>JASVER010000092.1:3661157-3832257 GCA_030449065.1 Oceanodroma leucorhoa
CGCGGGATGCCGGGCTCGACAGGCCCCCCCGTGCCGCCCCCCACCCCCCCGAGCCCCGGAAAGTTTCCCTGGGAGCAGCGGGCGCCGGCGGCAGCCAGAGGCACGGAGCGCCCGGTGCCTGTGTGCAAGCGCGGCGGCGCGGCGGCCAAGGGCTGCCGACATCAAAGCGGCCGCCGGGTGATTGGCAGCTCCGGGGAGGGGCCGGGGGCGGGCGCACACGCACACACACACACGCGCGCACACACACACACCGCACACACGCTCAGACTTAAAGGGACCGCCAGCCCGCCTCGCGCCCGTCCCCCCCCGGCGGGGGGGAGGAGGGTTTGGGGGTGCGGGGGGGTCCGACGGTGGGCAGCTCTGGGGGCTCGGTGCTGCCCCCGGCTACGTGCGCCCATCTGCGCGCACGAACCCGCGTGCGCACATCTGTACACGCACCTGTGCCCACGCGTGTACACACCCATGCCTGCACATCTGTGCACACGCACACATCTGTGCACACGCACACATCTGTGCACACACACTTCTGCACACGCTCATCCGCACACACACCTGCGTGCCCACATCTGCACATGCATCTGCATATGTAGGTGCTTATTTGCACACGCACACCTGCACGCGTATCTGCGTGCACACATGATATCTGCGTGCGCACATCTTCACACGCATCCAGGCATAGCTCTGCGTGCGCACGTCTGCGCGTGCACGGTCTGTACACGTGCATCAGCACGCATCCGCGCAGCCCCACGCGCATCTCCACAGGCGTCTGTATGTACATCTACACACACGTCCGTGCGCACGCATCAGCGCGCGCGTCTGACACACGCAAGCGCTCACACACCTACACGCACACCGGTGGGATCCCCACACATCCCTGAACACATCAGCACAAGTGAGGACGACACTGCACACCTCTGCACACACAAACACATCTGTACACACAAACACATCTGTACACACACACATCTGCACACACAAACACATCTGTACACACAAACACATCTGTACACACACATCTGCACACACAAACACATCTGTACACACAAACACATCTGTACACACACATCTGCACACACAAACACATCTGTACACACAAACACATCTGTACACACACATCTGCACACACAAACACATCTGTACACACAAACACATCTGTACACACACACACATCTGCCCACACAAACACATCTGCACACACAAACACATCTGCGTGCTCACCTTTGCCCACGAATCTACACGCACAGATGGGCAGCACGCAGCTAAACACAGAGGACAGAGTCTGTACACGGAGCTGCGGACACACATCAGCGTGTATAAGTGTGCGCAGACAGGGACACATCAGGAAGCGTACGTGTGCACACGCAGGCACACATCAACACATACGTGTGTGCGCACAGACACGTCAACACATGTATGTGTGTGCACACAGAGACATCAGCACGTGTGCACAGACACATCAACACATGTATGTGTGTGCAGACACATCACGTGTGCACAGACACATCAACACATGTATGTGTGTGCACACAGACACATCAGCGCATATGTGTGCACAGACACACATCAACACACGTATGTGTGCACGCAGACACACATCAACACGTGTGTGCACACAGAGACACACATCACATACATGTGCACACACAGACACACCAGGACGTGTGTGCACAGACACCCGTCAACACGTGTGTGCGCACACAGAGACACATCAGCACGTACATGTGCGCGCAGACGCCCACCAGCACACGTATGTGTGCGCGCGCAGACACGCCTGCACACACCAGTTGCGTGTTCCCGGCACGCGTGGGTGCCGATGGCCACGCAGAGCGTGGCGACGGAGCGCGGCCGGGCACGGGGCGATGCCCCGCTCCCCACCATCGCTCCCTCGTCGCCAGCCCCTTCGGAGGCACAGACGTGACGTCGGATTGCAGAAAATTATTAGTTTTCCTGACTGGCCCCGAGGGTCAGGAAACATGAAATTAACGTCTTCGCAGCCAATTTCGAAGACACTAGACACTTCTGTGTCGGCGTCGGAGTTTTTTTTTAAGCAGTTCCCATGGAAAAGGAAACTCCCCATCTCTTCTGATCACATACGACAGGTCCTGTGCATGTCTCCGGTAGCTTAAAACAACACACCGATATTTATTTTCCTTAATTAAGATTGCATAAGATAGCCCTGGGTCCTGGAGACTTTTCTACAGACTGTAATGACGCCATGTAAATTGTTTTTTATGACCCAATATACTACATATTGTCACATTCAGCCCTTGAATAGGAAGCTAAAAATCTCGGTCCCTATTTTTCTTGTTAATTAGGGTATTATTACTAGGGATATAATCTCATTACTTTTTGGGGAGGAGAAGAACTAGTTGGAGCCACTTTAAAAAGTACTGAATATATTTAAATGAAGCAAAATCCGTCTTTCTGCTAATTGCTGATTTTGCATGACATAGAATTCTTGTTCTGATTTAGGGGGCACCGTTTACGCTAGGCAGGAGATGGGCGAGGGAAAGGATGCTGTTTGCTTTTTTCCTGCTCAGCTCTCCCATCCAAATGAATGAGCGGGCTACCCCATAGGAAACTCCGTCTGCAAATTTCCATTCTTTTAAACATCACAAAAATAAAATAAGCTGCAGCCACTTTGAGTAATAATCATTTGAATGAAATATTTGCTACTTTAAGATTTTTTTTTTTCTTTCAGATGATCCTCTTGTTTTGCATGTGAAAAAAATCGTCTGAGATTTACAGCCCTCCCAAATGGAGATAAAGCCTTGGCAATGAGTTGGAAACCTGTTGTAATCTGTGATCCAGGAAACAAAGAGCCTCATTAATGCAGAGACTTTGGTGAGCCTTTGATGTTAGCTAGCATAGCATTCACTCTCAGTTCCATTTGCATTTAAACATTCATAAAAACATCATCTCTGCTTCCTTTGCCTTAAGCAATTTAGGAGTAAAGTATAGCTTCTATTTAAAGAAACCCACTGTGGTGAGGCTTAGAATACAAATATCACATAATCTTCAAGCAGAGCAAATATTTTATCCTACATTTCTGGTGGGCACATTTAATAATATTATATTTAAGACCCAAAATAAAAGATCCATCTTATTTTCATTAACCTTACACCACATATTCGAGTGAAAAGGGAAAAGGGGCCCTGTTAATTCTAAATATACTACATAGCAATTTGTGGAAGTAAGAGAATCCAGAGGATTTTACATTATTCACAAGAGCTGAATTTTTGAAAACTGCATGCCTACAGCAAGGTGCCTAAATCCGTATTTCGGCGCACAACACTGAAAATTTTGAACAAGGTTAGGGTTTTTTATGTATGTAGTTTTCTGAACTGCAGACTCTTCATCCCGGTGTTAGAATGGAGTCAAAAAAGATTTTTTTATTTTTTTTGTTTTATTTTTAACAAACAAGTATAAAAGTAAAATACTAAAAAATCAGAATAAACCTAACATGGAGATTTTCTTCCAAGAGAAGGCCCTGTTGCTCCCAGATGGCATCCTGAGGGAATGGCAGCATGTGGGGAATTTGGGGAATCACTTAGAAAACAAAGGCCTATCTATGTTATTATTTTCAAAAGTATTATTCACCAACACACCTATGAGAAGTGGAACAGTGCTAAAAATACTGGAGTCGGCTTGACTTGATGTTTGGAAATATTGAACTCAGGTTGTCCACGTTCACTGTACCATTAAAAATAACAGAGCGAGTTGAAATTGATCCCGTGTCACATCGGAAGCTCCTTATGCTTTCACTCTTAGGAGCAAATATAAGGAAATCTTTATGTTTGGTGCTGTGAGTCAGTTCAGCCAGACTGATGTTTTAAGCATTATAAGCAAGTTTCCTATATGATGAATATCCAAAATTAAAAACTGAAATGGAAAACACTTAAAAACAACTTTACCTTGGATAAAATATTTCTGGAGCTGGATCAAAGTAAAACAAAAAGCCTGGCTTACTTGTCAGATCATATCTGCACTGAACTTCAAGGTTTGATTTGTATTATTTACATGGAAAAGGTCCCAAGAAACCAATTTGGCACTAAGTATCTTCATTACGTTTTTTCGCTTGTATGGGTGATTAAATCAATCTAGGGTTCCTATTTTAATTTTTTTTTGAAAGGTGCAGCCATCTGTGAATTCAGGAACTTTTCTGATGTCATCTTTGTGCTTCAGACATACTTTTTTTCCCCTCTTTTTTTTTTTTTTTAAAATAAGAAGGCTTTTAAAGGAGCATGTTTGTTTCACTATTAGAGTTTAACTGTCCTTCCAGTAGCTGTTTAGAATTAAAGGTGTATAATAACTTTTTAGAACATTTTAACCGTAACACCTGCAGATAACAGTAAACCAGATTAAATTATAACCAAGCCTGTCTGTCTGTCAGTCTGTCTGTTCCTCATCCTGCATTTATCAACATGTTCTCTGAATGCTGTGTGTGAAACTCAGCACACGTATTTTTGTACCGCGCTACGCACAGCGGCATTCCGTGGCTTCACCATACACATTATAGTAAGTGAAGCCTCTCCTTTAAAGTCAGTGTAAATGTTGCCACTAACTTCTCTTAGGCTAGGGTTTCACCTTCTGTCCTTTAAAAGGGGCTTCAGAGTGAAGCACTTAGATTTTTTTTTAATTTAGTTTATTTGTTTTTCTCAGTTTTTTGTTCATTTCATAGAATCAGTTCGGAGTAGCTCCCATTTTACTCTCTTTGGACACATTTTATCCTCTCGTACAAGTTAATTTAGTGTGGGTAAGGGACACATTTATCCCTGGCAGGTTGAACATCCTACATCTGCCTTCCTATTTCATTGTATTTGCAGCAAATATGTTTCCCTGATATGCATACACAAATCAAAGCACACTTTAATTTAAAAACAGATTTATTTCAGCATGTTTTTTCGTAGCCAATTAATCAACTCTGTACTAACAGAGGAACCTTCTAAATATTTACCATTCTTTTGGAGAAAAACATTTGCACCATCGTCCCGTAAGGATGGCTTGATTGATAGATTGGCAGTGCAAACGTTTCAGATGAGACGGATGAAAACTCCTGCGCGGGGTTCCAGCTGGGAGCAGGAGCTGCTGGAGGATAGGCTGGTACCAGCTGAACTAATCCTGGCAAGTGACCAGAGTAAATCAGGCCACTGAAAGCTCTGTTTTGCCCAAAGGGGTTTACACTGGTATAATTATCTCAGCATAGTCATAGCAGGAACATTTCCTTAGTCTAGACAAGCTCTAATAGGTAAAATAGATCTATCGTTTGCAACTGAAACATCTCGACCCAGCTGAGGCAAGCGCAAAACCTCGCGTTCTTCTTTCCACTTTGCCTCTCCTTCGCTCGCGTGCGCCCGGGTACAGCAGGATTTTGTCTTGGTTTGGAGCATCCTCCAGTTTTGTTGGTCTGTGACAGAAAAAAGGGTCAAGCAGTCGCCCAGCCATTCCCCTACTTGATTCACTCTGCCCATCTTCATCTTGCATGATTTTAAGTGTTTATTTGACTTCATGCATTGATCTAAATGTACTTAAAGGATTCACTGGCAGCTGCCAAAAGATTGCTTTTAAAATACCAACAGAAAATTGACTCCCTGACATTGCAATATTTAGGTTGCTTTTGAATGTCTACATGCTTTTCCGGAAACGTTTTCAGCTGTTTGGGCTGGATACTCCTTTTTTCCCCCTTGGGAGGCAAGTAGCAAAAGCACTGCAGTCTGCCGACTGGGGCCAGCATCCTGCTTTCTCCAGGAAAAGAGGATAATCTCTCTCAAAAGACTTCATCAGATGTCAAAAGCCATAGTGTGAAATCCATTTTGGAGACTGTGGTCTTTGGATAACTCCCTGCATGTACGGTACAACATGGCACAAGCCATCGTCAAATCTCCCAGCGCAGTTTTTGGTTTTTCCTTTGTTTAGAAGATACCCTCTGTTTCGATTTTATCAGGTTTTAAGACCGTCTCTTCCAGCAATTTTCACTTAACAAGTCTTTTCTTTGTTCCTGATACAAATAACACTTCAGATTATTAAAGGACTTTAAAAAGACTCATCTGTTTTTCACTCTATGTGTTTTGTTCACCTCTTGCTGTTGGAACTGGACCAAACAACTGGCACTGTATTTAATATTTCTTATTACTTTCACTGTCAGGTTCTCAGGCGCTTGCCCAATGCTGAAAGATCTGAGTTTCAAACAGGAAGGAGCATGTTTATTTGTTTACAAAAACACTTTTCCAGGGCTGCATCCTGTGGTCATACAATCATCCAAGTAGTCCCTGCTCCGATGAGTCATGCCTCTAAATTAAAAGGACCCATGAAGACAGATTTGCAGAATCACACTCATTGCTTCCACAACCATTTTTCTCTAAACCATAGGGAAAACTATGTTGATTTTTGGGTCTATAAAGCCTTATTTTTACCAAACCGAAGTACTGGGTTGCTTTTTTCTCTGACAGTGTCCTTTACATTTTAATAAAATCCTTACAAGCCGATAGAAGTAGCTATCATTTGATACATTTGTACAGCTATCATTGCTGTACATTTGATACGATAGACTTAAAGTACACTTGTCCTGGGATTCCTGTTTGTACATTGGATGGAACAAAGTACAGGAGAAATCCAAATATTATTCTTCTAGCTCAGGCCCTGGTCAGACATGCTATCCAGGCTGCAGCTGAGCCTGGTTAAGAGGTTGTTATCCAGAGCCAGCTTCCAACTGCTTCTTCCCTTCTTGCACATCTCCCACCGAGGGTGACTATGCTCCGTCAGATGGGGCAGCGTAATTTCACACGTAGGCACTCCCCAACCTGCCTCGGTCCGAATGAGCCCGTTTCTAAAAGACAGCCCTATTGTTAAAAGGGCACTAACAAGAATAATTTCAAAAAACCTGGGTTAGATATAGATCTGAATGAGGATCATTGCTGACAACGGGGCTGGACGGCGGCAATGAACTGCTGAACTGAGCGGCAGACAATGAAATTGGTTTTAGTTGTCGTGACCTGGGACATGTGAGTGGAGAACTGCTGTCTCTGGATGCTCAAGAGGGCAGCGAAGGGAACGAGACCCAAACTAGAGGCTGCTTCGCCGAGAGGTACCTGCGGGGACCGGTGCCGCTGGGGAAAAGTGAAAAGGGTTTAGGATTATTATGACAACCTTGGCTGCAGCTCTTTCTGTGATCCCCACATTAGCACATCAAACTGCTGCAGAGCAGAGCTGGAGGCTTTGGCAGTCTCCTGCCTTACACGAACATGCATTTGAGTCCCACGGCAGGAAGCCCTCCCTGAGTCTCTGCAGTCTGATCACCTCCTCCCCAGTGCCGGGGCTACGCAGAAAGAAAGGGGGAAAGAAATGGAAACAGCTGGTAGAAAGTGAGACTAAAAGGAAATTGTCAGGAGAATGGTGGTGGGATAGGGTAGCCAGGTCGGCAGCCAAAGGAAAATGATTCCAATGGCTAAAAGCCACCCAGATCATGTGGGGCATATTGATCACTTCTGATACATTCAGCACTACTCTAGACCACGGCAAAAGGTGTCTTTCTCTGCACTTATTAGGGTTTTTTTTTTCTGCATTGTTTTTGGTTTATGATTGTTGCCTGCTGTGAGAAAGAAGAACAATCATTGAAGAGATGAGGGGGAAAACGTAGCTGGGAAAAGAACATGGGACTAGAGGGGAATGCTGAATTTACAAATGTTCACACCAAACTTATTGAAAGGAAAAGGAGGAAAGAACTGAACATAATTCACAAATCTGCATTCAGCAAGGCAGAGCTTTCTGCTAATGAATGTAGAACATTTCATTTCCTACTTGGAATATATTTTTATTTATTTTGCAGATGTTATTTCTTTCAGATCTTTACTGATGACTTTCTCGAGACACACTGACAACAAGCCAGGGTGAGCTTGTCAGCATCAGACTGAAAAATGAAAGAAAAGTGAGGAAAGGTAAATGCGGAAGGGAGGCTTGTATTCCTGCATCATTTATGCCACCCCCCCTTATCCTTGCCATTTCCCTCTTGCCAACAGTTTCATCACTTCCCCTTGTTCAAATGGATGTGGGGGACCTTATGCAAAGTACAGCATGGTTGCTCCTACCTGCTTCTCTGCACTTCTGAAGTGGCTATAAAGGAACCAGATTAAAGCAGCATTAAAAGCTGTGCTACAAATCCTACCATATTAAGCAAGACAATTCCTATAGTTGTTTTGGGCTAGCTGAACAGAAGGGGTGCCTTTGAGTTGAACTACATGTTTCAACAGTATGTTGTTCTGAAAAGTGTTGTATATGTGCCGACATCCGCTGTTGGCATGTGTACAGACTGAAGCTTGCCAGCTCCTCCTAATCTGGAAAGAGGAGACATGCAGTGTTAAATACATGTGTCATCACTACTCATTCCCCCCCCCCAATTTTATCATTTGGTTGTGCAATATATTTGAACCAAGTCAGCCCATTTAGTTTAGATGAACTTAGGCCAAATAACTGTACTGGAGCTGACTTCAGAGGCTTGAGAGGAGTTGCTGGAGTAGCTCTTCCATAAGTAAATGCAAACACTCTGTTATGCTCCTTATTCTACTCCTTAGACAAAGGCCTTTTGGTAGCGTTGCAGTCAGAGGGAGGGCGGGAGAGCCCCTAAGAAAACAAACAAACCGTGCAGCTCATTGCATCATATAACTTTTGACTCCCATCACGTTAAATCTTATAGGCAAAACAGGGCCAGGCCTAAACAGGGCTTACAAAGGGGACTCCAAGGAAACCCATGCTGCAAGGAATGGTTTTGGTGACTCAGTGGGTGACAAGGGTTCTTCTGAGTCAGGACTGAACCAGCGTTTTTGCATGACGTTAGCACACCCGAGCTTAGGATGTTTTTTAGACTGAAAGCCTGTTTATGCCAGTAAGGGCCCTGGGAGACTTTTGCACTCACACAGATGGTGATTCCAGTCTCCTGGTCAAAGTCCAGCTGTATTGATTGTGTTTTCCCCCAGTAACTGCTTGGTAAGGTGTCAATTATTGCCCCCTTTAAGGCTGTGACCATGGTCTAGACCACAGCCCTGAAGTATGATTGTAGCTGGTCGGGATGCACCTTTAACTAGTTAGTTGGAAGCTAACACCTGGGCAGCTACAGCATCAGCTGCTCGGTATTTAGGCAGGGGTCTCAGGGCTCCTTCCTCTCCTCCTGACGACGGCTAAACCACTACTGGCACGTGAGCTCACTCGTTTAAAACAAGCTTGTGTATGTCCACAGGGGCTGTAGGCACACCTTTGGGTTTCTGGGCTGACTTGTGCTGTCTTGTGTGGCTCTGCACTTTGCCACTAGCACTTTACCGATCATGGGGTATGCTCAGGAGTCACCCACAGCTCTCTTCTGTTTTTCTTAAGTGGCTTTGGTGCTCCTTATCTTGCCCAATGAGTCGGCTGATAACAGAAACCCTGAATGCAGTCAGGAGTCCAGGGTACAGTTTGGTGGATTCTAGTCCAGACTTTAGCTCTTGAGACGCTCAGTTTTGGACTGATGCGTGTGGGAGTTTGTGTCCTTAATTCTGTGGTGAATCTGTTAGTTGTCTGCTTGTGATGTGTATGGATCCAGGGATGATGCAGTAGTAGCAGATGATGCATTTCTGAAGGCTATGGAGATGTGGAAGGTGTGCAGTTGCAGTAGGCAGCATGGTAACAGACAAATAGAAGTTGCTAAAAGTTTTGGTGATTAGAGAAGAAAGCACAGAAGCAGAGACTTTAGAAGGACAAGAAGAAAAAGTACATAAAAATGTGATCATCCATTTTAATGGCTAAACATGAATTATGTTATGAGATGCTTTCATCTTAGTATAGGTTAGCATTCCCCAGCTTTTTATATTTGTGTATAAATATTTTTCTTGAAGTAAAGTCAGCCTAATTGGAAGTAAGAGCTATTCTATGTCGTTTATTTTAATACTCTAATATATTTCCCCTAGTTAATCATTGCTATTTCTAAATATAAATTTCCTTTCCTTTTCTTTCAAGTCACTTAAAATGAAAGGGCCTGCTTTACTCTTTGACCTTCTCTAACAAGCAGACCCTTGAAATGCAGCATTTCCAGAAAGCAAAGCCGTAGGAACAACAGATGGATTTAGTAAATTACAGCCTGCAGATGAATTGTATGAGGAGTAAGTTTGGGATGGAGGCTTAAAATACACAGGCATTTTCTATGCTGTAGCTTGTTTCTAGCTGTCAAACACTGCCTGGTAAATGTGTAGCTTGTGTGATGTTGGCTTTCTGTACTGATTGATTTGTAGAAGCTGTTCCATCCCAAATTACCAGCTATTTGGGTCTCAGCCTGCAGTCCTACTCAGCCAGGAGACTCTGTCCTCTAGGTACGTTTCAGTATTTTGCATTTCTTTTATTTGCTAAAGCTGTTCTGACAGGCTACTTACACTGATCAGCAGATTCTAAAACCTGTTTGTGGTTTCCCAGGGATTTCATAGACAAATTAGTGCATGTGTATTTGCAGGACAGGTGACTCCTAAATGATAAAAATGTAGTTTATAATCAAAGTGCCTTTCTTGTAACAATAATCTTGAGCTAGGTATTTGCTTATCTTCCAATGTGTTAATCCTTTTCAAAATTAACAACTCTCTTTTTCAAAAGTGTGGTCTTGGTTCTGCAGACCTTGCTGACATAACTAAATCTTACTGAGTTCATGAGGTGCAATTGTGTGCAAGGACTGCAGGAGTGGACGCTCACCTCAGTAGGTTTCCTTGATGTGATTTAGCTATTGCTCTGAGGTTTGCAGCTCCATGATGTATTTGATACGGAGTAGCAGCAGTGAGTTGTCATTGTGATCAAACACAAAGCTTCTGTGGGGAAGAATAAATTATTTGCATGGGCGTGATGAACGCTTGAAGGGAATTTGATAAGTTGCATGTTGAGCACTGGGAAAATTTCTGAAAGTGATCCACGTTGTTCTCTGCAGTGTCCGGAATTTAACATTGAAAAGAGATCGTCACTGGCTCTGGTTATTGCACAGTATTATTAAAGGTCTTCTGAAATGAATATATCTAAGATAGCATGGCAATCAATACAAGATCAGGTAAGCTTAGAATTTTTTACATAAATAAGGATTTATTTCTAATCTTATAAGATAGTCAACACATTTTATAACAAGTTCCTATGCTGTGTCTGAGTTTGCAGTCCTTGAAGTCACTTGCATTTAAATCAGTCGTGTGACAGACTTCAGTGAATCTCTGCATCAGGGTTTTGCATGGAACCAAGGTTGTTCAGTATGGGACTCACAGGAATCGTATCTTCTTTAGCTAAAATATGATTCCCTTTTGTAAGGAAAAGGTGCATATAGTAATAATGAGGATGGTAAGAACAACGAGCTTGTCAACACTTAGGAAACTTGTGCAAAATATTCTCAGTGCTGCTTTCTGCTTGCCCTCTGAACGCGGGCTGCAGTACCAGCGGCTGCAGTTCATTCCTGCCCACTGCCCTGGTCCCAGGTCGGACCAACCGGGGATCTCTCAGCATGCAGCTCTGCTCCCATCCCCAGGCAAGCCCTGGCTTCCTCACAAAGGAAACTAGTGCATGTGGGGAACGGTGTGCATGCAGATCTCCTCCTGAAACAGAGATGGTGCGGGGCGAGGGTGTGTACCCAGGGACGAGGATTGCAGGCTGTATTGCAGGGAGCCTCTGCCCAGCAATGTAGATACTGCCTCTAGGAAACCTTCCTTTAGAAGAGTCTCTGGCATTGTAAATGCTCTGCTTGCAGAGCAGGTCTCAGTGCTGCAGTATTTAATGTGCTGGTAGCATCCAGTGGCCAGGCTACAAATGCCACGCTTACACTTGGTAACGCTGTTACAAGACTGCAAAATTTTCTCATAACTCACCGATCCAAGCAGGACTGCTTTTACGAGACAGAGTGACACAATGCAAACTTTAACAATTCCAGTAAAACAGCAATCCTAGCCAGTACCTGTGAGTTTCTTCCAAGGCAGACACTGTGAGTGAAAACACAATCTCTCTCTTTTTTTTTTTTTCCCCTCCCTTCTCTTCAAAAGGTCCATCCCACAACAGTTATCTGCACAGTAGGTTTCACTGCAGTCTAGGGCTACTCACTTGTAAAAGGGCTGCAGCAATGTACAGTAACCGGAATAGTTTTTCCATGACGTGATTTGTTACTGCTCTGAGGTTTGCAGCTCCATAATATGAGTTGTTGATGCAGAGTATCAGTGAGTTGTCACAGTGATCAAACAAAGTCCTTTTTCTTAAGCCACTCACAGCAAGGCTACATAACGGTTTAAGATCTGAAACGTCCAGCTGAAACTCTACAGAGAACTGCTTAGGGAGGCAGAATGTAATTACCCATGTTGGAGTCTGGCCAGGTTTCCAAGGTTAACACCTTTCATCTTGACATCAAATCTTTAATGACCACATGTGGTAAAGACATTTGTTCAACATCTCATTTGGGAATATAGCATATCCAGAGTTACTGTGCCTCTGTTGTCATGTTGGAGTATTGGTTCAGTATTGGTCTAAAGGAAAATTGCTCTCAAAGTTGCCAGCAATACTTCACGAACAACCACACATTTCCTCTGGAGACTCCTATTTGAGTATAACGAGGACCTGCTGGTCTGATTTTTCTTTCCTCCAAATGATCTGATCCTCTGTCCTCCTTACAAGCTAATAGCAAACACTGCAATTACCCTTATTTCCATGTTGCCAAATAAAATAATTAGAGAAGTAGGCATTGAGATTTTGGAAAGATACATTAGAAAATGAAGGGGAGTGATGACAGCATGTTCACGTAGTGCCAATTAAAACACTGCTGAGGAGATTCAATGCTACTTCCTGGAGATCCAAGAAGACAAGAGATTCACAGGGATTCACTCAAACAGAAGGATCGCAGAAAGGCTCCTTTCTGCTTCTAAGCATATGGAAATACAGCCAGGGGAATAATCTATAAAGTGACTTTCTTGAGCAGTACATACCATTTAGAAAGCAGATGGAACAATTTGAAGCATCTTTAAAGAAGACATTTGTTGTGATATCTGAGATGGTCTAGCTGAGGCAAAGAAACATTAGTTGCATTTACCTATTAATTAGTCTTGTTTAGACTCTGAGTCTTCTCTTTATGACCATTAAACACATTAAACTTTCCACTTTATTAATCTCTGCTTAACTGTAACTTTTGCTTAAAAAAAAAATATCTAGGTTATGAGGGTTTGAGGCACATTGAATAAAAGCACAAAAAGAATGTGTCCATGGGGGCAGAGGAGGTCAGGAATACCTCATAGTACACTGAATACAAACCGTATCCGGGCTGTAATTCTTAATGGACATGGAGAAATACCTCTTCTTCAGCAGCAGTTTTAATTGCTGAATGAACAACTGGATTCCAGTTTCCTCTCTTATAATGAACTATATGATCCTCTCCACATGCCAAGGTGGTACATAAGGTTTCAGTCTAAGTCTTGAATTGCACATCCAGCACTTTACATCCACTGCTCTTTAGGTACTTTGCAGTGAACGTATGTAAGTACTTTCATTTTACATATGGGAAAAGTGAAGCTTAGATGTTGCTTGTACAAAGTTAGTCACAAACTAAGCTTCTTAGCCTCTCTTCCAGTAGTGATACTGGAGCACACCACTATAAAGCAAGAGGAAGTTGGGTTTGTCCATCTCTAATAGCACAGCCTCTTGCAGAGGTTCAGTCCTGGGTTCTGTACAATGTATTTTTGTTCATATGAAGCAGCATTTGAAGTGCACTAAAATTCTAACTTGTGAACTGTAGCTAGATAGGGCTAAACTTGAGTTAAATTCTTCCCTTCAAAAGGCCGTTTTGTTTTCAGATTATTGATATGTGTCTGTTTCTTATCAGTCCAATTTGTAATCTGCTAAACAAGTCAGTCTAATTTCTACCTGGCATCTGTCACATGCAAACACGTATTTGCTACAGAGAGCTCAAATGCTCAGAGGTGTTAAGGTCACTAGCTATGCAATTTTGCTGTGCCCCTGTTTAACTGTTTCTGGACTCTGTGATGGTGTCTCTCCTTAGTGAGTGTAAAACAGCAGGAGTTTGGTGGTTTCTCGTGTAGAGTGTGACCATGCACTGTGGCAGTTTTCTTAGGAAGAAGAGTTGTAAGCCAAGATAGAGGTTTGTAAAAGCTTTGGCTGCTTTTCCTTGAGGGGTGTACATCCCATTTAGCCAAAGAGAAGCTACAGTCGTTCTAGCAGCAGCCATAACCACTGTGTGCCACCCCCATCGGTGTGCTGCATCCTTGTTGAAGAGGAGCGAGATGATCTCCATGTTCTGTGCAGGTTTGCTGGCGATGCCAGTAACTGTTCAGTCTTGATGGTGTTTTTTGTAGCAAGATACTATATTCTTTAGGAAAACATGAGCACAATGACTCCCAAATACTAAGTACAGAGGTGAAAAGAAAGGAAACTGGCGCATCCAGGGCAATATAGATGATAAGTCACATAGAGTTGACCATCTAGAGACTACATCAAGATCATCTTGTCTATTATAATAGAAGTATCTGCTATGAAACAGTTTTCCTTCCTTGTGGTCAAACAAATGCATGCCTCTTTCCAGACAACGTTTTGGGATGTTTGGTCTCTTTCAACCTCCACCAGAATCTGGTCATGCACTTGTTTCCCATCTTTCTGTCAGTGGCACTCCAGCAATTCAAAATGTCTGGGTTGGTACATTTTTGGCTTTTTTTAGAAGTAATAATAAAAGCAGCAGCACATGCTCTTCTTCAGCTGGTGTTATGCTGTAGCTCAGTACAAGCTCACGAGGATGCTTTTGATACCACAAATAGCTGTGGGGCAAACCTGGAGCTGCTACCTTACTTCCTCAGGAAAAGGGAAAAGTTTCATAAACACTTTTGTTTTAAGGTATTGGAAAGCACAAAATTTCCACCTGCTTGTCGTTCCTGATGCTGAAAGCCTCTCGGCAATGGGGAGTCAGTCGGAATGCTGAGACCCGTGCTGAGTCTGAGCCGGGGCTGTCCTCTTCCCCTGTACTCCCTGCTCTGCTAACCCACTCTTGCCCATCTTCTCCTCGGGCACTGAGCGTTTGGGGCATAAAATGTCTGTTTGCTCTTTGCAGTGTTTGTGTCTTAATGGAGTAGAAGACTCTTGACTGGGCCTGGGGTGAGCCTTGGGCTGGCGGTAGCTGTGCTGTGGCAGCAGCACTCCGCCATCTCCAGGCAGGTCTCGCAGTGCCAGGCAATGGCTTCTGTGGTTAACCTGCCTCGGACAGGCTGCCTGCAGCTGCATGGACTTCAGCTGGGATGGCTGACGCCTTGTAGGGCTGTGTGTGGGGCTGAGGCCAGCAAAATGGCTGCCCTTCCCCTCCAGGCCAGTGCCTGCCACCCCCCGAGCGGGAAGACAAAATGGCTGACGGCCAGGTTGGGAGGAAGACTGTGACTATATACAGGCCTGCGCTTGTGGCGGCCCTGTTTCTCCAAACCTTCAAACCTGAGGAGGTTAAATGCAGAAAAGCGAGGTGTTTCTTGATGGTTTTGATGCTGTGGGGTTGGCAGGACTGTGGGTGCTCACTGGGAGGCCGGCACTTGCGGAGGAGCCACCTGTCCCCGCAGGGCTGGCAGAGGAGGCGGCTCGGGGACAGCCGTGCCCCTCCATCCTGCCGCAGGATGAGCCCAGCCGGCCTTTCCCCCTCCTCCTGCCCCCACGGTGCTTGTGTTGGCCTCCTTCCACATCCAGCGGGCTGCTGAATTTCAGTGCGGCCCCGCGGAGGGCAGCAGCTGGCGCGGGAGGTCATGCCTCAGCAGGCACTGCCTCGCTCCCCATCGGCCCGTGCCCAGTCCTGCACAGCTCCTACACCCCAAATTTTATCCCGAGTCTTGTGAGAATCTATAAAGTCCTTGCTCCTGCAGTCCCCAGGCTTGGCTTGCTTTCTGTCTTTTAAAAACAACATACTAAAAATCTGAATTTGCAAGACTCCTAAGAAAAGCTTGGAAAAAGACCCTGATGTCTGAACCAGAACATCTTTATCCCTTTTGGGGCTTTTTAATCTCATGATATTTTTAAATCAAATCTCTCAATTTTTTTCTTTCCTTCTTTCTGTGTGCAGTCTGACTAATGACTTTTGTAAACTTGTGTTGGCAGAACTAACAACAGCTTAAATAAAATGACTAATTGTTTTCATTCATCAGCTATTCATTGCAAGAGCAATTATAGTTTCAGCGTTCTGCCCCCAAATGAGGGCCAGATCCTGCAGTCATGTATTATTTATATTACCTGTCTCCCTACTTACATTCTCTAGCACATAGATGGCTCTATTCAGCATCCAGGTCCCTTCTTGTAAAATCTGGTTGCTTCAGATTCAGGTCAGAATTTGGGCAATCCAACGTACCTGCAGCTCATTCTGATTTCAAGCAAGAAATAAATTACAATCTACTCTTGTAGCTTGATTTGTTCATATGGTGGTAGGTGGCTACTAAAATGTTAACATGCCCTCCCTTGCTTTTTTTCTGTTAAGCTGAAATTTAGCACCAAAGGCAAGTTGCCCCACTATCGCCAAGACATCAGGTTCATTTTGTGAAGCATACTAAGTATTTCCAGCTTGTTAGTAAGAAAAAAAAATCCCCATAACAAACATCAGGTCTCCTTGGCGAAGCACACCCAGTCTGTGAAAGAACCAGAAATAGTTCAAGCTGAAATGGTTAAATAAAAGACGAATCTTTCACCTGCCTGTTTGACGTGAGCTGTAGGACAGACTGAGTAAGCTGCTCTGGGAATGGAGCTTGTGTTCCCTGATGCCCCGGGTAGGGGTGAAGGATGAGTCTCTAAAGGTCTCATCGTCTGGGATTTTGTCGTAGTTGTGTGGTTAGGAATCGTACCAGGATGGAAGAGCTCAGCAGGGATTCAAGTCCTCTCTCCTCCAAAGGTCCATTTGTGGTCGCATACGCTGTCTGCCTGGAGCGCAGGGAGTGTTCAACCCATGGGAGCAGTGGGAGAAATGTGTAGGAATGGAGTCATGTTGCTATAGGCACCTCCATCTGTGAATCTTTATTGCTTTTCATGCCACTTCACTGCAACAAGGAAGAGGCACAGAAATTACCTACTTTGGTTCTATCTTAGAGCTGAAATTGAGCCAAAAGCCCAAGTAAAGACAGCTTTACTGGATTCTGTTGAATTCTGGACATGGATTGAAAGTTTGTAATGTCCCTTGTCTTTCTAGTGGGCAGAAGGAAAACTGAGGCTTTGAAAATCATTGAAGTCTAAAACAGGTAATTTCTCATCTAATCCAAACTTCATAGCTCAATCCTATTTCTGCTACTACAAACTACATTTGTGTGTCTGGTACCCTGAAAGGTACGGTATTCATTCCTAAATCCCTTATCTGCTTCTTGTCCACAAAGCAGCTGTAGTTGACAGTAAGTAGTTCATGGGGGGGGAAATCAAAGTGAAAATGGTAATATTAACGCTCTACTTTGTGCTTCGCAGATCTCAAAACACTTCACAAAGTGTTTTGTGCCTAATTTTAAATCCTTCAGCCACCCAATGTGCTAGTTAAGAGCAGGGAGGAGACGCATTTGTTTGTAACCGAGCTATTAAATGTAGGATTTGTCTTATAAAGTGGCAGTGTTGCTTTTCAAGGCTGATTAGGAATGGTGAATAGATTTGGGTTCTACAGCCCTTGAAATGAGTGCGAAACTCGCTCCACTTCAGTGGGAGATGGATAGAGAAAGTTGTCCCTATTTCAGTATCCTCTTCCCCCGTGAGTGTCATGAGTAGCACCGTCTTGAATTGCACAAATATTGTACCTCGGTTTTGAATATTCTGGAAGTAATTCTTGATGCTAATGAGTGGCAAAGTGATACAAGAAATATGAATCTCCTAAGAATTTAATTTTAAACACTGCATCTGACGGCAATGCAATTCTATTACAACATCAAAACTACTTTGCATATATATATATTTCTCTTTTTCAAGGCTCTCAATATGATTTATGAGCAGCAATTAACTAAACCTTTTAACACCATGTGACAGAGGTGTTGCTGGGCCCATTTATGAACTAGGCAAGCTGAGGCACAGAGGTGTCAAATGTAGCTTGGCAGCGATGGTATTGCAAAACGAAGACCAGAACCCAAGAATCCTGAATCATAGCCCCTATTCTAAGAGCTGTCCATTTATTGTTAGAAGAGATGATCATTAAAATCCACTGGGCTTGTCTGGCAGACTTTAGAAACTTATACATGCTTTTAAATGCAGGGGGATTATCTTTATTAAATGATGAATGTAGGTGGGTTTAACGTAATGCTGAAGAAACACATCTAAACCATGGTGGAATGAGAATCAATATAAGTCATTAAAAAGAAATCCTGCTGGAATGGATTTTTCCCGTCATTCAGCAATGTTTATATTCTGTGTTCCCTTTATGCTGCTCTACCTATGTAACATAAAAGCCTTTTAAAAATGTAGATGGCAGATGGCTTGTAGGATACTGTGCTTTAGTGCTCGCAGACCGTGCATGGGCTTCCTTCTTCCTCTGGTTAGCAGGACTGAGACTGTTTGTATCATAGCCTTCAGCGTAAGGGGTAGGTGTGGGCTCTGTGTGTGTTTTACGCTTACAGGATAGTCTGGGTTTGCAAATCCCTGTTGCAAGGCTGGCCCCCGTGCTCTCGCTGGAAACCTCATAGGATGGTATAACACTCCTGGCTGGGGAAAGGGTGCTTGCGAAAAGGTGCTCCAGGCAAGGAAAAATTTACCTGCGCTTAGCTGAGCCCACAGCGGTACGCAGACCTTGCAGTGTCCCTCAGATACCACGTTCAGCCTCAGACGCACCGCTGCTGGTGCGGCTGTAATGCTGCTGAGGCAGAGCTGGAATCAGATATGAATATCTGCTTGCAGTCATGGTCCCAAGAGGGTCTGCTCTTGCATGGCATTCGAGATCGATAGAAGAGGTGCGCTAAGTATCAGTTAACACTGAAATCAGGATACGGCCGGGTGTTTTAGAAAAAAATGGGTGTTTGAACCTCTATTTTACAGCACCATGTACAAAAGAGGAAATTTATAACATATCTTGTACTTTCTTACCTGCAAGTACATTCATATTTGTAATATGATAAGAATTCCAGAAGATCTACCTTGGTAATTGTGGAAGGATAGAAACATGTGAAAACTTGGTAAATACAGCATGGGGACTTGCCATGTGTTTAAATCTTGGAAAGGGAAATGCTTTATTCACATCTGAAACGAACAGCTATGTAGTAGTGGAAATAGTACTTTTTTTGTTTTACGGAGAGTTCTGCCACATGGCAGATGACTTAATCAGGGGATTTTTTTTTTAATAAAAAAGGAAAAGTAGAATGCAGATGTGGGTAATTAAATATAGGAGATCCTATTTCTGGTTTTAGTGTAAATGCATTTATTGTTCGTAAACCTGACTCATTTGTAAAGACACGCACAAAAAAATGGGCACACACTCAGAATTATCCAAGTCCTTGTATGAGTGCGAGCAGTGCTTCATAAGCTGGTATCAAAATGTTCCCCAGTAATGGTCTGGGCTACCGGTACAGTTATTGCGGTCACTGATATACATGTTCTGTATGTTTATTTTCACATGCAACTCTGGGCAGTATTTTATCCTTTGCAGATAAGTACTTAAAAGAGAATCAGGTAAGCAGATAATATTGCTGAAAATAAACTCAAAGACATAAAACCTGTTCTCAAAATCAAAACCAAAGGCAAAACAAGTAGCTTTTTAGGACCCTGTAATCCAACAGAAACTTTGCAGCCCATAAGACTGGATGGTTTGACAATCCTCATGTTGCTCTGGGCACCTGATTCAGCTCAAAATCCTGCAAAATTGTAAGGCAATCCCTGCCTATTGTTTGTTTGGTGTGTTGTTTCTTTTTTTCCTCTGGCTGAAGGTGCAAAGTAAAATAGGTCTGTGGTCCCGCTCCCATTCAGCCTGTGAGAGTTTGCTTACACTGAAGTCACTGACAAAACCCTCAATAGCTTTAATGGGGGCAAGAACAGGCTCACCGTGATTTAGTCTAAAGTGTTCAGCTCAAGGCAGAAAGACGGGGGCTCTTTGAAAATGACAACTTGTGGGTTTTGGAGAGGTCATTAACATATTTGTCATGGGGGAAAGAGGGCAAATAAGGAACTTGAAAAGAAAGACAGATATTAATTACGCTTCAGACAACATTGTTGTGTGCTGATGACATGCTGTAGTTCTCCAGACGACTATAATTTGCAAGTGAACCCAACGAGTATGAGACTTTACAACAAGCCGAGCAATTAGTTCTTCCTGAGTTGCAAGAGTGACATCATGTGTGCAAAACATGCCTTCGCCTTCAGCTAACAACACATACTCATTTATTCTTCCTGTAGGGTCACTGTTTGCTGTGAAGGCCATTAAATCATACCTCTGATGGATGCGCTAACTTTCAGAGCCTATTGAATAAGGGTCCCTGAAGTGCAGATAAAGAAACATGTGTCCAAAGCATCAGCTATCAACAAAAGCAACTCCAGTATCTGATTTTATGCCCTATAGCTGGTCTACAAAGTTCTTTTATTCCTTTAAATACCTTAAGTTATTTTTCCAGGGTCTTGAAAACTTGTCCCTGTTGAAGGGATCTGACCTGGCAAGTGTTTTTTTTCTTTTGGTCTGGAATTTGTCAAGATGTTATTGGAAAAGGTGAGGAGTTGCTTTTATGAGCTCTTTATATAGACTTCTGAAAAAAGCATGGAGTTTATTTCACTAGGAAATGTAATAGAAATTAAATACTTGAACAGTGATGTTAATATGTATCTGGGTATAGATTTCTAGTAGTATGTGTGTGGTTTCATAGGTTAGATCACTTGATGTTTTGCACTGCGTGAGTTTATCAAAGAAACGATAAGGATCCATTTGATACGCAAGGAGGAATAAATTATGGTATTAATCTATAGAGACTATTACATTTATTCTTTAATCAGATACATAGTCCCACTGGAACCACATACTACTTACCAGTAAACTGAGCTTCTGCTTAAGTGCTTTGTAGAATCAAGAGCCAAAAAAACCTCATGAAGTTTTTTCAGCCCTTTTGTCTGTTAGCAGTGTGATGCAAATTGTCATGTAGTTTTTGATATTTTTGCTGAATTAATGAAAAAGAAAAATGGGATATGAACGGGCTTGACTTTAGAGATACATTTTGGTGTGTGAAAAGCTGCTTTATCTTTTGAAGAAAACCGTTTCTACGAATGCAAAATGAGCATTTCACCACTACATTTTTTTCTAAACATAGCAGTGGGCACGAAGATTTGGCAGAGCAGATGCAGAATGGGGCCACAAGTAGCACGGCACAGAGAGCTGAGGAGCCTTGCATTAAATGGGAGCAAGTTTCTCCTATTGCAGTGAGGTGCCAGACAGGGCTGCACACATACCCTCATTGCTTTTCCCCAATCCTGATAGTGTTGGATGCTCAGTGTTGGTCGCTCCCAGCACACCTCTATCTGTCCCAAGTTTGCTGTCTCCCAGTGAAGTAGGTGGGAAAGCTCCTCTTTTTAGCAGCAGCCCAGTCAGACCCATGATACTCCCGTGCTGCATTTTGTTCTGCAGATCTGCAAAAGTTCAGGGCGGTGACTTCAGTATAGCAGGATATTTGGATCTGATCACCCACCCGGTGCTTCCAGCAAGTAATCTATATGGTTCTTTTGTTTGTTTCTAGCTCACATGTTTACATAGTCCCCAGCAGCTTCTAAAATTAGAACCTGAGGAAAATAGAAACCTGTTCTCCGAAGCCAGCAGGATGTCTTAATAGGAGCTGTTATTGCTATTATTAAGAATATTAATAATCTTATGTTAACCAAGGCAGGAATTAATCTGTTGCTGGACTGTGCCTGGGATGTGTGACACGTCTTTACGGCCTTACAAAGCTGTGGCAAATACCATCCAAGAGAAATGGTAAAGCTGAAGATGGCTGTTAAGTAGGAAGCCGTACAGCAGGGAGCTGTGCGGGGAGCTGGGCAGCCTTTTAGTCCCTGCCGACACTGAAGTTTCTTGGTACTTCTTCTGTTTGTGACAACTCAACCCAGCATAGAGAGGCAGATCGTGTACAGCATTCAATTTACAGTTTTCTGCAGTAAAATTCTTGTTTGGATCACAGCAATGAAGCGAGGTAGACATCGAGAGTGTGACGGTAAAAGTGCCATGTAGAGCCCAAAGGGAGGAAAAAATTCTGAATTCTGTGAAAAAGTTTGAACCGTGTTCCTCAGCTTCAACTGCAGGGACTTTCCTCTTAACTGAAACCTGAGGATCCCTTCATACGAGCCTATTCAGTTAGCTGTTTTATCTGTAGCTGCCAGCACGGCCACAGATGCGATAGGGGAAACCATTGGTTTTGGTGGTGTGGTCAAATGAAGAGTAAGGCGTGTTTGCATGAACTGTCTTTTTGGCTAACAAGCTCTGCACAGCCTGAAGAAGTGAACCTCCCACAGAGCCAGAATCTGCCTGCTTTGTGGACCATTCTGGTTGAATTATTCCTCTGGCAATGCACTCCCTGAGCTCAAGTTTAATAATGTAAAGCTGGTGACAGGCTGGTTTAGGTTTTAAGTGCATGGTTTTGATTAATTTGCTACATTTCAAGGGCAAAAAATGTGTAAACTTGGTCTTTACGGAATACTACACCACCTTCCATACGTTGTTGACCTTCCAAAATTATACACCTCTTTTGCCTACCTGACATGCTTCTCTACGTACTGGAGAGACAGAGCTGGGACACTCCACATTTAAATCAATACTTAACAATCTACTTCAAGTTGCCGAGGAAAACTGAGGTTGTGTAAGAATTAGGTTGGAACCTTTCAATCTCAAAAAAAAAAAAAAAGTGTGAGCAGAAAGTGCAACTATTACAAAACATACATTCTTGTCTTCTGTTCGCTCCGCCGTATTGACACATGGTATATAGAAGTAAAAGTCGTCTTTCTCCTTTCTTCTATATACACACATGCATGTGTGCCTGCGTGCCCATGCACATACCCACCAAGCTCTCTCCCCACACAGCACGTAAGAGAGAATCTACTTGGTGGTTTATAATGAAAATGCAGCTTCATAGCTCTAATGATCAACAGCTGGGAAAATGCATGCTTTTCTCCTTCATCTCTAGACTTATTTGAAAAATTTTTGTTTTGTGGCTTTACTGGGTGACTTTCCCAATGAACTGATTTTAAAAAATCATTTAATTTCTTCGAAGACCATAGTGGTTACCATAGAAATACATTAGCTGCAAAACAAGGAATAATTAGTTTATGTTTGTTCCTTTGTGTCTCCTAATTTCTTCCATTCAGGATTTTTAAGCGTATAATTAAAGGGATTATTCAGCTTTGTGATTCCCCCCCCCCCTATAAATTCATTTAAAGACAAAACTCTGATGTCTGTAGAGCATAAATACTAATGATTGTATGTGGTAATTAGTCCAACCTGTTTGTCCACATAGCAGAAAACAATGTGTTTTCTGTCGAAAGACTGCAATGCTGACTAGTGGTCACTCTCCGCTTCGACTGCGGCATTCCCAGTTATCTATCTCCTCCCTTACAGCTACTCAACTAATTACCCTTAACAAAACGTGGTTTGGAAGTGGGTCTCTGGAGAGCACTGCAGGACACCTTCTTGTGTCATTCAAGTTCTGGGGCAAGCTAAATTTGACAAGAAAGGCATCAGCAGGCTCCAGAAGTCTCTAAGGTCAGGTGACAATTGAGCAAGGACGGGGAGTATTGCGACACTGGGGTTTAAGGTAGTTATTTAACACTCTCTGCCCTGGCAGGATTTGCCGAGTAGGCAAAGTTCTGCCTGCCTGTGTGGAAGGGCTGAAACTTGTAGGACTTCTCCAGCAACACTTGTGATGGATTGGGCTTTTTGCAAAATGGCAGTTTTCCCTGAACACAGGAAAGGGTGTTGGAGCCCTTCAGTTCAGAGTAGTTCAGAGGCTAAATCACTTTGCAGCTATTATCCTTAAAAGCTCTTTCTTTAAAAAGCTCCAAGATGAATAAACAGGAGTAAGTCTTATCCCAGAGCTACACAGTCCCACTCCCTTTCTCCAGTCCAATCAGTCTGGAAATGTTCCATACCAGGTAAGTGAAAAACATCAAGAGCAGGATTTATGTGCAGCCTTCTGTTGCCCATCAGACCAGCCTGCAGTTTGGTAGCCAGGATGCTGCCTATGGAGGTGAGAGGTATGGCCATATGCTCCCGGCATCCCGAACCAATGTCCTAACTTCTGAATTCTTCTATGGAAAAGAGAGGAATGCTGCCAGTACCTGATCTGGTAAGTTTATTCCAACAACTCCCCTAGATCCAGCCTTTCAGGAAAAATAATAACCATCGGTGTCATGTGGCTTTCGAGGGCTCGGATCTGAGCTAGATTCTGAGGTGCTTTGGCCTAGACAGAGGGGCTTTGGGTATGTGTTAACTTAGTCATCTGCAAATGGATGGGAATTTTGAGCGTTACTCTTTTGGGTGTTGGGCTTTAAAGTCTACATTAGTCCCACTTCATGCATCTTGTTCCTTATTTGACCATAATTTTCAAGCTTCTCTTTCTCGCAAGCATTTTACATCCTCCGTATCACCTGGGAGCAAAAGCACTCAAGTTCATCTGAGTGTCCTGAAACCCGTTTTCCCCTCTGCTCATCCTGAACCCACCCATGCCCTCATCTCGAAACACAGCTATTTATTTAAGGGCCTAAATATGATTCCACTCAACTACAGAAACCAAACTGGAAAGCTTGAGCCCCACTGGCAGGCTGTGAAAGACCGGCCCGAGGGCTGGGACCGCCACGAGTGACACAACCCACGACGCGAGGCCTTGCTCGCTAATTCCTTTTTCAGCGGCTCCACGGCTGCTTTCGCCCGTGGGTATTGTCGGAGCTCCCTTTGCCGGGGCAGCTCCGCTCCCCGCGGTGCCCCCTCGCCCCAGCCGCGCTTACCCAGGTGCGCGGGGGGGGCGCAGCGCGGGGGCGGAGGCTGCGCGGCTGCGGGGGCACTGCGGCGCCCTCTGGCGGCCGGCGGCGGGTGCTGCCTCTCGCCCGCAGCCGGGCTCTTTCCCACCTCAGGTGCTCTGGGGGGTTGTGCTACGCGCTGGAGTAGGACAGCGGAGTAGCGTTGGTGATTATGACTTCCTCTCGGTGTGATCCTACCGCTTGTCACGGCTTGTTTCCCACAGCTAGTATTTAGGGCAAGCCTGTGATGGCTTGCTGGGGAGGGCTTGGGGTTCAGAGCGTGTCGGGGACACCGCTGGCTGGGCGAGAGCTCTGCTCGGTGGGGTGCAGGAGCCGTGCCGGCTTCGGGTGGTCAAGGGGCGAAGCGCAAATCCCTGGTTCTCTCTGGCGACGCCTTCAATGAGTTCTGGTCTTGTACAAATCTAATTTGCACTTTGGCATCGCCTCTGATATTCAGGACTTAATTTCCAGTGGGTTTTTTATGTTTCGCATACGTGCACTGTCTGCTTTAGCTTCTTGAAATATAAAATTAACTTCCTAATGCAAGGATGACTTTTGGTAATAGAACATAATATCCGGGAATGGACATTCAGGATAGAGCTTTCCACTTAATGCAATTCTTGCACAATTATGCGTTGTTTACCTTAAACATTATTCTGAGGAGTAATAAAAAAAAAGTAAAGAAAGTTCTGGTTAATAACCTGGGCAAAACAATTATCCTGCTAAGACTATTGAATCATGTATGCAAAACACAGAGGGTTTTCATAAGAGATGTATTTAATCTTAATGCAATGCTTGGTTTTAACCCCACAGTGTCTTGCAATTCAGTCAGAGCTGGATGAGTTCTGGTGTGCTTGAATAGAAGAGACTGAGCCAGAAGCCTCTGGGATCACAAACCAGACTTTGCTATTGTGGAAGCCCCTCAAAATCTTGTTATTGTCCAATAGTAACCGTAATAATGAAGCCCTGGAAGAGCATTTATATAATAGTTCAATGGCTTGGTTAGTTTTCATAACTGTCTGCAGCAGGCTTTTGGAAGCTCTCCCAGTGTTTATTGAAATAAATGTCAGGGCAAGACTATTGTGTTGTTTGTGTCATAGATGTAAACTCTGGCAAAAGGAGAATAACCTAGTGGCACGCATTGCTCCCTTCTAGGGAGAGGGCAGCATCTGGCAGCTCTCTCTGCTCTTTGGCTGCTATTCAGAGTAACGCTGCTTATACTTGGCTCCTGCTGTCACTAGTAGTAGTGGTCAAGTGTCCTGGAGCACAACAAAAGCTCAAGTCTGTGGACCTACATCAAAGACTGGGCATGTGGAAGCAGAGATATCAAGAAAAGGCTCCCCTAAAAGCGAGTGTGTTAGACTTTACTGCATTGTGTCCCATGATGTGGTCAATTCCCCTACTTCAGAAAGGATGATTCTCCTTGCCGAATATTTGTTAGGGCTTTATTGTGCTCACTTTTGAGTTCTCCAGTGAAGGAGTTTCTACAAATGACCCTTTTGCCCACAAACTATTTAATATTCTAATTTTCTTCTTTAATTTTCTTTCCTCATGTTGAGTCTAGATTTATTTTTATTCGGTTTCCTATAATTGCTCCCAATTATCCATCCTATCCCACCCCGAATGCTTCCCTCCCCTCTGTGAAGCGGATACCTGTCAGATATCCCCACACTGTTTCCTTTGGTCAAAGACATACATATGCAATTCCTCTAATCTTCCCTCTACCATCCGTTCCCTCAGGCTCTTCATTACTTTTCTAGCCCTGCTCTGAACTGCTTCCCATTTATCAGTATTATTTTATGATGATTTCTGAACTGCTCATGCTGCCTTCCTGGCATTATTCTCTCCCCTGCCCACATACATGCAACCCTCGGAGGTCGTGTTCTGTGTACAGACCTGGCTGATCCCCCTCTCTTAGCTAAGGAAGCTTTCACGACCAGAGAATACCCTGTCCCACCATGTAACCATATACTCTGCAAACGGGAGTATGGCGCGTCAAATACTACTTGCAGTTAAATATTTACACAGAATAAAACATTAGTGGCAAGCATGACTGATGAAGGGAAAAGGCAGTTTTTCCTGATCACTTAAAAGTCCTTTTCTGAAGACTCCTCTAGTGTCTGAGATCTTTGCTTGCCTGGCTCTTTTGCAGGCAGGAGCAGAGAGCAGGAGCACTCGCTGAGACACAGCTATAAGTCATGTAACTTGGTTTTTAAATCACTACTTATTCTCCATCGATATTGTCTGCTGAGTGCTTTGAGTGTGTCTGTCTCCTGCGTGCTGGGATTTTTGCTATCATGGTATTTCTTGCGACAATAACGGAATGTGATGCATTTCTGATGGGGTGTGGTGTATGTGCCTGTGTTGTTATTTTAAGGGCTTTTAAGCTTATCTGGAAAATAAGCAGTTAGAGTCTGCAAGTGAAGTTGGTTTTGGGTAAGAACATTTTGAGACTTGACTGCCTTAGTTTCTTTGATATAACATTCAGGTTTCATTCTGTAATGGACATGGAAGATTGGAGAAATATATGTTTAGGAGTCTTTTTATAGTAAACAAATTATGTTAATATGTAGAACAGAAAACAACTTTTAAAACCACTAAGTGCTAGTAGTGAAATATAGTGACCACCAAGTATTTCATTTCTGAAAATAGACCACCAGAGAATTATATTTTAAAATGTTTTGCCGGCTGAATGTCTTTCTAAAAAGTTAATCTTTACAAGAACAAAAGAAAAGGCTTGAACAGTAAGTCTACATGAAATAATTGTGTAAGTAAATAGCAAGCTAGTTAAGGGAGCAAAACTTGCGTGAACCTCATGCACACAGTGTGTGTGAACAATAAGCCAGACCGTGACTGAAACGAGTGGCCAGACTTTCCTTTGGGATAAATCACTGGCATAAGGTGAGGATTTGGCCCAGGGTTTATGATTACAATGTCTTGTTCCTGGTTGAAGTGCAGGATGTTCTGTTGCTTGTTTACCTTTGCCTTGACTAGTGCTGAGAAGAAGGAGGGAAGGATATGGGCAGAAGGCAGGAGCTCCTGGGGCAGCAGTCGCTTTGCTCAGAGAACGTGCAATTCTGCCACCTCTTTGGCAGTTATTGGTACTCATCTTTTTGCCACTTAATTTCTTCTTTTCTCTTAGTGCTTGGAAAGGCTGATCTCGGAAATGACCTCTGTATAAGGGACAAAATCTTAATGTTCTTGTCAAGGCTCAGATGTTATATTATGGAGGAGGCTCTGAAGGAGCTCTGAAGGTGGTGGAAGAGGATAAGGGACAGCCAGATGGTGGGTGGGAATGGAAACAGGATGACATAAGATCCGAGAGATCTGTCAATGTTTGTTTATTTTTTTTGTTGTTGTTCTTAGACAAAGACTAAGAAAGAAAATATGAGCCCAAGTGTGCCATGGAGATTCTGTGGAAAAGTGCTTTGTCACTGGAGCTCCGTCTTCTCGCTCAAGCCAAGCCAGTTCCTGGAGAACTCTGTGGGTCTGGAAGTGAAAAGCAATCAAGGTGGACTCTTCCCTGTTCCCACCATAGATCTCTGTCAGCAGAGTGGAATTGCATCATCTCTGTGGACCTTCTGGGCAAGGTTGGCCACTAACTGTTGTTGAGGGTTTAAAAATCCAGAACACTGTATCATTACAACATCCATGAATCTGCAGTTGCATTGTGCTGGGTTAAGTGTTCGCTTTGATCTTCCCAGAGAACCTAACCGTAGCTCGCTGTTTAATAAGCAAGGAAAGGACTTCTCAAGTCTTCTGACCCATCCCCTGAACCACTACAGGAAAAACTACCTTTGTCATTCTAGTGTAAAACTTTTTAATCTGTTCTTAAAGACTTCCCATGATGGGAGTTTTACAGCTTCTCTACACAGCCTATTCCAGTGCTTCTCTCTCACTGGAGGTTTTCTTGAAGTCTAACCTAAGTCTTTCTTGCCAAAGTTTGTCTGTCCTCCTCATTGTATCATCTGTGGATGTGCCCAATAAATTATTTTCTTGTTTGGATGCCTCTTAGGGACTGTGATCGTGTCGTGCCCTTGCTGGTGGCCCATTCACTGAGCTCAGCAACCTCAATTTTCTCAGTCCTCTTCTATGGGCCATATTTTCAGGTTGTCTGATCATTCCTCTCTTTAGCTTTTGCACTCTTTCCAACTGTTCCAGTCTGATGTTCATTTTTTGGAAGCAACCTGCAATTGTTGACTCCTATTCACTATAACCCTCTCACAAAGTGCATCTGCAGGTGCTTATTAATGCTTGTCCATATGGAACTTCATCCATTTTTATTTCTATTGTAAAGATCATGTTGAACTTCAGTCTTGTTCTCGGGTATGTTTGCAATGGTTTCCACATTCACATCATCTGCAAATCTAAACGTGCCCTTTCTGTTTTATCATTCCTGATTTTAGGGAAAGCATTGAACAGAATTGTACCTGAGGCACTTTCCTGCAGATCGTTGATGAATCAACTTGATAATGAGTTGTTGATGTTCACCCTCTGGGTATGGCTGGATACCCAGGTACCTGGGAGTGGGTAGCCACTTTGGCACCCAAGCTGAAGAATTGCTCAAACCTTATGAAATCAATAGGGCTAAAAGTGGCCAAGTATCCCCATCTGTTTTATCTAAATCGGAGGTTCTTTTGTGCCTGAAATATTATGTTTGTTGCCAGTTCAGAACGGGAGTTACTGAAATCCCCTGAGGGCAAAAACATTGCCTTCTTCAGGAACTGGAAACAACCTGAGAGCCACAGTCTCATGAGATTTCCAGCTCATACAAACTAACTTCTGTGTGGGTAGGAAGCATTGTGGTAAAGGGATCTGAAGATGAGAAGGGGCAGAAAACGTTTGAACGTAAACTGTGAACCAAAGCGCAGTGAAGTCAATGGAAACTCTCTGACTGGTAGCTCATGGCCATGTGGAGGGCTGTTAGAAAAGCAGAGCAGAGAAAGAAAAAAACATACTGTTGAAGAAAAAGATTGTTAAGATAGGAGAGGAAAATAGATTTCTGTAGAAACTGAGGGCTGTGGAAAGATATCCTTCCAAAGGCTACTTGGAAATGTTTAGAGAAAGCCCTTTCCAGTTAAGTAATAATGATCACACAGGACCTGAAAGAGAGAGAGAGGAGGTGGAACAGAATAAAAACAAAACAGAAATACAACAAATATAGAAAAAATTAAACCAAACAAACTGCTAGCTGTCTGAAACTCCAGGTGTGTGTGCCAGCCTTCCCACGTTTTAGGGTTTCTGTTTTGAAAATTTACTTTCTCCTGTCTGGGTAGTGAGCACATCACCGGTGCCGCAGGGAGAACCGCCCAGTTGTCTCCAGTGCAGAAGCAGCAGAGATGATGGAGCTGTGGGCTCTGTGTCTCGGGGACCCAATGCCATGCAGCTTCTTTCCCGTTCTCCTCCTTGTGCATTTTGCTCCCATTCAAATAAAGGTGCTGCGATGTTGCAGCATTTTCCTCAAACAGATAAATATCCTGCCTTCTGTCTTGTCCTGCTAATTGCTATTAAAAGTGATTCTGTCGGTGCCTTTTGCGGGCCTGCATGTGTATGTGTGTGTGTATAAAAGTCTCCGGGCAGAATTTGTCTATGCTGTAACGTTTTATCAGCAGCAGGGTGACAACTGGAGAAGAGCTAGTCCCTGGCTGCTGTTTGGTTTCTAGCACCTGTAGACTGACTGCTTGTTGCCATGATGAGAAATGCAAGTAAGCAGCATCGCATCAGCACTTGGTCCCACTTTCTATTGCTGTCATCAAAGGGTTTAGGAAAGTTTGCGTTCAGAGCAGCTCATTTTTTACAGTGCACATACGCATTTGCACAATACTGTCTGAGAAATCCTGTACTGTAGATAGATAGCAGCTTATGGCTAAGGCATGATTTGGGTTTGGGCTCTCGGTTCAGCAGCCCTGGGCAGGTGAAAATCAGGATTGGAAGCAGAAAGTCAAAGTAAGCGCAGATGACTCAAGAAAGAAGCGTGGCTGGGAGCTGGATCAGAGCCAGAAAGCTAAAAAAATGACGTTGTACCACCCTGGTGTATGAAGTTGATGTGGATTTTAACCAGAAAACTGGAATCATCCTGACTCTCAAAAAACACCTAGAGCAAACACACTTGGAGGATTGTAGATGCCCACACTTTGCAGATGATTCTCATTCATTTCTGCCTTTTTTTTTGGTTTGGGGAAGCGGAAGCTTTGTACTGACTAAAAATAGCGGTACTTACAACCTCTTACACACTTTTATTGTATTGCAGGAAAAGAATCATTGCTTTTAGCCTGGATTTCCAGCTATCGAAGAGTTAATGTTGAAATCTGCAGGTAAAATTCCACGGTGATTTCCTAGCATTGGATTTCATGCCGTGCTTTCAAGTTTACCAGCCACACAACAGGCTGGATAAAACTGATAGTGATAAAATTAGCAAGAAATGTGTTGCTATAGAGGATCCTGAAATGGCATCAATAGGAGCCTCGGGAACACATCAAGGGATTATGAACAGCCTCTATTTACACAACACAGACCCTGAAAGTGAAAATCACAGAAACATTTGCTAGGAATGAGAAATCCATCAACTGAAAAGTGACATTTGCAACCTAAGAGTAACCTTTTGCTTTTAAGAGCAAAGATTTTTTTATTAATCCTTTTTGCTTTATTTTTCTCCTTTTTGCTTTATATTGTCCATCCAGCCTGGAATAAAATAAAGCGAAGGATTGTCACAAAATCTGTGCAGCTTTTATAGCTCATGTAAAGTTTGAAGAGACATGAACAGGAGATACTGAGCTGGCCTCATCTGAGTGCCAACTTTCACTTCTAGTGAACACGCAAAATTTGTATTTTGCATAAGATGAAACACAACAATATGTTACATTAAAGAATCTGACCTTGTTACTTGTGTACCTAGCTGTATGTTAGATTTTGTCCTGCACTCAGAGGCTATTTTAGATGTCAAGAAGTACTGAGGTTTCAGAGTACTGCTTCAAACCTCCAGGAAGGCTTTGGTTACACAGGTTATGAACTCTCTGTACCAGAGTAATCTCACCGTACAGAGTACTGGATGGCATTTTAGCATTGTCATTGGACTTTGCTTATCACTATTTTTATTTTTTTTTACCCGCTGGTATGTTGCCAATTTTATAGTGTTTTTGATCACATGCCCTTTTTTGGTGTTCTCCAGGAATATCCTTTTTTTTTTTTTTTTTTTTTTTAAATTTCCCAAACCCACTGCCATACAGCCCTTCCTCTACCTGGGCACCTGGGGGAAGTTTACTGGAGAATGGAGTGATAAATTTGGAAAAGCCTTCAGCCTATTAATTGATGTTCACATTCCAGTTTTACAGACAAGTTTTATTATCAAACTTGTGCTTTTTAATGCTTTGTTACAAAGACCAAGAAACCATCAGCTACAGCTAAAACTGAACTCTGCTGACCATGAGGGAAGGAGAAGGCTCTTGAAGCCATTGGATTTCTTTAAGAAAGCAAAGTTAGTCAGAGTCGTGATCTGGATTTTATTGGATTTATTTACTCCAATTCATTAATTTTTAAAGTTTGGTTGCAAAGAAATATATATCCTCTTTGGTATTGCATAGGTATCGGGATGAATATTTAACACGATTCCTAGAGAGAGACGGGGTTTTGAAACACAGTGTTGTAGCTATTACAAATTAATGAATGTTCTTTTAAATATTTCTGTTTTATATCTTTGCTTCCTCAAAGCCTTGCCAGTATAGGGGAAAAGAAAGCTTAATAAAAATAAGCAAATTGCTTTTCAGTTTGCTAGAAGTGATTGATTTCTGCGGACGTTTGAATGGCTCTTCCAGCAGTGCTGGGAAACCAGTGCATGGATCTCATGGGCTTCTGAGTCGGCTCCTATGGTCTGAAGTGAATCTTGTGTGAGTTGTCCTAGTCCCGCTGAACTCACCAGAGCTTTACTGATTCCCACTAGCTGATGATATAGTCTCTTTTTCCCCAAAATGTGCGCTTAGTTTTCTATAAACTGAGGCATTAGGTGTTAGAGGAGCATCTTCACTGCAGGCTTAACCTGAGTTCTGGGGTTTGGTACAAACCCTGCCTGTCCTCTGGGCAGACAGGGACATGGTCCCCAAAGCCATGGGGACAAGGGGTGAAACGTGAAGGCTACAGGTGACAACCTCCAGCCAAACTACTGGTAATAACATCTAACCCAACTGTGGCTGATGGTTTCAGGGTGTATAAGCTGAGTCCTGTATCAGAGCGTCTTGCAGCAGCAACGGCCATTGCTGGTTGCTGGCAATGGGCCTGGGGCTAGGTCACAGCAGCAGCCTGGTAATAAAAGACAGGGAGAGGCCAAAAAAAGAAAGAGGAGGACTGGATGTGTTTGGTTTGTAATCTGGGAGGTATCTGTTTTCTCCAGTTTGGAAAATGTTTGACTCTTCCCATCTAGAATTAATTGGAGAATCATCCTGACTTCGCTGAATATTCATTTGATAGCAGCGAGAAGGGGAGAACGGGCAACGGAGAGCAGGACTGCTCAGGGAGGTCCATCCGTCACCGAAGGTCCCATACAGGACCTTGGCCATTACACCAATTCTAAACCCATATTTCTCAAATTTTAGCTTGCTGCTTTAGTTCTGCTTAAGATCTTCCATATTGCAATTGCCACACTCAGTAGTTCAGAAATTATTTTTCTGCTAAAAGAAAAAAAAAATTGTGCTAAATGTCAAAGAAATATTTGAATCAAAGATAATTATTTCACTTTTATATGTTTGGTTGTGCTTTAGTGCGGGTCAAAGCCAGGTCCAGAAGCCCACAGCTGCTGTACCACGCACCAGCAGCGCTGGATGCTTTGTGATCAGCTGTAACCCGTGGAAAGCGTATGAAAAGTTATTACTAAAGTAGTAAGAGAGAGAAATATAGAATTCAGCACACTCAGACTATGAATTTTAAAAGTTTCCATTGTTTACTTATCTAATTAAGAATCTATCTCCATATAGGCACAGGAACGGCAGGTAGAAATATATCTAGATGTCTATCTTTGTTCCACTGTACGTTTGCCTGCAGGTCTCTATAGATAGAAACCTAAAACGGCGTGTATATCCTGCTGGCTTTTGAAACTTACAGCAAATTACCAACAGTTTATTTTCTCTAGTTTGCTCAAATGCTTGTGGTTAGATATTCTGAAAGTATAGAATTCAAACAAAAAAAAAAAAAAAAGAAAAGAGCAAAAGACAAAAAGATTTAGACACTTTGAAAATTAGTTGCTTTGTTAAAAATGCCTTTTTTTTAATAAGACAACACACTATTGATTCTCAGCCTCTGCGTGTCCTATTTGATAACATAAAATTGGGTAATATTGCTGATAAGTATTAATTCAGAGCTGGAGTTGCGTACAGTGTGTGGCACCTGATGGCTTGAATTTAAGAGCGATATGGTGGGATTTACAGAGCAGGGCTGGGTTGCATGTTTGTTACCAGGGAAGTCTGGATATAATAAATGAAGATTTTGCTCAGAGCACACAGAGCCCTATTGCATCTTATTAACTGTCTCAAAATCCAAACTAAAAGGAGAAGTTGAAAAGAAAAAAAAATTAAACTTTAAGAGGACTATTCCTTGTAATTATTTTATTCAAATAAAAATCAAAACATTTGGTAGCAGCACTTAAGCATTAAAAGTTAAATAAAAAGGGAAAATTCCTTAATGAAATTGTACCGAATTAACATAATGAACAGAAATCATATTTAATCACTGAATTAATCCAGCTTTCTTACCTCTTGGTTAAATTTGATTATCTTCCTAATTGTCCATTAATATTCAAAATCTACAAAGTATGAGCACACCTGGCCTTATTATTTGCTAAACCAAGACTGAATCAATGGGGACAGCACTTTGAGTGTGATAATTCACATCAGTACTTGAAGCCTCAAAGGAACAAAGATCTGTAATGTGTTATTTGAAGCAGTTTCACTTTGAAAGTTATTGAAAAATTGGCCATAGATTAGTATTCAGTTAAAACAAAACCCCTTCACTCTTGTAAATTTATGATGCTGTAGTGCTGTATATGAACAACCAGCGTTCCCATTTTTTACATTTTTTTTTTTTCACTGCTGTGTCATGTAATACTGAATTAATTTGATATTATTTCTAGTTAGGAATCTACCAGGTTTTCTTATTCTTCATGCTGTTAGGTTTTATCTTATGCACTTTTTAATTATATAAATCCATTTTTAATGACATTGGTATGAACTACTACAAAAAAGTTAATGGCTTAATCCTGATATCCTCAAACAAATGACTGGGCAATGAGTTCAGTGATGGGAGGGTTCCTCCAGCTTTCTCTGGTGGTTTATAGCCCCGATTCAGGAAAGCTCTTAAGCACAGGTATTAAGCTAGCCACCCTCTTAGGTCCCAGTGATTTCAGGGGAATTTCAGTATCAGACCATTGGGAACATATTGTTAATATTGCATTTGTGTCAGCTGCAGCAGAACAGTTAAAATCCAGCTGGCAAAATCCAGTCTTGTGGGGAAGAAAACCTGCACTAAATTTAAAAAAATTAGTGTAGAAAATAATGAATTTATCTGGAAGGGTTCTAGCTCAGAAATGAAGACAAACACAACACCCTGTATTTTAAGGGGATAATTATTTGCTGAGTTTCTGTTTCTCCAGCCGTGTGCTCTGAGGGGTTGAGCCGTGCATCAGGTGTCTAAGGAACTTGCAGCTTTTTTTTCTACTTCAAACTTACTAGTTATTACAAGTCACTCAAGAAAGGCTTTTGCAAGCTAAGTGAATTTATGATTAGCCCAGATCTGAAATCCCAACTGTTATTTAGCTGCAACTGGCTAACCCTGTTGGTAGGGAATTGTTCTGTTCCTTGATTGAATGGTTTTAATTTTCAATTTACTTCCATGTGTATTACAGCCTGCAAAATGAAAACTTGCTTTCTGTGAGCATTCACTGTAGTAGAAGAGGCTCACACATGCCAGTTGGAAAAATTAAAATTAAAACAAATCCATGAGAATAGGCAGAATCAAACAGTAACAGATCTGTACGGCGTTGCCTTTGGTGAGTCTCTGTAGCTGTGACCCATTCCTGTGCTTGGGTCCGTGAGGAGGCGAAACCTCTAGCTCTGTGGGGCCGTGGGTTTTTGAGAGGAGCTCACTGCCACCATCTCATCAGCTGCAGGTTTAGGTTTGCTACGTGCAGGTAGCTCTAAAATCGACGGTTTTGAAGGTCTGACCCTGTGTGGTGCTGAGCACTGTCCCCCATCAGCCGGGGACCCTCATCGCTGTGCAGAGCACAGCCCAGGAGAGAAGCTCAAATAGCCTCCTGGTAGTGTCTTGGTGTGGTGGTTTCATGGTAATCAATCAAGGTGTTGATGTTCTCCAGGAGTAACACTCTCCTTGGAGGACCATGGCTCCCTCACTGGACGCGTATGCAGAACTGCCTGTGGTTTTGGTGGAAGTTCTTCGTGTGGACTTAGTCTGGGCTATGAGAGAGCTGATGGCACGAATGTGGGATCCACAGCTTTGAGGGGAGCTTCGCCTCAGTGAATGAGTCAAAGCAGCTCTAAGTTATTCACTTGTTAAACTGTAACGTGGAGCTATGAACGAGCTGGATCCCCTGATATGACTTGGGTTTGGCAGAGCTCTGGGAGGCCTTTTCTTAGCAGAGCTTTTGAAAAAGATGGTTTGCATTAAGGCGTAAGGAAAACTGAGGCTTAGTTTTGTGTATACAAAGGTACCATAATGCGACATTAGGGGTGGTCAAAAGGAGAAGGCATCGCAAGCGTGCGAGAGCAGAGGGGGATGCTGGAGTTGGCAATCTGCTTGTGGCAAGGGAGGGACCGAGCAGGGCCCTTTGAGCTCTTCATTTCACACCCGGAGACCTGGGCTGCAGGGTGAGCCGCTGCTCTGCGGACGCCTGAACACCTTGGACGATGTTTGGTCAACGGGTTAGACTTTACCCAAAGGTATGCATGAGGAGAAGTTTGTTGGGGTTCACCTTCGAGACAGGAGGAAGCAGCGTGCCGTTGGCTGGCAGGCTGTGTTGCGAAGGAGATGGGCTTTCAGCTGCAATTTTGGCTGGTGGCTTTGGCAGAGCGCTTTGGGAAGGCTCTTACAAACGGTACAATTCTCGCCAGCGCCTCTTAGAGCTGGGCTGGCCACCGGGGTCTGCCGAGGGGTCTGCCTGCAGCATCCCCACCCAAATCTATTCGCTTTCCTTTCCGCTGCAAAACAGTCTGTGCTGCTCCGGCAGGATCCCTCCTGGCTCTCCCTGCTGCAGGTTTCCCTGTCGGGCTTTGCAGCTCGGAGGAGCCGGCATCGTCCCCCGTCCCCCCGGGGGTGTCACCCGCGGGGGAGAGYGTGCACCCAGCCGGGGCAAAACCAGGATGTCTTAAGCCATTTTCTCCAGCGTCTAGTTTCCTTTGCAATTGTTTGGGTAGTTCTGTTAGTGAAAATCGTAACAAAGGAAAGTTTTAATTTGAACAGTCAAACAGACACGCACACACACACACACAAAAAAAGAATGATCTGGAAAAAAATCCCCCAAACTCCTTTCACCTGCCACGCGGCGAGAAATGGAAATAAAGGTGGCCACTGCCTGTACTCGACAACGCTGCGACATGTGATATTTTCGGAGGTATCTCGGGAGCATCTACCACATTTTACAGCATGTGAGGCATATCATCTGGAGCCGTTTTGATCTCCTGTAACCTGTTCACAAATGCATATATTTCATAACAGGCCCTGCGCCCCGATAAGGATCTCTGAGTTTCTTCTGCGCGGTATCTGCAAACAATTCAAAGCTGTTCCACACAAACAAATGTGAGAACCCCCTGACCACAGACTGCCTTTAGAGCAGACCAAGATTTGATGTTACTCATATCTTCCAGTACCTGTCAGAGTTCAAACAGGAAACCTGGTTTTTCCTCTCATGTCAACAACTTTTTTTTTTTCTTTTTTTTCTTTTTTTTTTCTGAACAGGCGTTTGGCAGCAGGCTCGTGCTCGAGCGGTGGAAGTCCTGTATTTCTTCAGGACAAACAAGTACTTGCTCTGGTACGTCACTGCTGACATTAACAAGAGCTGAATATGTGGTTTTCGGTGATCCTGTGGGTGCTTCTATAGAAACGGACATATTGGCTTTGAACAATCACACAAAAAAGGAATTCATTCATACAGGATATAGGTAAMGCGCAGCCGAGGGCTCGCCGCAAATAGTGCTTTGCTTGGGAAAGGTCAGAAAAAAACTGGGTACTCTTTCTCCTGGTACCGCTATATTTTGTGCTTACACGGTAACACTTTTTGTAGCTTCAGCCTGTTTGTCATTTATATGATATCCTGCTTGCCAGTGCCCCAGCGATGTCGCATGAAAAATTTAAACAGAATAAATATTTGTATGCACTGATGAGGAAGTTTCATCCAAGCATCTCAACTACTAATTAATTAAATGTCCTCAAAAAGCATAAAAAAAGCCTCATGCCCAGGGCAGAGATTTGGCTGTAGCCACTCATGTATGTTTTGGCACTGCTGGGAATAGAAATTAGGAATTATAGCTGACATACATCCCCCTTAAGCGGTACTCATTCCTTATCTTTCATAATGCTGATCAATAAATGTAGTCAAACCTGAAACTCTCAGCACTCTCCACTCCAGGGTTGGAAATGCTTTAGAAACATTTAACTTCACCTCCCCATGAATGTGGGAAGTGGAAGTTTATAACGGAGAATAATTCTTGACATTGACTAATGTTTGTGACAGAAAACACSGACTATCAAGGAACAGGCTAGTTCTGAGGATCATTCTCCCCTGTTTGATTTATGCTTGACAGATGCAAAAACCATCTCAAATACAGCTGTGTTATGAAAAGAGCACACAGGCATTTCCATGACTTTCATCTTGCTTCGTATTTATGTCATTATAAAACATGCTTTTGTGGCATGCATAATCGAGGGGCAGAACATCTGGTAAAGTCTTGTTACAGCAAAATGTCCATAAAGTTAAATATCATAGTTGCTGTCTTCTTCTTTTTTTTTTTTTTTTTAACAGCAGCAAACAGCTGGGTAATATTATGACTAGTAATAATGCTTACTGTGAGTGATACATGCTGAAATGATGGTTACAGACTCACAAGATGGAGGGGCAGAGAGAGGTCATGGGATTTCTTGGTCGTGAGCTGGGGCAGGCGAGTGTGCGGCAGTGGGGACCTCTGAGCTGCGCCCTGGTGAACATCGGGTAAAATGGCCTTTGTGAGCCACCAGCCACCCTCAGAATCACACAGGCCATTCCAGTAATATGCTTCGTTTGCTCTTTATTTCCACATTTCCAGTAGGGTTTCTGCCCAAATGATTAAGTKATTTTGATTCCGTGGCATTTTTTCCAGTAGCTGTTTCAGGAGCCAAGCACTTTATCTAAAACCTGATGTATCAAGGCTCTGTTGTGCTGTTTGTGTAACTTGGGGCTGGTGTTCAGCGTGCTCCCATTGATCAGACCTGAACAGACCTTCACCTCCTGCTCCCTCTGCCCATCTCTGCCTTAAATGCKTGTAGACCAGTGGCAAGAAGGAAGGAATTATTTGCATTCAGTAAAAGAAATCTTTCCTTTCTAATTTTCTTTCTAACTGTTAATATTCCATGAAACRTCAGTTAAAAAAAAATATTCCGGTTATGGATTACTTACAAGCCTGATTCTGAAAAGAAACACGTATGTAGGGTGCATGGCTAAAATCAAGTACGTGCTGTAACATCCTGCTGAATAAATAAGTACCTGTGGTTCAAATCAGCAGCTCGTATCAGAAATGAATATTAAAGCATCTACAAGCTCTTAATTATTTGCCTTTTGCTTTACAAAATATCTGTACGTGTCCACTYGGTTGACGCCCCACGTTATCCAGGGGATCTTCACCTCCCGACCGCGATTGCCCGGGGGCTGAGCCTGACTCTGAGGATGCTGGAGCGTGCCCAGGGGTTCTGCGGATGCGGCTGGCTGGCAAGAGACGGGCTGACCCTGGGAGCCGGCCAGCGTCACCTGGGTAGTGATTAAATGCGTTAGTTCTCGGTGCTCGCATTCCCCAAAGGCAACTAAATGCTCCATGTGCACCACCACGTTCAGAGGTATCTTCATGAAAGTGCTGCTGAGCCCCGCTTAGTCAGGGGTGTGATGAGCTGCAATTAGGGAAATATAAGTAATTACAGTCAACTACTGTTTTAGGGCAAACTGAGCTTTACCCAGTAATTGTAGATATTACTGTTACCAGTATGCGTACGGTGGTATGTATTTTTATGGTTATGAAAGTTTACTAGTAATTGAATGATAGATTATTACCACTAGCCTGTATATCTGGGAGAAAACAGGTACTTTTGTTGCTTTTTCATGGGTTCTGTAACAAASAGGAGAACTGATCACTCCATAATATTTAGGAAACAAATGGGTTCACCTTGCTGGAGRGTAGCACGTACGTTAGGAGCATACGCTCATGTAACCCAGCATCCCTAGCAGTTGTGATGAATATATGCATTTGGATTTATGGAAGGTTTAAACTGATTGAACAGGCCTACGGAGGATGTAACATCACGCCCCAAAGAGCGGTGCAGCTTGCTGACCCCCTGCCATGTGCGATGGGTGTCAGCTCCCACCASCACGGCCAAGCTCTGGGAATTCAGTTGTTATAAAAACTCACTGTTTGTAACTACGCTTCGTGCTTTTCCCAGGGTCGTTGCACGTTTAAATTGCCAGGGCCCAGCCTAACAGCCTGCCCGGGTGGGGGTCTTACAGGTGAGTCCCGGAGGTCTGGCACGGGTGCTTATCTCAGCTACGCTCCCCGTTAGCACAGCCGGAGCTGCTGCGGGGTCAGCCGTATCCTGCTGCTGCGTTTGTCAGAGAAGGAGCTAACCTGGTGCCACAAACTTGTTTATATTGGCTGCTAGATGGCAATTCTTTTGGGCTCTGGGCTGGATTTTATCTGGCTGAAATGGAAAACTCTGTACYAATATCCTTTTGTTTAGCTACCTGGAGTATTTTACAGTACAGAAGGCASAGAGACCAGCTGCTTGAATTAAATCAAATGTTTTCCAGATTCTGCACAAGAGTGRTGGTCTTTGCTTGATTTCTCAGACTCCACAGGGTAACAAAGGGCGATGTGCTGGGCACCCGTCAGCCCCCGAGGGAGCTCAGAGAGGGTCCTGGGCTGGTGCACGCGTGGCAGCACGTGGGCTCCCTTGGGAGGGAGGGCTCTTAAGGTCCTCTCTGGCTTCCAGCTATGGTGGTTCTGGTGCCGTCTGCTCCCTTACATGCTTGGGATTTTCATTTTGCCAAGGTGCTAGACCTGGGGTTTTGAGGCAGCGTGGGGAAGGACTCGCCTCTGCGATGCACTGGTCACTGCCCGCTTTACAGGCAGGGCCGAGAGAGGTRCGGGTGGGAAATCACAGCCTGCCCCGTGCCGGGCTGGCTGCACTGGGATGTGCTTTTGGGAAACTGCAGAGCTGCTTCATGTCTTCAAGGCCATAACCTCCGTCTAAGATGTCGGGATGGCATGTGGCGGGGGAGAAGGTGGTCCTGCCTTCCCTTTCTGCTCCTGCGTGTTCATCTGTGCRGGTCCAGCCATGCCTGGGCAGGCTGTCTGCCATGTGCAAGGGTTTCACTGGAGAAAAACGAGCACCCCTTGCTGCTGTGCCGAATCCTGTTTCGGCTARTATCAACCACAGCAGTCATATGCCACAAGATCATCACTCAGGCCAGTGGCAGTCTGCTGAAAAACAAAGGGTTCCTTAATAGTCGAGAGAGGAAGATAAGGCACTGCCGTGCTATTTAAAGCAGAGTATTTATGCCTGAATAAAGTTACTCCAATTTTGGAGCAGGGTGTTTGCCTGGAAAGCCRGTATTTACATTCCACCCTAGGGACTGAAGCGCCTTTGCACACTTTCATGTATCTCCTTTCTTCAAAGTCATATGCCTTACCTACAGCTTCATTACTGCCTACAATTACAACGTACAGCTCCCATCAATCGTTTTGTAGCTTTTTTTGATAAACAGTGGTGGCATGCACAGAGGCATATACAAGCTAAGTCTGTGCCTCATTACCCCACTCAAATAAAATGTTGTGCGCTTCGGGACAGCCCTGTGAGTTAGGAAAATGGTGTGTTTTACAGATGGGGAGTTGAGACAAAGAGCGGGCGAGCGCCTTGCCCGGGATCCCACGGGATGTTGGCAGCAGGGAGTTGTATTTCTGTCTAGTGCCCTAACCACTGAACCATCCTGTCTCCTGCTTTCGGGCGAGAGAGTCTGAAAACGCCATTGATTAGAAAGTGCTGGTGAAGAAAGGTAGGACCGACTAGACTGTACTGGGAGACATGCAAAAATAGACAGAAGACAATAAATAGCGTGATGTAAATTAGCTTTGTAAAAATTCGTTCTGCTTTAATAACCTAAGATGCTATTTAGAACACACAGGCAAGGAGATGTCTGTTTTTTTAAGAAACAAGATACAATTTTAACCAGATAAAATCCCTTTAATTAGTCTGAAATTTTTGCTTATGTTTTATAACAACATATTTTCGTGTGCATGCCAGAAAGTCGGGGAAACATGGAAATCATTGACAGTTTGCAGCGTTCGCTGCTGAGTTACAGGAGAGTATTTCAATGAAATCTAGATAAATTGTCTGCTTGTAGAAAGCATTTGTTTGGTGGTCCTTTCCTTTGCTTTGTCATCTTCCACTGCACATCTGTTTTGGGATGGAATAAATGAGCCCATGAGAATCAGGTTGTTTATATGATGCAATATTTAAATGAATTTTGTTTTTCATAAGTCTGGAAAAACAATTGTCATCTTGGTGGCATGGGTTACAATAACGAAGACCTCCTGTTATCATGGGCAAGCTTGGGCTGCTACGGAAAACAGCTTTCTCCAAAAGAGAGATGCATTTGCGCTCAGCTGAACTGATGCGGGGACAAGGCTTCTCCTAAGGCTGCTCAGCACCAAGGTGGTCCTGAGGGGAAGTTTGGAGTCTACCATGAYGCAGGCAATGGGGATTATTGGAATAAAATCGCAAGACCTCTTCGTTCACRCACGTCCCTGGGAGATGCACACGAATGGGTGATGGGGAGGCGCGGGCCCCCCTCTCCTGCCCTGCAGAAGGTGGGGGGCACGGGAGCAGCTCGGCCCCTGCCATGGGGCCGGGTTCGGGGTGAGCACGTACTGGGGAAGGGAACGATCTTGCGTATTTTCCATTTAACTAACCACAGGCRGTTTGTTTTTAAGCGCTTCGGTTATTGCGCTGCGGGAGGTATGGGCTGCATCGCCGCGTACCTCCCATCGCCGCTTCCCCGCCTGACACCCCGACACGCCGCGGGGCTCTGGGGCCGAGCGCTCAGCCCTGGCCGGGGAACCATCTTGTGCTTGGCTGGGTGCAGGGCCGGGTTGAGGAGCTGCAGATGCTGAGAGYGCCAGCTTGCTCTTCCTGAAACCCTGCCTTTCATCTTGAAAGGCTGAAGGTATTTTCCCCGAATCTCTGGTGGCCTCCATGAGGTGTCTGCTTGGCTCCAAGCTTGGCTGATACTCCTGGGGACACCAGCTCCCTTCCACCCCCAGCTTCTCCAAGAAGGGTGATGCGGCGTTGACCCCAAGCACTAATTACCCATCTGTAAATACGATATTTTCCCGTCAGGTTTTTAAAGCTGCTGCGAGGTTTGGGGGCGATAGTTGGCAAGCTCTGGTGTCACCTCTAGCAATCGGACAATTTGTCGAGGTCTACGAGCCGCAGAAGCTCGTAGGGGAGTGATTCGGAGAACTCTGCCCAGGAAACCACAGTTTGGGATCTGTGCCTCCCGCCCTGCCGCCCGGCTCCCAGCCCGACGGCCGTGCCTCGGGTTGGCACCACAKGGGGAACACAAAAGAAATATTACAGCAGAGAAACACCTGCCTGCCCCCGCCGAGGCCCCGGGATGGGAACACAAAGCAGTTTTCTTTTCTTTCTGAATTTGTTTGCTGTTTTTGTTTCCAAGGTGAGAGTAGGTGGTTGCGCACACGAGCGGACTTTTGGCCTCCGTTTTTCACAAAAATGCCTGTACAGCCRGGAAAAAGCCGGAGCATCACTTTGAGGAGGGATATTTTTTATTTGCACCTTCTAACACGGCATTTTTTCCACAGCCGTGCTGTCCGCTGACGGGCCCGCGGTTCCACCAGAGAAACCTTAGCTGCCGAGGACACCCTTCGCCCTGGGGGTCTCCCCAGGGCACCCTCCATCCCTGGGCAGGGACCCATCCATGTCAGATGTCCCCACGCCGGCTGCTCCCTTGGGAAGCTCTGGGCTTCCCAGCTAACGCCAGGGAGGGAACCCCAGTGCCAAACACAGGGGTATTGGCAGCTTCTGCTCTCAGGGGTTGTATGGTCTTGGAAGAGGTGAAACCTTGACTTTCCAGTCACTTACTGGTGTGGGTAAGAGAAGAGCTGTGCAAATAAATGCAACATATAATAAAAGTGAAAACTGTCAGAATTGAGTATTTCGCACTCRCTGTAAAAGCGAAACCTGATTTTTTTTTTTGGGGGGGTGGTGAAAAAATTCACTGGCTTTTTTTTTTTTTCCATTTAGAAATGAGTTATTTTCAGATAAAGAGATGAGGCTTTGTTTAGAAATGAGTAAAACTTGGCCTATCTTTAAGCAAAGGGGATTTGCAATGGGAATATCTCGGTTTGCGCAGTGACGTACGTGTGCGTGTTCCTGTGTGAGAACTCTGCCTGACGAAACAGAAAAGCGAAGCTGGGCGATGGTATTTGCAGCATCACCCAAAAAGGGATGGTGAAGATGCCCCGCAGATGCGCTTGCCAGCTGTTTGCCAAGTCAGGGAAGATATTCTTTTCTTTCTACACACTCTTAAATTGTGTTTTTGTAAATGTTTTTTCTACAGGCAACTGGGCAGCAGAAATACTCCAACGCTAGAGGAATGCCGGCCACGCTTCCTTAGCATCCCATTCTGCTATTAGTAAACGAGCATGATTTACATTAGTGGTCCGAATGATCTGATTTACTCTTCGTTTGCACTATTCAGCTTGACAACAGCTCTCCTCCATTTGCCCTTGTACGKGTGACTGCAGGGCCCCGGCCTGCAGTGCCCACACAGTCTGATCTATGGGGCTGCTGCTTTTGGGCAGGGGAGGATGTTTCTGCTGGCTTAAGGAGGAGCTAAACAAAGCCCAAAGTCAGATAGTAATACATGTTAATAGCCTTCTTGTTTTTCAGAATTACCCGCAGGATTTTTATCTTTCCATCTTTGAAAGAATATTATCTTTCCCATACTTTTGCAAATCTCCTCACTCTTTCTGCAAGCTCTCTGTCCTTTCCAGCTGTTCCCCTCTTTCCATCACAGCTGTGGCTTTATTTAACAGAAGAAAAAAAAGTGGATTTGCTGTCTGCTCTGCGGTAATTATGGTGATCACTTTAACTTTGCTCAGTGTTGCACTGTAGCAAGCTGAGAGCCAGCACAAGTCTAATAAACAGCAGGTCACAACATGCATATGGATTTTTTAAGAATCTGGGTATTGTAGTTTTTTTCAAGTTGGGCTCCTTCTCATGTTTTAGCTGGTGTTTTGGATGAGAGAACTACAGTAACAAGATAACCAGCCAAATGTAAATGAGCCCTTAATTTTATTTGATCAGAGATGACAAAGATTATTAAATGCCAGGAAAAAGTTTCTCCTCTGCTACCCATTTATTGAAAAACTTGCATTTTCTCGAATGCATCATTTAGGTGATTAATACAAAATGAAAGACAAATCCAGAATCTTATAATGTGTCACACTTGTAGGTGAAACAGGTAAGTGAACCYGTTCATTCTCACACAACTCTGACTTCAAGAAAGTGGCTAAGGAGCCTTTCACAGGCATAAAACACCCCTTGACACGAGTGTTTGCAGGGGAAGCAAACCAAGGTAACCAGTTCCAATCCARTTCCTGCTTATCAGCCCTGGTGCTTATAGATTTTATGGATTAGCTGTAACCACTCATTTGTACTGAATTCAGCATTATCTAATAGACTGCCAGAATGCTGCTGAAATGCTCCTTTGAATGTGCTGTAAACCAATAGCTTGAAACAGGAACGTGTGGTGCAAAAGCAGCAGGAGGGCAGTATCCAGGCAGGTCAACAGCTCTTAGCCGTGGGCTCCTCCTGGGCTGGGGACGAGGGGCAGAGCAGTTTAAGTTGCCCCGTGGAAGGTTATCAGCTCCATTTGGGAAGGACGGGTGAATCCCACAGCCCAGATTACGCTCGATCTCAGCCTGCRGGTACCAGAGGTACAGGGGAGCAGGCACGGGATAAACGGAGTTTATCTACTTCTGATGTGGGCCCTACAGAAATAGCTCATTTCACACTTACACCACACAGGTGTATTCACTCACTTTTCTRTTTCTCACTAAACCACCGCCTCCTGGTGCTCTTGACCATAACACTGCCTAAATTAATTCGCATTCTTTACAAAAAAGAAATGCTAACCTTTTATTTCCAAACAATGCTTTCAGTTCACAGTGGCCTTGTACCGGAGATGGGGTTCTCTCCTGGGTAGTTTAATTTCTRTGGGCGCTGTCACCATCTAGTGGCATCTCGCTATTGGTTTGCAGGGGCAGCTGGTGCCTTATCCTCTCCTGGGGTTTGCCCCACGGTCACTCATTTCTCCCACTTATCGATAATGGCTTTACCAATTTGCAAGTTAAAAGCCTGCAGGTGTGATGGCAGCTTTATCTACCAGATTTTCCCCTCTGCCCCTGCTAGGGAGCAGCTCTGCCTGGTTGAACGAGGAGGATTTCCATGGTAAGGTGTCTTTGGAAGACTGGAGGGTTGTGTTTAAAGGTGTCTGRATGCAGGAGGAAAAGCTTGTGGGAGAGTTTTCTGCTCTTGAACACTCGGCTATTGCGAAGTGGGAATGCAGAGAGTTATGACCAGCCAAAATAATCTCTGGCAATAACACAGCGGGGATGGGTGTGTGTGTGTTAATCATACAGCCGTGATTATGTTATTTAGTGGTTTGCTTTAGTTCACGAAGGAAATGTGCAGTGAAGACACCCCCTGCTTACTGCTCCGGTCTCTGTGCCATCCCCTCCGGCGTGAAACATTCACTTCTCATGATCAAAGCCCAGCTCTCACTTTCCTGTCTAATGCTCAAAAATTTGAGATGAGCAATGCTGTGTGTTTATCCTGGATTYCTCCCCCCTTGCCGTACCCTTGACAGCCCTTAGTGGGTTTCTGTGATGTCCCACGGGTGGGTGATGTGTTCACGGCTGCTCCTGTGCAAGAGCTGGAGGGTGGCACCACTCGCCGTGTGACGGCACCTCGATTTTACAGGGGTTGTTTCYACAGAGGAAAGCAAGCAATGGACCCATAAATTAAAGCAGTAATTTCCCCTAGCCAAGGCTGAGAAGGGACAAGAAGCAGGACGAGGGCTGTGGCACTCCGCCTGGTGTTGTGGGTTTCTCAGAAATGATGTTCAGCCCTATAGATCCCACTCACTTTACATAATAATGCAACTTTTAGGCGTTTCTTCCCCATGTGCAGCTTTGGTTTGAGTTTTCTTTGAGTCACTGGTGGCCCACAGCGTGTGCATTAACAGCGACCAGCTCTGTTGCAAAAACAGAGCCTTGTCTGGTGGATCCAGCTCGCTCTGCCTTTCCCACAGACACCATGCAAAGCCCCGGGGAACTGAGCTGCTCGCAAAGGTGCTCTCCTGCTCGCTTAAGAGAGGAAGGAGTCATAAAAGTAGTGAGGAAAAAGGCAAAATTGGACTCTCCAATATGGTCTGTGGCAGCCTCCGCTCCCGCAGAAGTCCCCGCGGGACCCCCCGCAGCCACCCCTGCTCTGCGCCGGCTCTGGCTGCGCACCCTTGGGTGCGTCGCTCGGTGCGGGAGAGACCTTCAGAAAATGGAAAGGCACATGGGCTTCACTCTGCAGCTTCTCCTACCGCCAACGTCTGTCCCTGCAGCTGAAGGACTGAAAGGTTTCAGCTCCGGGAAGGCAAAAGGCGATGCGGTCAGGTCACCTCCTCGGGGAGAGCCTCATCCCCGCGTGAAATGCCACCAAGGGACACGTGCGCTGCCCTGGTCCGGCTTAAAACAGCCTTGCAACCTCAAATAATGCCGCTGCTCGTGTCTCATCCGTAACACTGAAAACTTCATGTGGTTTTTCAGTTTTCTATTTTTAAATTTAAAAATATACCTTCCCCTACCCATCTGCCTGTCCAGTTAGCAAGTGCCCTATGAGCAGGGGAGAGAGAGCAAACAAGGAGCTGTTCTAAGAAAAATGAAGGTAACCACATCTGAAAACATAAGAGCATAACCCTCACAAAGAACAGAAAATGAAAATGACTGCTTTTAGACCAATTAAGCTAACTGTTGGGGTTTTTYTGTGTTTTCTTAAATTTCTTTAATTTATTGTTATTCCTGGCCAGAGCTTGGAGCTAATGAAGCATAGTGAAATGGCAAACAGATAGTTTCCTTGAGATACCTACTAGCTCCTTCTATGATAATTTGATACAAACTACTGAAAGAATTGTATAAGTTCTGGTCAAAATTTGAATTAAGTTATAAGAGCTAAGCTATTGTGAATTTTATGCTATATTGCATATATGACTTAGAGGACAGAGAGCTGGAACCTGTGATTTTTTTTTTTTTTTTTTTTTTTTTTTTTTTTTTTTTTTTTTTTTTTTTTTTTTTTTTTTTTTTTTTTTTTTTTTTTTTTCTTTTCTCTTTTTTTCTTTTTTTTTTTTTTTTTTTTCTATTAAATGTGATTATAGTAGCATACATCTCTCTATGGAGCACCCATACATTTCTGGCATTAGCATATTTTTAATGGTGGGGGGGAAAGGAGAGAAACTAATAAAATTTTTAGTGGGGAARGTAAATGATTCTGTAAAGATCTTTCATACGGGAGCATTACTGGTGYCTCCTGGAGCCAGGGTTGGATAAGTAGTTAGGAGTTTGTCTTGAGAACGGCCCAAAGCACTAAATGGCAGTTCTTTTCCCCAGGATATATGTAGAGTTTCTCTTCAGCCTGAGGGGRATGTATGCAAGTAAAAGAAAATTTTTGGCCTCAGCTAACTTTACGTTGTGCTGTCAACACTGAGGCTCTGCAGCACGTTGGTGGAATTACAACCCCGCGGAAACCAGCGGTAAAGCTGTCAGCGTCACCGGGGTCTCCTCCTGGCTCCTCTCCTCCCCCGGGAAAGGCGCTGTGCATCGGCACGGGGACACGGGGACGGGACGGGACCTGCGCTCGGGCAGCGAGTGCACCTGGACCTTGAAAACGGAGGAGGGCCTTCTTTGTTACGTTGCCATGGTATTTGGGAGGAATGTGTGTCTTAACAGCATTGATAGCTTATTCATATTTATTCACCTCGAAATCTCAGCTTCAAAGGAAGAATTCACCGTTCGTTTTCCCTTTATTGATGGACTTTAAAAAAAGAAAGCGACTCTATTCAGGAAACTTACTTTTGGGGTATTGCCAATTAAAATATTTAGCAAGCCCAGTCCCGATTTAAAAGGCAGCGAATGGAGGTCAGTTTTTATCTACAGGTACGATCCTCAGCGCTGTGGGTATCRGGGCATGGAAGGGGAAATCATGCTCACCAACCAATCCTCCCCTGCAGCTTTGTTCCTGTAAGGGCCAAATCTACCTACAGGTTGCCTTAAATGCCTAAATAGCTCCTAATCAGCTAAAATCAGATACCCACCCCTTGCACCGTTCCTCACTGAAAGCCGAGTGCCAGCAAGGGTTGGTGGGGCTCTCCGGACCCGGCAGGAGAGGTTCCCTTAGTCTGCTCACACAGTGGAGGATGCTTAAAGCCAAAATGTAATTAACTTATTGGTATTTGACCAGGATGCTGTGGTCTCCTCTTGTGAGAGGTCATGAGGTCTCCACTGACCACAGGAACTTGGTTTTGCATCTCATGGCAGGTATGGTAAACCTTCAGTTAATGTCTCTGTATAATGCGTCAGGCTTTGATCTCTCTCTGTAGCAATCCTTTACGCCCAGYGTAATAAACCATGTCTAGTGCATGGGGAAAAATCCACTTACCTTTTCTGCTGACTTTGTCCAAAAGATGAATTGGACACCTACTCTGATACTTGCTTCCAAGTTTCTGATTCTTCTCGCTGGTGTGTTTTGAATTCACCTATAGAGAAACAGTGACTTACATTTCTCCTTCCCTCCCCATGAGAAAAGGAAAGCGAAGTGGGTATAATATTTTACACAGGTGTTCTGTAGAATCTGATTTTATATCTTTTGTGAAAGGAAGTTTGGGGCTTTGGCTTGGTTTCAGTTGACATCTTAATACCGCAGAGCCGTGGTACATCTCCTGGAGAGTTGGAGCACAAAGGGCTCGGTTAGGACTTGCACAAATGGGTAATGGACCTAAACCCATTAAATGCAAGTTCTGGCAGCGTGGGTCAAACTCGTATGTGTCAGCCTTTGGGTTCCTCCTTTCTCACTCTCCTAATTGGGCTCATTTTCTGTTTAAAAATAATTGGCACAATTTTATGATGTGAAAACAAAAATAAGGCAACTGCTGCTGAGATCTGTGAAGGCAAAACATTTTCATGTGCTTTGGAGTTCACGTAGCAAACCTTTCTGTCAAAAGATGAGCTAAAAGAGATGCGTTTTGTTGTGACCTGCTTTCGTCTGGCAGTTGGGAGTGCAGGGGGCTGCTTTCTGTGACTGGGGGACAGAAATCTGACTTTTCAGTTTGGGTCACGTAAAACAATGTGTGTAGTGATGCCCTGTGGATCAGTCAGGACCAAGCAAAAAAAAAAACCAACCCAAAACCAACTAAAAAAAAAAAAACCCAAAGGGAAAAAACCCAATCCACTCTCCCCATTGATCTCTGAAAACTCAAAAAATAAAGAAAATCAGTCAAAACTTCTTCCTTGTCATATTTTAGAGAGTTTTCTTGCCTCAGCGCTTGTGAAAGGAAAGACTCCRTCATCCCCCAATGCTTGGGTTTTCATACCGACCAAATGGAATTAAGCTGCAGTCCAGCTTTTTGCCAAATGTTTGTTTAAAAATAATCTGCATGGACTTGATCTCTTTTAAAGAAGACTTCCCAGCAATTTACTGGGAAATTAAAAAAAGAGGGGAGGGAGGAAAGAAAGTGGGCTGCTTGGACTGCAGCCATCCTGGATGGGCTCACCCCTTGGGCTGCTGCAAGACGGGGCACGGATTTGTGGTGCTTGGTCCTGCGCTGGGGCAGGGCTCGGGCATGTCCGCGCCGGACATCCAAGCGCGTCCGCAGACGGGCAGCTGTCTCCTGGCTCTTGTTCTTGCTCCGAGGAAGGAGCAAGCTGAGCTGCAGCCACGCGTGGTCCGGCTCGTGGTCCAGCTTGCCCTGTGGTGTGGTGCCACGGCCAGGAGATGCGTGCCCCTGGACTGCAGACCCGCTGCCTGCTCTCCTCGCTGTCTCCGGGAGGAGGCACAGGCAGGAGCCTAATTCAGGTCCTATCAATTTTCTGCRAGGTATTCCTTATTCCACACCGTCCACTAAATCAGTTCGGTGAATGATTTATTTCTGTGCGCTTCTGAGCAATTTATGGGTGTCTTTGGATTGTAAATCCATGTCGTTTCCCACTGGATGCATATGTTGCGTGATGCACTTTTTCTCCTTCTTTAGGAGTAGGTATTTCTAGGTTTTAGCATCTGGTATAAAGCTCAGTGTGATGAGCTGAAAATGTGCATTTCACTCTTATCCTGAAATATGGGATTACAATWTGCTGTCTCGGTGACTATTCCCAGTGGTGGATTTATACATTTAGGCTTGGCATTTCATGGGGACTTCATGGAGTGAGCTCCCCATAATGGAAATATTCCTCTTACGCATCCCTCCTAGAATGAGTCCAAGGGATAAGACTGAGTTATTCCTTGAGGGTCCTCTRAAAACCCCAGCCAAAATATTTGGATTAAGCCAGCACAAATGGCTGTGAGACTGATGGAAGGTAATTAGGTTAGAGATGGAAATAGCAATTCACAGTTTGGAGGAAGAGGGGAAATAGTCACCAGTTCTTCCACAGGCTGGTCTAGGCGATGCGTTGGAAGTGCCTTAGCAATTAGTGTTGGTGGTTTGTCTTTTTTTTTTTTTTTTTGTCAGAGTGAAATTTGCTGCTTTGCCAAAATCCTGAGCAATACCTTTTCACAGTTTAAGCGGGATTTAAGTGAAACGCAGACCTTGCACTGACTCTGTCCGACAGTGAATTCCAAGTGAGCAGAGGGAATTGCTAGGGAGCCCTTATAGCTAAAGATCTATATGATGTGAAGAGAGGCATCCAGAGACTTCGGCCGCTCCTAAAGTACGGTTCAAACCCCCAAGAGTCCCTCTGACATCCAAGGAGGAAATTGTAGAATTTAATATGACTACAAAGTTTCTGCTCGCTTTATAACCATCACATGAATAAAGATCATTCAGTCCTATAGAATTCTACAGGATGCATCGGGAGAGAATATAAACAAAACTCCATGTTTTTGCAGCACTTTATATAAAAAGCCTTGTAATGTTTTTATAGCTCTGCACTGCTTTCATCCCCATTGCATGAGGGTTCTGGCAGCGAGGAGCTGAACGGCTGACGCGTGAGTTTATGGAGTTATTACCCCTCTGTCTGCATCCTGTTGGAGTTGCCCRTGAATTTGCACTCTCTTCTCAGATCTCAGATGCTGGAGGCACTGCAACGGCTGCTGTCACACAGAGTGATGAATTCTTAGCCGAGAAAGAGGAGAAAAGCTTGTGGAATATTTTGTCAGGTCTAGATCCAACTTCAGACTGCAGTAGCTTTGACAATGGCTTGGCGCTGCTCGCGCTCTGCACAGATATGCCAACTGCCAGATCTGTTTTTATCATATGAGGAAACAAACTGTTTAATGAATGAAACCAGATGCACAAGATTGTGCTGAAAGACCTACAGTCACTTTGTAAAGAACTCAAGCCAGAAACCTTGGAAAAGGCACATAAAAACATTCATGGAATTTATTCTTGGCAATTAAAGGTAAATATGCATTATGCAGATATTCTCTTTTAACTGCACTATATACCTATTCCTTGCATTTCCCCACAACCCGTGTGGTGCAGGACTCCAGCACWGTCTATCTGTTCCTCATCAGCCTGTGTAACTCATCGTGGGAYGCTGGCCGGGAATGGGGCTGGGGGTGGTTCCCTGGATGTTCYCTTCACAGAACAGAAAGATCCAGAAACACAAGTAGTTGAGAAGAGCAAGTCTTCAGACACTAGGTAGAGCAAATGCGAGTTAATTCTTGAAATGAACCAGGCCAATCTAAAGGCTTGCACAAACAGCTGGTTTCAGTTTGGACAATTCCCATTGACCTGAGTGGTTTCTCCGACAGGACCCACATGGATTAGTCAGTAGAGACTGCCTGTCATGCACCACGCAACCAGCATGTGTTGCAACATGTTGTTTTGTGAAACAAGCTAGTTAAAACTTCCTGAGAGCTACTGAAATGAAAAATAAAATGCCTTGTTAAAAATGGATTGAATCAGAAGATACCTTGCAACTTTACTGTACAGCCCACATCACTTTAAATTTCTTGGATACTCTTTTTATTAATATCAATCAGATGAGAACCCCACTGTAACTGGGGTGAGAGGCTGTGTTGTTTTTTTTTTTTTAACACCTAAATTTAATGATTAACTTTTCCTGAAAAGTCTTATTTTCACCTTAATATAGCCAGTAACTGCTATTAGAATATGCTGYGGTGACGGACTTGACTGTCAGCCAAGGCGCGGTGCCACCAGCCCAGGTTGGCAAATCGGCAGCAATGGCATCTGGGATGGAGGTAGGATGGGTGAACACGGCTGATGCCGTTCCCATGACACGTGGGGACCAGCACAATAAACGGGAGAGCCAGAATTTTCCAGGTGAATCTGAAATGAAATTAAATCATTTGTGTTTGCTTTAATATAGGGATGTCTGATATTATCTGTCTACAGCATTAGTCTGTGCTGCTGCCTTTGAAGCTAATAATTGGCATTAGGGTGGTGTGTTAGTTTCCATGTTAGGCGTGATTTTGGAATGAATCTCAGTTATCCAGACAAATGGGCATTTTCATGGTATTACCCACTACCACATGAYGTTACGTATTCCTCATCAGTGGCTGTGTTCAGGTTTGGGCATTACTGGGGTTTGGGGTTTTTCCTTAGCTAATTAAGAGTTGTGAGAAGGGCAAAAATATTTGGGGTGTTGGAGAAGAAAGGTTAAACCAGCAAAATATGGCAAGCTTAGCCAAGCGATGCTTAAGGTGGTCATGGCTTGTGATGCTGAAGGGGTTCAGCATTGGGGATGCCACCATTCATGAGCGCAGTGTGTGGAGCTGCAGTTAAGGGCAGGGAGAATCAAAATGCAGATGAAATATCAGGATGTGCCCTTGGAAATGAGATCTTTAAAGCCCAGGTTAGTCCCTTGAAAACCACACTGCTACAAATCTCAGGGAAGTTTGGTAGAGAGCCATCCCAGTGGGAGAAAGGCAGGCTGGAGGAGCCCAGGAGCTCTTCACAGGCTTTGGTTCTTTGGTTTTGGGTGTAACTGTTGACTCCATTGCAATGGGCTTACATTAGGTATGAGTTGGATCTGGTTTGTGCAATGGCTTGAGTTTTCTGGATTACGAGTTCTTAGATGATGGCCACAAAGGAATTTTAATTAGGAAAGTAAGAGAGGTTCTGCTGGGAGACGGGCAAACCACGATAATTATTGGCAGTGAGAAAGTCAGCAAAGCAAGTAATCAGGGAATTTATAGAGGTCTTATTGAGAATTACCTAAATGTAATTTTTAAGGATACCTGTGAAAGATCCTTTCGTAAGGAAAATGACTTAAAATGACAGTAATGTCCAGTCCTGTGTTTTATCCAGTGTTCAGCTGTACTTACAAGCTTTAATGAACGCACAGATGAGGATCAAGCTAGCTCTGTGGCCACTGAACATGTAATCACCACAAATGTCGGGATCCCTGGAAGAACCCACCAGGGRATGCCGATTCTGCGCCAGTGTCCGTGGAAGCTCCCTGGCTCTGGCAAGGTGATCATGATGCACCAGAAAGCTTATCTGTCTTGCTGGGCAGCAGATCCAAAATCCTTTCACAAATGAGGCAAACTGCACAGTTTAAAAACAATAAACAATTCTGTAGGAGTCTGTATTTCCAAATGCATCTCTCTTGAAAACAAATATTGAAACATCAAAATGAAATGACCCTTTTTGTTGTTTTGTGTTTTTTTTTGTTGTTGTTGTTTTTGTTTTTTTGTTTTTTTTTTTTTTAGGAAATAGTGGGTAGCTTTGCTCTTGTCTCCAGTTTTTTTTTTTTTTAGGAAATAGTGGGTAGCTTTGCTCTTGTCTCCAGGATCCTGAATACCAAGTAATCTGTCAAGGAGATCATCACCATGCCAGCATAACACATCTCTTGCACTGTACTTTGAGTTTAAACTAACATGACCAACTCCAYATGAAAATGCTCCTGGAGTAGCAAAGCGCTTGCTTGGCTAAATCCAGCCTCCTACTTCTGTCTGCAAAAACAGCTGCACCAATTCTCCTCTGCCACTTCTGTATATGACAGKAGGGTCCAAAAGTGTCACTCTGTGCTATTGATAAAGCTTTAACTTTTCTTCATAGGTGGTCAGTTGATGGGATAGGCAGAATTGCCATGTATGCAGTTAAAGGCTGGTATGAATACAGTATACCTTTACTGGACAGGGAATGACACCCACTGCTTGACCTAGAAGACATGCCTGGGCTGAGCAATATGCACACCTACGGTCTTCTCATGGGAATAGTTCTTCCATCGTAAATAAGGGCGCCTCATGGCTTTTGTGGTATCGCGTGTTTCCATCTTGTGGAAGTRTCTAAGCAGAAACATCTGAAAAGGTCATACCCTTCTGGTTCCAAATACCCTCCTCTGGCCCTGGCTGAGCTTTGAGTAAGACTGAGTAGTGGAAATGGGTTGCACTTCTCAGGTGTATTCAGAAGATCAAATCTGATTTTCTTAGACTCTGTGACCTTGTTCTGCTCCCTGCTAAGGTTACCTCTCTGCGTATCAGCAAATGGGGCTGCTACCGAAGGCGTAGGAGATTTGTGTCTGTAAGAACAAAACCAGTATTTGCGACAGATGTCTTCCCAAGAGGATCCTGGCTCTGACACAGGCACTGGACAGCCTCACGCTAACTGCTYGGGGCCAGACCGCCAAGGTATTTAAGTGTTGGTCACCTTTGAAAGGCTGGTCTTTAACCTCTTGATCTTGTATTCATAATGAAACAGGAGGGGTAGCAGGAACTTGCACTTTCTCATGTGGATTTTACTAATTAGTCCAGGTGCTTCTATAACACACATGGATATTTAGGGCCATGCACACAATTAATGCAAACTGCTTACTTGTAACGGAGTAAACAGCACTGGACAGACCACAGTGCTAACACCAGCAGACTCCTGACTTGGGAGACTGTAAAAGGTTGCTCACTGAGCCCAGTGCATGTGGGAAGTAGGTTTTGCAATGGTGCAACTGCATATTTTACTGATGTCCAGTGGCTGACATAAGCAGCAGTGGTAGGTGATCGCAACAGACAGCATCCCACGCTGCTGCTGCTCGGAGGGATATCGGATRCTCGCATCTATTACTCAGAGGTGCAAAGCCTTGCTCCCTTGTGCATGTCTGGGATCGAGGGGYGAAGGGGCAGCCCAGGAGGTGGTGTTGGTACTTGGTGCCACCCTTGGACATGAACCATGGAGCCCTGGCTTTGTCCAGGGCAGAGACCTGATGGAACAGGGTTCTTCTCCCATTGATGAATGCTGCAAAGATCAAAACGAAGCAAGTCCCTTTRTAGCGGTGGCTGGTCTTTTGCTCTGTACCTCTTCCCATCTGAGACTGTCACACACACTGAGGAACTGAACTACTTGGCCCTTCTAAGTGCCCCACTGGTAGGTGCYGCCTGTAGAAATAAGGTAGATGGCTTACCAGAAGTCATACTATGAGCTGGTAGCTCTCGAGATTTATTACGAAGCGCATGATGCATCAGAAAAGGGAGATTGGGACCTACATCTTTTCGATGCAGAAAAGAGGTGATGCAGTGATTATGTCCCAGCTGGTGAACGTGTGCTGAGTACCGCAGGCAGASCCCGGCAGTGCCAGCCTCAGCACGAACCCCTGTGGAAGCTTTTCTTATAAACAGCAATTATTTGCAATGGATTTGGGAGGTCTGGTTTCAGTTCAAGCTCACATACCCACAGCCAGGAGTACTCTGACTGATGCAAGATATAGACGCAGGCTGGCAAGAGATGGGAGGGATGAAAGATGGTTAAAAAAGGAGCTCTTGTCGTCTTCCTGTTAGACACGTGTCCTGAGTCAGGTGAAGCAGCTGTAGCCTGATAGGCAGCCACACTTCTGTAAAGACTGCGGTTGTGTCCAGCTCTGCTTAATTATTTCTTGATCAGATCAAATGGAAACTGCTCATTAGCTCCTAAAAGCCTGCAAAGACCACATACMATTTAAGTTTCAGTTAAAATCTCCAATCTGACTAAGGTAGTATAAAAAAACCTCAGCGATTCATGAGGTAGTYTAAAGGGAGAAGGAGATTTGCTGCATAAATAAGGTATGTGGTAGATGTCACAGACTGAAAACATTGATCTGTGAGACTTTTCTCCATATCRTTAGAGATTGTATTACTGTTAAGCACAGCAAAAAAGAACTCCTTTAAGTAGTTAATTTGAATATACAGAAGCAAAAGGAAGAGTAGGAGGAAGATGTAGGTCAAGTGCTTCAGGAAGATGCCAGGCGAATGTTCAAAGAACCGCAAGATTGGTTTTTACCAGTGTCAGAAGTAGCTGCATGCGCTTCAGCTGTTGGTATGGAATTCATTTTGCTCCCATTAGAGGGGGGAAAAAAAAAAAGATAAAAGGGAAATAAGTAACACTCCATGCTGCTGCTGTGCAGTATGAGGGCACCTTGCTGCAGCTCGTTGGTGTCCCTGTTCAGGAGCCACCCTCCGTAAGGTGTCACACTCGTAACCGGGCTGTGCGGCCGTCAGCCCCGTCCTCCCGAGCCGTCTCCGTCACAGCCCGGCTCGACCGATCGCTGTTCCTGCTTGGAAGAGCGTAAATAGCTGAGGCCAGCAAAGAGTTGGAGGCAGAAACTGCTTTCGCTTCCTTTTTAGTATGGTGAAGGAGTAGGTTTTTATGATTGATTTCCCTGATTTCAGAAGTATTAGAAGGTGTTTGAGAGTCTGTTTGAGACTGGGGAAATTTGGGAGGCTGGGCAAAATCTGCCACCAAGTTACTTTCTTCTGAGAGGCTGAACAAAAGGGCCTTTAAATCCTGTGGGACCGTCAGACTGACCCGGGAAAAAAAAATCTCAACTATAATATCAGGGTATGGGCAAGCAGTGCTTCAGCTTTGCTGTTCGACCTCCCCCAGCCCCGCCGGCACCAGCTCTTGCTTTGTCACGGAATGGGGGTTTGGGTCCGGTTTAATCACGCTTGGGCCATGCCTCTGCCACCCAGCTCAGGTGGTTTGGGCTGGCAGGCTTGGCCTAAGGCAGGCTTCAGCCGTGCAACAATTTTATTTGGGGGCTGGAGAGACTTGGTGTTCRTAAGGGGACTCTGCGCAGACGCTGCTGCATTTTATGGAGAAACCCACTGAACAGCCATCATTAAAATGAATTATTTTTGCTTAGTTTGACTTAAAAACAACAAAAAAACCCACAAACAAACAAAAAACCCACCCCAAAAAAACCCAAACCAAAAAAAAACCCAACTCCTTGCCATAAGGCKAAAAGCTTTTAGCCTCTTTGTTTTAATATGACACCGTTCCTGAAAACGGTTGCAAATGTGACTTTTGCACGAGCCCGTTATAGGACACAGCACGCTGCAATAGCCGCTTCCACCGTGCGTTCCTTGCCCACATTAAGAGCACACAACCGTTCTTTCGAGAAGGGGAAAAACCTYGCGTTATTTCTCCTGTGACCTACTTGGGTCCGAGAGGCTCCATGCAGAGCAGCACTCTGCGACTTCGCTTTGATGCTCTGCTGGTCCTATGGCTTGTAGACGTTTTGGGGCATTTTTGGGTGGTTCTTGCCACCCTTTCAGCAGCTTGGTCTCAGCCTGGGCTTTGCTCAYGGTACAATCTGTGGTTTAGAGACTGCTGAGGTGCGAAGAGTCAGGGCAGGAGATGTAGCAGAGCCAGCCCCATGGCTCGAGGCTTTGAGCTGGATGGGAAGGATAGTGGGATGGGAGGAACAGGGTGACCTCCGAATCACTGAGCTGCTCCACAGGAGCTGATTTAGGCCAAAGGAACTAAAAGAAAGAGAAAGGAAGACCTAAACTAGGTCAAACTTGGCTTCAAAGAAGAACCGAATGTTAATGCCTTGTGTGTAATCTGCACTGGGAAAGTTCACAACCCGTTTCCACCTCGGGGTTCAGATGGTAACGTATGTGCACCGCACATGTTCACGGCCAAGCCGCTGCTGCAGATGATCTGCCAGAGCCTGTGAACAAGGTACCTKCCAGGAAGGCTAGGGCGTGAAGGCTGGTGTCGGTGCCCATCTCCAAAACCAGTCTCAGAAGGTGCCTTTTGCACAGTCACATTAAGAAAAAAGAAAAGTGAATTTAGTCTTTCTTCTCCCTGGTTCCCCTGCACACTGCAGACTCAAACAAGGCAGAGTTTGCAACCTGGGAAATGCCATCCCTGGCTTTGAAAGTGATGAATGMGAGTTTAACTCTTTGGGGAATTTCTAACTTGTCATCTCTGAATTATGAAGTTAAACTCTCAGCTACAGGGATACCCATCAAATGCGGGCAGCTGGCAGTGCAAATCTTACTGGTCCTAAAATGGGAATGAATTAATTTCTTTAACTCATGCCTCCATCTACTGAGAACTCGTTGAAGGAGAGCTATGACAACCGATCTCCCCAAGGGATGCAGGAAAGCTAAAACCAAGTGATGTTTTCTCTCCAGAGCATAAGAAGCTGTTAATTGGCAGGATATATGGCACTAGCCATAATTTTTGAGGTCTTTGCTCATTTTTTTTTATGGCTGCTCTGAATCACATTTCTGCACTTCATAGTTCGAATTTTCTTGCTGAAGTCCTGAAATTGRTTTAAAAGGGGACAAGACCTAATTAAATCTGGTGACATAAAAATATCAGCTGATAATCACAAATTCTGGGAGTCATTCTCGCTTCATCCCATTTCACACTCCAATGGAGGTCTGGTTTTGTCCACTTGGAAGCATTTTCTGGAACTCAGCAATAAAGACAGACTAAGATTTTGTCTCTACTGTGGTGGAAACCGGGGAGGGGGCTGCTGGAGCTGCAGAGGGCAGCTCTGAACTCAGCGGAGGAAAACGGGAACAGGCAACAGCTCCGCCGGAGCTAAATCTCTATAGAAATGTGGCCTGTAGTTGAAGAAATTCAAGCAACGCTTCACTCTACAAGCGGTGGGTGTTTGTGGATGTGGAGCCAGTCGGGCCATGCCAGGTCGTAACGCATTCAACGTATTTAAAACCTTGCAGTTAACTCAGAGAGTGATGCTGAAGGTACCCCGCAGCACAGCCCTTTGAGGAACACCAGCGGCCGCTGGAAACGAGCAGCACGATTTCATCRGAGCGCACAAAATGAGAGAGAAACTATCTCTGAGTTTGTCAGCAGCCTGCCAAAACCTCCCCAACCTTGCAGTTTTATGGGGACTCCAAGGTCTCCACCAGGAGARGAGACTTTGGCAAGAGAAGACACCTGGGGCAGAAGAGAGCAAGGCTCCTGAAGTCCAAGCCAAGCAGTGTCCCCTGTTGCTGCACCGAGTGGGCGACTGTCAGAGCTGGAGTAACCTCAGATGGAAAGAAGAAAGGTGTGATCCCAGCCTGGGTGAAGGAACCCAGCCTGGGCCAAGAGGATGGAGACAGCCAGACTTTTCAGGGAGGGGAGAGACACCATCACAGCAGAGATGGAGGGACTATCAAAATATGAATGCAAATGGGGTATTTATGGCTTTCAGGTTGGCAAGTGATGAGCACCTTAATGTCTTGCCAGAAACAATGCTCTTAATGTTAAAAGAAAAGCTGCAGGCCATGAAAAGCGAGCAAGAAGAATTCAGGGCTTTCAGGGATAAACTTAAAGAAATATGAGAGTAGGTGTATAGGGAAATGAGAGATAACATCTTCAGTTGTTTCAGGGAAAAGGGCAATCATTTGGGGGTTGAAAGTGAGTCGAACTATTAATCTTATTACTGAAGAAGCAGGGGATTAAATGGGTTAGGCAGAATCTGGGGGTGTCTTCCAGGTCCTATGGAAGGTCTCAGCAAACTGCAGAATTTGAAACAGCCAAGGGAAAAGTTGGGTCACATCCCCGAAAGCCAACCCCTCGAGGTGGCTGAAGACACATGTGAGAGAGCAGCTTTCCTTCTTAGGAGGCGAAAATTGAGTACTGCCTGCAGTGAAAGTCTTGGGGAAGGAAAATGTTGATCCATTCTTCCCTTGTGTCTTGTGCTTTGAGGAGGTATTTCTCGGAATAGTAGGTGGGCTACAACAATCCTGCGTGAGATGTAATTGCCTCCACGAAGGATGAAAATACCCTGCAATAAAGGAGGGTAAATGGGAGCATGAAAGACAGAGCAGTTGCAGGTAAATATAGAAACTTGTTTGGACAGATGGACACCGACAAAGTGCTTGTGTCACAGCTTTAATGCGTTTTCGGGATTAGAGGAGCCCAGGGCTGCAGCCCGGTCCCTGTGCCCTCGGYGCAGCGTGGCTGGCACTCTGCCCCACCAGCACAGCTTTACTGGCCCGGCCACGGATTTGGGTCTGAGCAGACCTCCCGAGGTGGCAGCCGGATTCGCACCCCTCTAATATCCACCCCAAAACGCATCGGAGTCCGTTCCCCTGGGCAGTCGCTCTCTGCCCTGACCTTGGCTTGTTTTTTCTGCTGTTAGCTGCTCTGGAGCATACTACTTGCCCAATTGATTTTTAATGAGCTCTTGAGGAAGCGCTTCTTCGCCAGCACTTAGCAACGAGTGCCGTGGTTCTCCATCCCTCGCTGCCGCCGCATAAAATGGTCTCGAGCCCATCAGCTCCGCGGCATCTCCCTGCCCATCTCCTCCCCGGCCCGGACGGGAAACTCTGCACAACTCGTTCTGCATCCGAGTGACAAATGCAGCAGTAAGCGTATTGGCACAAGACATTTCCATTTGTTCTTTAATGGTTATTCCCACATCCTCCTTCAGTCTGTGCCCTTCAAACCCACTTCCAGTAATTAAAATGGTAATCCCAGTGTCTGCCGTTCGTTTGCCGCCTTTGTTACTTGGCCCTTATAAATCTTATGCAACCCCAAGGCTTTGATCTGCATGTATGCTCTCCCCCGGGATAATGGTCCCAGAACATCTTCGATTAACATATTTTTAAAAATCTTGGTTTTTCTTCAGATTTAACCATTGGTACTTTCCGTGCTATTTAGTTCTTAGTTATTCTAGTTACAGAATAGTTATATTATTTAGTTCTTAGCTATTTAGTTATTCTAGTTTTGCCAGGTGTATTTTTTGTACACTTGCACGAAAAAGCATATGGATTTGAACACAAGCCTTGCTACTATACTTGGAAAATTTGGTTTTAATTTTTTTGGGGGGGGTCTGGGTTCACATCACTCCTAAGTCCGTGCACGGGGGGGCTGCACGGGCAGCCTGGGGCTGTCAGGGCTGGCTGTGCCGGGGAAATGCCATGTGCCTGCCCAGCCTCGCCAGTGGCCATCCTCCTGGCGACGGGCCCTCAAACCTTCCCGAGGATTTTTGGTCCTGCCTGGAGAACTCCTGATATATGAAATATCRGAGTATCACTAGATGGCACATGTGAGCTGTTCTTGTCTGACGAGCACAGGACAAGCCGGGCAGTGAGGTTTCTTCCCTCAACATTATTCTGCCAGCAGGATACATATAACACCTCCAARCCTGCCCTATAGCCCCGTTAAATACCGTCCTGCTATCCAGCGTGGCTCTGCCACCTCCCTGGTCCTCCACTCTCCATCCCAGGGATGGACTAGGATAGAGCCGTTACTCTGCCATCCTTCRCAACCACTAAATAAAAGCCCAAGGAATAGCATAAAATAAATAAAMCAAATGCTTTATCTTCATAAAGATCGTCTTTTAGCATATGAATTCTGTCTTTGTATAATAACTGCTCGCAAAAATATTGGCGAAGTCTAAAAATGCGGAGTAACAGCGGTCTAATGGCCTGTGCTGGCAGGGGACAGGGTGGTGGCTGTCCCACCGCGGGGCCCTGAGCGGCTGGTGCCCTTCCTCTGGGATGTCTGTCCCCCCACTGTCACTACAGGGGTGACACCCACCTCACTTATGGCCTGAAGTGGCTGAAACCAAGTGTCAAACGTGCTCCTAAACTGCCCCCGGGCTAGCGTTAACATCTGCTGCTTAATGGGACCTTCGTCACGTCCAGAGAGGAATTCTTCTGTTTATTAGGTGTCTTGTTTGGGGCTTGGTGTGCCAAGTGGTGAACGCGTGGAGGAATTTCCTTCACTAAAGCTTTCAATCAAAGTTTAAGACCGAAGATCAAAAAGAGGCTTTTGGACAGACAGAAATAAAACACTTTGATCAAATGAGAGTAGAAATTGGTAGCACTAATTATAATCAATGAAATAAAGAGGCTGGTGTGTACGGGCACGTACGTGTATGGGGTCTGAGGGCAGTGTTTATTGTCAACTTCTGCCGTATTCTTTCGTAATAATTGAACTGTATTCCCACGCTGTGACTGATGTTTCTCAGGGCTGAGAGGAAAACTGCCTTTTCCTTCTCTAAGGTGGAGTAGATCAAAGAGCAGAATTTCTTCCAAAAGAAGAAACCCACATCCTTACAGGATGCTCTGCAAGCTGCTATTACTGTCCTGCTCGCTGGACTTAATCCAGGCTGGATGCAGAAAGGAAAACCAATCTCTGCCGAGCTCTCGAGGCCAGCATCCCCGGGAGACGGGCTGCTCCCAGCCTCAGCAGAAGTGCCAGMTGTCAGGTAATGCTTTGGCTTGTGCTCGGGAAATAACGTCTGCTCCAAAYCCCGTTGGGATCCATGAAAATGCTGCCCTGAGCTCAGCTCAGTGCAGTGAAGCATCAGAACTATTTTCTCACCTGTGTCYGAATAAGTAGGTGGAGGTTTTGCTCTGATCTTCCCTCCAACGTGGAAGGGAAGCCCTCCTCGCCTCTCCCACATGGACTTAATTTGCAAAATCTTTCGCGCCATCATTTTGCAGCATTTGMACCCTGCACCTGCCTTTATTTTTGTATAAACACCAAACTAGAAATTTTAAGGATTCTTGGCTCGAGTCACCCACTGATCCTCCCTGCAGGGCTCAGTGGGGTGACCCCAAGGCAACCAGCAACGCTCATCACCAGCTCTAAAAAATATTTCTTTAGGAATAAATCTTTTTTTTAGGCATTTCTATAAACGTAAAGCAGGCTGGAGAGCTCCCAGCCAGCACTTTGCATGAGATCCTTGGCTGGAAAGCATGAATTGTAACGACCATGACGAGCCCCTTTCTGAGCAGATGTGGTGACAGACTTCCTCAGCAGCGTGGGGCAGCCGGCTCCTCCGACAGCAGGACCTGTGCCCTCTGAGGAACACCCCTTCGCAGCTGAGCCATCTTCTTTCATCTTCTGGGAAAAAAAAAMAMCCCTCTTCCCCAGAGCAGCCCCCCAGCTTCAGTTGCAAACAGCAATTTGTCTTGTGCTAATGCCGTCCTCCCATTCCTGCAAGGGATGGGATTACAAGTGCACTTGATACCCAGCTTTAATCCGATGCCAGGACTTGCTCAAAGGGCTGTGAAAGGTCTTTTCTCTTGCAGGCTCCTGAYCATGTAATCCTTCCTCTCGAATTTCTGATATTACACCCCTGCTATTCTTGCCAGTCAGTTGTTGGCCAGTCCTGATATTTTGAGGKTTTTGAAAAGGAAAACCCGTGTGTTGTGGAATTGAAACGAGAACTCTGGCTATTCCTGTATAACGCCAAGGAGGGGTCTAAACCCCCAGTGAGGTGGGAAGGACCCACCGGCCACCTCTGGTCCTCTCTGTGGGTGCTTTGCTTCTCTGCAGTACTGTGTGGGAAGGAAATTAAAAAATGCAGCTCGTTGGCATGGGCTGTTCTTCCCTGAACCAGAAATGCCACTTTCTGCCATGGGAAGAAGTAGCTCAAATGGAAAAGCTGTATATAARATAATATACGCTCCAATAGACACCCTGTGCACACCCTTCTGAATGGGTGTACCTATCTTATTTAGGACATCCAATAATTTAATGAATGCTATTTATTACACTATATAGGTAAAATTATTCTACTATCCAAGTCCGATGGTAGTTTTGACCATCTCCTTCAGTGCTAATCACAGTCATATCCACTCAGCAACAGCAGAAGCAATTTGTCACAACGCATAGAGAAGGTCTCGTTTATATATTCAGTTTTATCTGAAGGAATTTAAAGACCTGTCGTCTAAACCTGTGTGTCCTATTTCATTGAGTACTGAAAACTACAGCTGCGTTTAAGGCTGGGGATGCGCACACATAACCCAGCCACATTTAGATTTGATCTCATGCATTTGGTTTAACTGCACAGAATAAACACTGCAGCTGATGAACAGATGTTCTTAGTTTTGTTTTGTGTGGGTTTTTTTTTTCTTTTTTTTTCTTTTTAAAAAACAGTGTTAAATTTTGTCTGTATTTGCAGGATTATTCAGTCAGGGAGCCTACAACTTGATTAAATAATCTCTTAGATAGAGCTGAATCACTCGCACTTTTTTGGCAAATATCAATCCAATGTCAATATTTTGCTGCCAAGCCCCTGTTTGCTTCCAGCAGTGTTCTAGTGCTTAAACTTCATTTGTGAAGATGACAAAAACAGGCATCCTCTTAGCTCCAGCAGTTCTCGTTYGCCAAGGTGAACGTTCCTTGAACATTTTACATGGCTATGAAACCTGCTGCCGTGCCAACGACGGCGGTCAGCGGCGAGCCCCGGCGGCTTCTTCCTTCCCTAAATCTCTCATCCATCACTGCAAACGGGCAAACGCGCCGAGGATGAGCCACGATTGCACCGTTGATACCCAGCTCATCTGGTGTGCGGGGGCTGGTTTCTCTCGAACCAGTTTTCAGTGTGAAATACTGGATATCTTCCTCTTCTGGCCACGTCCTGGCCCGGGAACGCCCGGCMGAGAAGCGCAAGCTGTGCCCGGGGGCTCGGGCCATCAGCGTCAGGCTTTGAGGCTGCGTTTCAGGGGGGTGCACGCGGGGTCACCCACTGCACCCCGACCCCCCTCCCGCCATCCAGCCCCACGGGGCCGGGCAGGCGTCATTGCAAGGTGCTTCGTGTCTCTCTGTTCCCTCTTCATTGCAAACCCGTTTCCTGGCGAGGCCGGAAAGGTTATTTGYGCTCTGCTTTGCAAATAGATTCAGTAGCCAGTGGCCAGAAAAATCTCTCACCTAGAGGCCAGCTTCTGCCATCCCCACTGCTTGTACCTTATTTGATGAATAGGKTTTTTTTCCAATTCTATTCAGCAGTCTGGTCCTGGACAAGTAAAAGAAGTGTTATACTGTATTGCTAATRATCCTGTTTGCAGCTCTGTAACCACAATGTGGAAGACTTATCTGCCAAATTAATACCAATGCTTCCCAAATTTAAATAGCCTACAAGTAATGTTTTGCTTGGCATCTATTTATCACCTATTTATCTTACATACCATATCTTCGCTGCTTCTCTAATGCTGTTTTCAAGACAAGATAATCATGTATATTTAGAAAATACTGTGGCTTGTGAAAACTTTGGTTTTGATTTTTCCTTTTCGTGAGAAGCAGAGGGCTGTCATGTCCTTCAACATCTGCAGAAAAAATGTGTGCCAGGAGGGCATGACTTCAGCTTCTTTCCTCTTTTCTTCTCTGAAGATCTCTTTGGTACCTGCAGTCACAGCTCCTTGCAATGATGCCACGCTTGATGTCTCTGTGTCCCTCACACTTCCCCGTAGTTACTGATATCGTCCATGCTCTCTCCTCAAAGAAACAACTACTCCAGCCAGCCTCGCCTGACATATCACATTTCCAACCCTCCCCAAACAATTCGAGCTGTAAAAGCCATGACATCTGTTTTGACAGCCCGCACCCGAGGCCGAGGGTGCGTATCGCCTTCCCCTCTCCCCTGCCCGGGAAGGGGCACGTTTGCCTCCGCAGCGTGAAGATGAGGTTGCCGGGACCACGGGAGCTCGTGCTCCTGCAAACAGCTCTGTTTGAAGCAGACTACTGGTCCAGGACAGGCGCGAGAGAAGGTGTCGCAGCCTTTGCAACTTTTGTTCGGAGTGAAAAGGAAAATACACAGTGACGGAGAGGCTCTTGGCTTTGATCATTGCTGGTTACGGGAAATAAAAACATAACCCGAAGGGAGTGAGCGAGGGGCATAATAATGTCAGGTCAATCTCTTTGTTATTCTCTAGATCAAAAGAAGTTGGAGGAGTTTAGATTTTATTGCCTTCCCCTTTTGTTTTCTGCTTTTTAGCTTTCTTCCTTAAAAATCAATACAGCCCTCCCTGGGCTTGTAACACCCCCATGCCCCCCACCCCTGCTAGCCCCAAGCCCACTGCAAACCGCATGGCACGGCGCTGGTGTAGCACACCGATCGGGGGTGCCCGTCGCCGGTCAGCCTGCTGGGTGCTACTTCAGTAGTAATAGTAAAATAAATCTTTCTTCTGTGCTTTGAACTGGGATTTATTCTCTCGGTGGAGCTCACCCTGCCGGGTTGCTGAAGGGCACTTGGGTGCAGCCAGGAGGGAGCCTGAACAGGGCTCATTCGCACCGGAGATGCGCCCATCCTCACAGCGTCCATCCGCAGAATTCAATTAATAACAGCTTCTCCCTTCGTTACCGGCTATGGTGGTTTTGTCAGCATCGCAAAGGACTGAGCCTGGTGCGCTGGGGAAAACCAGGCTCTGGGCTGGTTTATCTTGCTAGGGCAGAATATAAACTTCTGTGGGTCAGTATCTTGATCAAGTAGCTGAGCAGTGCCTGGSAACTCCAGGCGGGTGATGGACTGGGCAAACGGGAATGGGAACAAGTAGCGACCTTTCTGACCTGAGCCTGTTGGTCATCCAGAATCTCTGTCACCGCACAGCCACGTTTTGAACCTGCTCGTCCCTCTCCCGTGCTTACCCCAGGTACTTTCAGCCTGCCTGTCCTGGCGGCGGCTGGGCTGGTTTACATGGTCCTGGCTGCTTGTCCCAGAGGTTATGGATCCTCAGGGACAACTCGCACGGTTAGTTGGTCCATACTCTGTTTTGTGAAAATAGCCGGTTAAAACCACTTAACTATTTTTAAGAGTTTTAAAGAGATTCGGATCATCTTGAGAGAACGGGGAAGGGGGGAGCAGTGACGTGCGTGGGTGTGAGAGGGCTAAGCACCCGGGGAGCAGCGGGGGTGCTGGTGGGGGTGCACGGCACATCCCGGCTCAGCCGCAGCCGGAGCAGCGCGTGGGCTTGTGCCGGTGGTGCCTGCCCGCGGCTCCTCGGGGTTAGGGGTAAAGCCGTGCGACCTTGCAACCCCTGCCCCCCAACAAGGGGTTGTTTGCGGGTGCACACAGACACGTGGCTGGGCTGATGGTGGCAAATAGCTGCTTACGCTCATTCTTAGGGACCAGAAGCAGCCCATTTACACCGGGCAAGGTAGAAATTGTTTATTATGACATGCAGATGCCCCGTGGAGCACTGGAGCTATGGAAGCATCCCCGATGCAGTGTTTTCTGCGGTGGAAACAACCTGTCCTCTGACGTGGGAACAGCAGGCAGTAAGGGCTTGCCTCTGAGTAACAGAACTTGGTTTGAGTTTATAAGTGTAAGAGGAGGCATGAAGATGTGTTTAGATAGTGTGATACTGAGCAGCAAGGCRTCCTTGCTTATTTTATCATTCCATCGGCGTGTTCTTGACTGATTATGAATGAATTCCTTGCAAGTTAACAAGCTGAAAACATTTTTGTTATTAAAGAGAGCCAAATCAAACTCTACTGAACAAATACATCTTGGATCTTTGGCTAATGAGTTTTTCAGCTATTCAAACATGGTATGTGATATGAATGAAGCTGCAGTTGAATTAGACCTAGCTGCTCATGTAAAATTCACCAGCTGCAAATGAGCAGCAGGGCAATTTTTTTCTCACAGCTTCATTTTAGGCAGCTAAATTCTTTTGCGAGGCAGAGGGAAAAATGACACTTTTGCATAGTTTAGCTAGATAAATGTGCTTAATGAAAACAGTATTTACTGATCCCATTTTATGAAGGAATTGAATCAGAAGTGTACTCTGAAATGCAGAAGGGCTGATCCTCCCATGCCTCCCACCTCCTCACCGCTAACAAAACTGTACAAAACAAGTGTAAAGCTGCACCCCGTCGGAAGGAGCACAGGGCAGAGCRCGGGGGGAGCCCAGCCCCGTTACTAAAACCTGGTGTTGTTGGTACCTGCAGTGAAACTCTACTGACTTGGATTTATTCCCAGTTCATTCGGTATGAAATAGTGTCAGAACTAGGGTCACGGCTATATCCATTAGTGATACACGACAGAGCTTAAAAATAATCCTTCGGCTGACACGCAGATTTATATAACAAAAGGTGGGTCAATTCCAGATTTTCCAGCAAACTGGTGTTAAACCAGCCTCTCTGAGTGCTCAAGACCTAGAGCTTGTGATGGCAAGGAACATTTAGACGGACCTTGTATCTGAACTATTTGTGGCATTATTATTTGTCAAATCTATTATTATGGATTCCCTTTTAATCCATTTTCACCTGGTAAAATAAATTAAGATGTAGCATTACCAAAAACCATGGGCTACCAAAATAAAAAATGCTCTGACATTTAGAGCATTTTGGTGATTTCTTATACTGTTGAAGGAGTCTCTAAAATTGAAACCGAAGTCACAGGCACAGATTTTCTCCCTTGAGAACATCTAGTGTAATCCTTCAGTTCATCTGGCACTCGCCAGGATAATCTACAGCTGATAGCCTGAATGAAAAATAGAGCTCAACAGAGCAGATTGACTCCGATGCCCGGCTCCGTACGAGGGGATTTGCTGCCATCTTTTGGTAGATGCATGTTCCAGAAAGTAATGAAAAATTATCTCTGCACAGATACTAAACATCATCTCCCTCTGCTCCTTCTTAGCCCACCTATGCCCTCCCCGCAGCCCCTACAGCAGAGGCAGTCCATGAAAATTAATCTCAACCATTGATACCCCCAAGGGGACCCTGAGCACCCCAAGCGTGCCTGTGGGGCTGGAAGGGCTAAGTGCGGGGCAGGGGGCCTGGGTGGTTTCTTCTTGGTCTTCTTGCTGGTGAAGGGGAAGGCTCAGACAGAGACTGCGAGGTGAAAGCCCAGAAGGAGGAATCTGAACACTGGGGAAAACCAGAAAAGTCAAAAGCAGGGTAAATAGCATGCGTGCAAGATGGATTTTCAAAACAACGTAGTGAGGGCTTGACTGCTGCCTTGTTACTGCTGCTGCAGTGCCAGTCAAACGTTTCCCTGTGCCCACAGCAGAGGGGACATCCCGTGAACCGYCTGGCCCCCCGCCTCCATCAGCACCTGCAAGAGGAACGGGCAGGCAGCAGGCTGCAATGGATCTCTGCCTGCGTCCTGCCCCTGCCCACGCCGCAAGTCCTTTGCGGTATAAAAATCTCCTGAGCTAGAGAAAGGCTGTAGGGAACAGGCTGCAACCTCTGCACGTCTGCAGGTAATAAAAGTTTTTTATGCCTGAAGGTAATAMAAGAACATATTTGAGAAGATGGGGCGGCAGCAGGGATGATGCTAGGGGAGGGAGGAAGGCAGGGAGGCAGCGCTCTATACATCATGCTCATTGTTGTGCGATTTACCTTTGCAGAGGGCAGAGAGCTGGGGTTGCACTTTGGCAGGGGGCAGGTTGAGGATTTGCTGCTCAGAATGAAGTACACCCTGTGGCTGAGCCAAAGGGACGACGGGGGATGTCCCTGCCGCTGCACAAATCTTCCCTTGCTCCTCTGACTCTTGGGAGATGGGGTTCAACGCACCCTAGCAGAAAGCTACCCAGCTGTTTTTGCTGGGCTGCGTTTTTTCATGGGTCAGTGAGTGAAATGATGCCAGGGCAGGCTCCGACAAGCCCCAGAGCACAGGGGAAGAGGGAAGGCACGGGCTGCTGCGAGCGGCAGAGCCGAGAGGCTGGCCAAAGCCAACGCTTCAGCCTGATTTCAACCCCGTGCTCTGGTTACAACACTGGTGCTCGTAGGGTTGCCTTGGAAGCTGGATCAACAAAATGACTGTGGTTAGACGTAACTCTCCAAATTTGGGAGAGACCTCTTGTTTCAGTGATATGTTTCTGTTCAACATGAAGTCCTTTGCAAGCTTTATTTAGTTTGAACCCTGACTGAAAGCCCACAAGTGCCGTGTGTGTGTGCTCCAGTTGTGTTTCTGAGCGGGATGACTCCGACCCCCGCTCCCGGGGTGTGCTGGGGCATGCACCAGTCGCCTGCTGTGGGTGCAGCCCTGCGACGGCCGTGSGAGCGGGGCCCTTCTGGAGAGATGCTGCTGGGAAAGCAAAGGCATGAGCCGGGTGAGAGCATGAGGAGGGAAACTGCCTTTSGCCATCCATTCCCACTGTGCAAGGGAGAACGGGTAGGAAAGAATTAATTGTAAAAGAAAAAAAAAGTAAATGAGAGTTCACGTGGGTGGGATGTGAACTCATAGCAACAATTTCYACCAAAAACCTCCCTTGGATGCTGGGGCCAGAGGGGTGACAATCAAGACCACCAGGAGTTTCCTGGGTGGGATGATTCTCCTGTTTATCTTGTGGATGGTGCTCTGAGCTCTCCAGGAGCCTCCAACAGTGAAGGACTGGTTTTATATCTCACCCTGAAAGCAGCCCAGCTTCAGCCTCTGTTCCTCTCTGATAGCAGAGCGCTCCCCGCCTGACCTTCTGTCACCGGRACAATTTCATTCTGGATTCAGCCCCAGCTTCCCTGTAAGCTGTGAGAGCCGATTCATGTGTCTGAGTGGGAGTGATGGAGGATGTAAAGCTCCTTAATTCACTGGAGCATCTCTGCGCCCCACGGCTGGTCCCTGCCTGACTCACAGCCGCCCTGTCCCCTCGGACACCCACCATCCCACATGGCTTCGCCTGCTCAAAAACTCTCTCCCAAACTCTGCCTTCCTYCTCTATCTTGGCTCAACAAGAATATCGGGAATGGGAATTTTAACCGGATGGGGAGTTAGACTTTAACTAATTCTAGGTAATTCTCATTTAACTAATTCCAACTAAATGGGGAGTTTCCACCAGAGCTGGGGATCCCGGTACCCAGGTGCCCCAGACCCGGAGGCTGCAGGTGCCCTGGGTCACTCCGGGGCTGGCACCGGGGATGCTGTACCCCGGTGCCGGTGGGGTCGCGGTGCGTCTCGGGGAGCACCCCCCGCTGCCGGACCCGCAGCCGGTGGGGTCCCGGTGCTTTTTGGGGAGCACCGCCCGCTGCCGGACCCGGTGCCGGTGGGGTCCCGGTGCTTTTTGGGGAGCACCGCCCGGTGCCCGCAGCCGGTGCGGTTCGTTGTCCCGCAGCCGCTCGGGGAGGGGACCCGGCCGGGAGTCCCGGCGCCTCCCGGGGAGCGGCTCCCGCGGYCCGGTGCGGCGGCAAGGCCCGCCCCGCCGCCCGCCCCCTCCCGTCCCCGCCCGCCGTCACGCAGCCGCCGCCGCAGAGCCCGGGGAGGCGCCGGGCAGGGGCAGCCGCCGCCGGAGGAGGCCGAGGCGGGAGCGGGAGCGCGGCGCAGGCTGCTGCCGCCGCGGCGGGGCCAGGTAGGGCGGGGGCGGGCCCCGGGGGTCCCGGGGGTCCCGGGCATCGTCCCCGGGCCGCCCCCTCGGAGCCGCGGCGCGGCGGGGGAGGGGGGATCCGCGGCAGCCGGGGGGCGAGACCCGGTCACGGGTCACGCGTGGGAGCGGGGGAGATGCGCAGCGACCCGAGAGGGTTTTTGCCATCCGCGGTCCGTCGGAACGGGAATAACAGTTTTCTTACGTAACGCCGGGCATTACGAAATTAGGGCCCGTTTTCGAGGCACGGTGGGGTGACGGTGGCACGRGAGGGCGGCGAGGCGGTGGCGCGTGGTACGGGGTGCTGCCACGCGCCCGTCGCGCGATGCCATCGGCGGTGCCCGGGAGGCCGAGCGGGGATCGATCGGGGCGCTTGGCCCCGTGACGGGGATTTAAAGGTCGTTCGGCCACGGAGGTGCGTGCAGGTTTCTCGACAAACGCTTCCACACAGCGGGGATCGTTTTCCCGTTCGCGGGGAGCAAAGGTCACGGGTGGCGCGTGGCCGCACCTGCCCGGGTTTAGCACCGTTTCAGTGCTGACGTCCCTTCCACCTCGCGCCTCCACACTCTTGGGATCTTTTTTGCAGGTTGGCAAATTCATTCTGACATGCACCAAAAAACCCAAACCGCGCTCCAAGCAGCCAAACCGATTTTTGTTTCATTTTGTTCCGCTTCTTCTCAAAATGTAGCTCTTTACTTGGGGGGGAGTAGTGTCAGTTTGAAAATCTCAAGGACTCGGGTTTCCCCCTCCCGAACCAAGCAGGGAGCACCGTGCAGCCGCAGCAGAGCGATTGCCTCCATTCTGCCTCGTCACAGCCCTCGCTGGGAACAACTCTTGCTGGAGGCTGAAAGACTCACTCAGTCTTCGAGCATTTGGAAAAAAAAATAGTAACAAAATTTTGTGAAAACGAAGCGGAGCTGACTCATCCTTACTGACCAACGCAGGGTTGTGTCTCTGAGGAATATTTATAGCGATACGGGCTGAGACAGATCCCATCTCATTTCTCAGACGGTCTAGTGAGGATCAGAAGCGCGTTGCAGTTTGTTTTGTTCGGTGCAGTGAATGGTTGAATAATCACCTGTCTCATGGCATTTCATCTATGAAATTTTGTCAGAATTCCTTCAAAAAAGGGCTTTTGCACTATTGAAAAGGCATCCCAGAATAATCCCTCCCCCCAGCACTCTCCGTTGAAGGTTTACGCTGAGCCACAGTCTGCACCGTTTCTTCCTGCCCACGTTTCGGGTGGTGTGGGGGTGTGTGTGATGGTGTGTGGGACATCGCCGTCGGTTGCCATAGCAGCAGGAGCGATGTCCCCAGCCCTGGCTCGCGATGTCCCCAGCCCTGGCTCGCGATGTCCCCAGCCCTGGCTCTCGGCGGGGTGCAGTCAGAAGCACAGCGCAGGCCCTCCTGGGTTTGGCATCTGCTGCAGGTAGAGAAAACCCTAGTTGGCACCAGTTGGGTGCTCCGGGGTGGTGGATGCTCCTCTTCTGTGTGAGGGGAGCAAGCTGTGGAGTTGCGCTGGAAGACAAAATGCCGTTTTAATTAAGTCATCCCTCCTGATGCGGGGCCGRAGTGAGGGACACGTCCCTTCTCCAGCGTGCGCCAGCCTCGCCCCTGCGCCGTGCTGGTGGCACGGGGGGGGACAGCAGCRCTGCTCGTCTCCTTCTCTGCAGATGTTTGAAAGAAACAGATAGTTAACCTGAATGTTTAATTTAACGTATAAGGTATGTGGTTCTTTGTTCTTCCCTTGCAGTTTTAGTAACTACAGTAGCTACAGCAGGCTGCAATGTCCCCCAACTTTGTTTAATTGATACTTACATGTGATAGTTTAATAAGGGGTTGCCATACAAGGTTGTGGTTCTTAATTTATACCCATACAGTTAAGAGCAGGCTCTTTCTTTCTTTAATTCCATAAATATTAGTATAGACTAAATAATAATATTTACATTTGCTTTTAAGGAGTTTCTTTCCTCTATGCTCCTGTGTTTATTGAGCTACAGAGATACTGCATAAACCAATCTTTAAAAACTAAATCTGCTGCATCATGTGTGTAGTTCAAAAGCAAAGCTGCGGTAGGAAGACTGTGATCCTGCAAGTGTCAGAGGGACGCTGCATGCGTTTACTAATACCTGCATGAAAGAAATTGTGGACTCCAGAGTCTTAAATTTTGAGTCATAATGGTGCACGGATTATATGATGTCGGCACAGTAGCAAGTTGGGGCAAAAAGTGTTGTTAAGTAAGTAGTGTGTCCCATAATGCAGAGTATTTACAAATCGCGTGTTTATACTGGCTTCTCAAAAGGCTTGTGAATGTGCCGAACTTGATGTTTGACCTCAGTGGGACAACTCACGTATTTACGGTTAAGCGTGTTTTTAAATCTCTGCACAATTAGGCTTCGGAACCCGATTCAAAGCAGACTGTAGTCATGACTGGAATGATTTGGGTTCTGGATCGTAAAACCCAAACTGTGGAGCCAGCACCGTGCTCACCTGGCAGCCTGGGATGTCGGACGGTGGGACGGGGACACCGGTGCCGTGCGGAGCTGGTGACGCCGGCCAGCCTGCCGTGGCACGCAGGGAGAGCTGGGCCCTGTTCTGCCCGAGAGCAAAAGCACCGTCCTTCGTGCTCTATTTATTGATACAACATAAGTTGGCTGGGAAATGACGCTGCACAGGCTGGGGGTCCAGAAAGATGCTTAAAAGTTGCTTCATACCAAAGAATAACTTTTCCTTTAATGAAGGAGATAAATGAGAAATAAATTAATCAGGTTTTTTTGATCTTGAGGCAAGAGACCCTCGTGTGCTTTTTCCTCATGCATTCAGCAGACTGTACCTGGTCTCATAACCCGATGCTGTCTGTCCCTCCCAGCTCACACGCTGGTGGGACGGGTCCCCGGCAGCTCTTACGTGTCAGCTCTGCAGTTAGCATCTTTTCAGGGGTACCGCTTGTGGAGACGGGGAGCTGAAATGTTCAGAACTACTGTTACCATCAAGAAATGGTACATGAGTTCAAATTTATTAGGAAAAAATGTGGCAAGASTAAGGTTAAATCCAACCTTTTTATTTTCTTAGCCTTGAATCTGATAGACTCCCATTGTCTTCATGGGAATTTTATTCTTATAATGGATTTTATTCTTATCTTAAATTTTTAGATTGCTCTTTCCCCTTATGTAAATATAAGTCTGGGTAGGGAAACTTTAACGTAGGCATGTAAGAGAGTTATCAAGCAGAGATGAGTTTTCCTTTGGTTGCAGCCAGTCCTTACATTTGCCAAGGGCACCCCGGGGGTTTCCTGCCTATTGGGCTGATTTTGATTTAATTGCCCAGAACTGCATCGTAGGGTGAAAACTTTGCCACCTGTCACACTGGAAAATATTCAAACTCGGCCTGCTGGAAGTGCTTTGTCTTTAATGAAATCTTCRCTAGGGCTGGCTCTTGGGTCCTGCAGCTCCGAAGGAAGCTCCCCGTTTCTCCCAGCGGCAGTTACAAATGGAGGGGGTGCTCACAGCAGCGCCCGCTGCCAGCTCCTCGGTTCAGGTTTTCTTCAGTCATGACTTGCGCTACAGTATTTCCTGCTCCAGAAAATCAAAATATTTTCCTACTTGGAACACGTTATCTATATTCTACTTGRACTGCTTTGTGCAGGATTTGGGGTACGCAGTCACTCTGAGCTATTTGCACAGTTGGACGAGGATAAAAGCAATGAATTCATTTCAGCCCTAACCTAATCTGAGTTAATGTGCTGGGATCCCACTGGTGAAAAGCAAGGGCACTTGGCCACGGCCATTCCTTGATCCTTTAAGAGTTTGAATCCTTGTTAAGCGTGCTTGTCTTACAACCGCACTCGCACAGGATGTAATCAGTTTTGTTTTCCATCTGTTAAACAAGAGGCTTCTGATTAGCCAGTGCAAACAGAAATAATTATTTTTGTTCTTGCTGACAACAGCAAGGTTAACCACCACGTACCTAGCTCGTAGTGTTTTCCACACTCAGCAACTTTAAACACCTTGCTCTGTGTGCATTACATGATTTGCCTTACAACCGGCAGGGATTTGGCTTTCAATATTGTCCCTTAATTATAGTAATTGCCTAAGTGGAGATCTCGACGTCCAGTGTCCTGCAGCCACAGCCCAGGCAGTGGMGCAGCCTGTCGCAGCTCAGCCGCCCCACGAGCCTGGCTGCGTCTGGTGGGATACGCAGACGTCAGTGGGAGCAAAACTTGGCTTGGTGGGCTTGGATAAGGGAAAAACATAACCTACAAAATCCAAACCAAAAGCATACAGCATTCAGTTTTCAAGAAAATATTTTGGTTTTATGAAGTGACTCAAAGGGACTGTTGATAAAATAGAGCTGGTAGATTCCAATCTGCGGCTGGCAGAGCACTGCATTATCTTTCAAAGCAATGCTTATTTGATTTTTCAAGTGTAGGGATTTTTAACATTTTTAATTTTTGATGATGCTAAATGGAAATGCTCATCAGAGGGTTCTCGTGAGACCAGGCTGCTCTGGCAGGGAAGAAGCATTTCCTGGACACGTACAGCCCTTAGTGAATCCTCCCATCCCTCTCCTGAGTGCTGCCTCAGCTCTGACTTCAAGGTACGATCTCCAAGCAGGGCACTGTACTCTGCTTCTAGTGACTTTAATAAGGAGCAGAGGAATTAAAGAAATCTGTTAACGCTTGGTTTGGGTTTTTTTTGTGCCTATATTTTTTTCTTTCTTTTTTTTTTTTAAAAAAAAAGGCTGGTTTTGTGTATAAACATTAAATCCCTGCTTTCATGTTTGCACAAAAAATGAAGGGAGACATTTAGGTCTAATATAAGCAGCTAAAACTGCTTTGGAACATGGAATACTTTTTTTGTTTTCTTTTTTTTTTAAATTTAACTGTTTAGCTGCTTATGTATTTGGGGCTGCATCTTATTACTGAACTATGACTGGAAAGAGATGACATGCATCCAGGTAGTCTCTGCAACTGAAGCCACATCATAGCATGCGCCCTTGTATCTTAGTTTATTTATGTTCTGAGAAGACTGTTTGCTTTTATTTAGCCACCAGATCTGTTTTGTTCCCTCTGGGATAGGGATTCTTCATTTATGCAATAGCAATATCCTGCTTTAACAGGCAACAACTTGTTGGATGGAGTGCTTGAGGCGTTGAGTACTGACACTCCCAATCTGATACTCGCGGGGTGGTGTGCTTGCCCAGAGACCTGCATCCAAATCTGCAGCCAGAAAGACTATTAAGAGCACCCCTCGTGTTCAGGGCTAGCTGTTTTCTTTGTGGTTTAAAGGAATAGTTTTCTGCTAACGTTGAATAGTSTGGAGTGAGGATTGGCAGGTGATTTTTTTAAGCATTTGCATGCTTACGTAATAAGCTGCTTATTAATTTTGCATAACCAAAAAGTTTGGGAATATGGCATTTTAGTGCAGCATCTGGTATCGAGAGGACCAGCTTTATGAGTCTGATTTATCTCCTTTGCCTTTTTAAAATTATGAAATCSTGTCTGTAAAGAGAGAAGGTGTACACCATTTCAGATTGTTTGACTTCGCTTCCCTAGAACAAATCACTGTACTTGGATAAGAAAGTAGATTTGGTTGGTTTGTTCCTCTCAAGATCCCATTTTCTCCTCCACATACGATGAGTCAGTTTTCTCAGTGGCAGAGAAAACGGGATGCGTTACATTTCTCGCAGGAGGCCATTGAACTAAGGATGGTCAGGGCTTGCTGACGATGTGACAGCGAGGACCTACATGGCAGTGTGGGCATCCCTACCAGACAAAACATGATGGAGAAAGCTGCCCCTGCAATGCCCACGCCGTTGGGCTGGTGCCTGGCTCCAGGCTGGGCAGAGAGCTCCCGTCTGCGTTGGGCTGCTGGCGCGGGGTTGCGGCTTCCCTCCTGACTGCCTGACTTGGCAGCGCAGCGTCCCTTCGGTCTTAATTTTTCTTAACAAGCTCATTTTTTTCCCAATTGAGGAACAGAAAAAGTCAAAGGAAACTGAAGGTGAAGAATGAGCGTTTATCGATTTTGCTAACATAAATGATACCYATTTGCTGCTGTGAATTAGGGGAGAGAGATGCTACCGATGCTGGACGCCTGTCCCGGTTTGGTTTCCTGCGTGGCTGACTTGGGGCCCTAATTCTTTGCATCACAGTGCATAGATCTATTGCAAGAAACGGAAGAAATGTTTCTGAGAAATGGTTTTAAAAAAAGAAGTTGTTCATTCATGCAGTTATACTGATATGAGAACAACAGTTAACTCTTTGGAAAGGCACAGCTTCTTTTTTTTATATATATATATATTTGGTCTGCAACCTGTTTCTCATCCTCAGTGGCAAACGCATGGTAATTGCTTTTGCTGGCTAATGAGCAAAATCAAATCACGCTATTTGCTATAGCTACTTTGYTCAGGCTGTGTTTAATTGATAGGTGGTGGATAGAAAATAAAGCTGGCTGAAAYGGGCTTAAGTTTCTTGTTGCATAAATGAATTAAATAAGTTTCTGAACGCTGTAATTTCCCTTTTTTCTTCCCCCCTCCCTCCCCCCCAGAAAATGGCTGTTCCACCTGCTTATGCTGATCTCGGGAAATCTGCCAGAGATGTTTTCACCAAGGGATATGGTAAATAAAGCCAGAATAAGTTTGGTCTTTTGCTGTGTACCTGATTCCTGAAACTGTTAGGATTTTATTACTTTTCTCTGATAAATATTCCAATAATTTCCATTASAATCCAGAGAATTCTCTATTGTAGCCTCACATTGCCCTTGCTGTCTGGAAAGGGAGGGTAACTTACTTTTCTTTTGACAAAATTCTTCCTGTTCTCCCTAGGACTGTTGTCTGTTTTGAAAGAAAATTGTATGATGTATTTTGACTGTTTCCTTGTATCATGAGTAGGATCATTGATGTCAGTGGTTTGCTTATGAACAAAATGCTGCTCAGTATGAATAAAGACATTATTACCKTTTTTGGTCCCAATTATATAGCTGAGGTCAGTAGGATTAATCAGTCAAGTGCTATCTGAAGTGAGTACAAGCTGCATAATCTGCTTCATAAAAACACACGGTTTGGTAACTGTAGCCTTGGTTTATTTTTTAATAGTTCACAGGCAATTTAGAAGGGAGTTTAAGAAATAAATCAGAAATGCTTTTCAAATGAACATATATATAATTCATGTTTTTTACTCATCTTCTAGGTTTTGGGTTAATAAAACTTGATTTGAAAACAAAATCTGAAAATGGACTGGTGAGTTTGGAAACACATTAAAATCCAAAACATTGCAATGTTCTTGTGTTTACTGTATATTTCTTTTTAAAAGTAAGTATGTATTCCTTACTGTCCCCTTACCATTTTTCAGATGTATTATAACCTTGCAAGTTACTTTGYATTTATCGTTTTTGTGCACAAATTAGAAGGTACAGTGAAGGGCTGCTTTGCAACCATGGAAATTGCTTACTATGAAAATTATGTTGCTATTTGAGGCCGTCGCCACGGCCTGTGCTCGGAGGAYGTGTCGGTGCCTCTCTCCTGCCTTACTGGATTGAATGAGCAGAAATAYGCTGGTTTCACGTTACGAGAGGTCGTGCTCCCTCATGGATTTATTTCTGTAAAGGTTTTGATTTAGCTCTGTGCTCGTGTAGGGCACAAACTCTCTGGGGGTCTATGAACAAGCATTGCGGAATAATGTTTTGCCCAGGGCTGACAACCARTTTTAAAAGAGAGCGTGCACACAGTTGTGATTTGTGACTTCTCCGTGTCCTGTGGTCAGAATTTCGGACAGTATCATTCTAAATGTGCTGCATGCTCTTTTTCTTAGTAGTCCCTAGACAAGTATGGTTGCAATGTAACTGTGTATTGGAGCTAATATTTAGAACATCAGTGCGAAGCATTTGCAGACCTGAATGCTGATTCACAGATACACCTTGTACAGACTAGCACCTTATTCTGTGTTATGCTGCTGGTAAGAGTTACCCACGTTCCTGTCCCATATCCACTCCCTTAGCACGCGATGCTTTTTCTCCCCAACGCTGAATTTTTTTGTGGGGCAAGAATGTGTTGATATTAATGACTAGGAAACATGTTCTTAAATCTGAGAACTCTGCGATATTGAATAATACCTCAAATCATAATGACTAATGTGTTCTACAAGTATAAGTATTTGCCTGCATGCAAATATATATCTATATTATGTATATACATATTTTTTTTATTATTTTTAGGAATTTACAAGCTCAGGTTCAGCAAACTCGGAAACAAGCAAAGTTAGTGGTAGTTTGGAAACAAAATACAAATGGGTGGAATATGGATTGATGTTCACAGAAAAGTGGAACACCGACAACACACTAGGCACTGAGATTACTCTTGAAGATCAGGTAATTTTTGACTCAAAAGATGCAATTTACAAATTAACTTATGACAATCCCTAATTATMAATCCAACCAAAGTGAATTTCTTTTCTGTTCAGCTTGCACATGGCCTGAAGCTGACCTTYGACTCCTCCTTCTCTCCTAACACTGGGTAAGAAGTGAGTAAGCTYAAGTGACAAAAAAAGGGCATTTTTTATTTTAGTTTTCCAGAATACTGTCTTGCTTCTTTACCTGTTCTGTCCTAAGGTATCAAAACAGTTAATAATCAGCCTGTGTATGATGAAATCATGTACATCTGATTTAAATCTTAGTATTAAGAATCCCTTTTTAATCCGAAGCTGTTGCAAGCAAACTTTTAAATACAGTAACTTGAAAATTACAGTCAGAATTAGGGTGGGAAGAAAAGGTTTTGTTTGCGCCCCTGTTGCTTATTTCTGGCCATGTCAGAGGATGAGCTACTGTCTGAATAAAAGCGCTAAACAAGTCAGCTGTAATGCAAAGCTTAACAAGCTCCGGGAGCCAGTTGGCCACGGCTCTAATAGGTCGACACAGTAATTGGGCTCTTCTCCCGAGTGGAATTTATCATCTGAATTCTTGCTGGCCACAGCACGCCTTGGTGGTGGATGAGTGTTTCTGACAGGGCGATTGGATGCCACGTTTTATGTGGGCCAGAGGGATTAAGCAGCAGCTGTAGGTCTAGATGTTGGTTTATTTTTTTTTTCCCCTGATTATCTTTTTGCAAGCAGTGCTGCCAGTGAGTCAAAATATTCTGCACATTAGCTTTCCAGAGCAGCACGCTGCACTGCAGGCTACCGCGTTATAGTCCCAGTGGAGGYTTCACCCAGTCTTTTAGATTGTGTCCTGCATCGTAAACTGCTTCTAGTCCATTCCCAATTCTACATTAACTAAATATTTTTGTATTTGTTACCCAGAATAATCTGTAGTGTTTGTTGATTATTATTTCTTAGCTGGTAGGATTCTTAAAAAAAAGAAAAAACCTCTACGAGAATGACAAGTTACAGCTCTATAGCTATTTCTTAGGCACTTCACAGACACTGTAGTATCTGAGTTACAACGATTGCCTTGTGGGAGGACTGTTATAATTGGAATAAATGGAGTGAGATTCAATCCTGGTGTGACCTGGGTTAGGTTGACAGGGATGCATCATGTCTGAATATGAGGCACCTTCTCCCCCTTCCTTACTACTTACTGGCTGTGATGAGTCTTTCAACAGGGAAAGTCAKTTTTAGGAGTGCCCCGTGTTAGCTTGGCTCTGTCCCTGTTGAAATTAGTGGGAGAGGTACTGCTGACTTTTACAGAAGTTGCAGACGAGCTAATGCTGAGTGCTTTTGGCACTCCTGCTCTTTATTTCTGATTTTGCAAAACACAAGAAATTCCTGTGTCTGAAATAATAATAATAAAAAAAGAGAGCAATCTCTATATGGGTCTGATACAGCATTGAAACAGTTCTTGGAGACTGTTTTTGCTAGCTGAAGTGAAAGGTTGATTTGAAATTTCAAATTAGCCTGAYGTCCAGAAAGATTTCAGTAAAAGATTTGGTCAAAGACAGAAGACACTTGTAAGGTAAAAAGAGAAGGAAAAAATCTTAAATAAGAGTAGCTGAATACATCAGACGTAACTCTCTTGCCGTGTGAGGGTCTGCACCCTTGATGTAAACTGACCTAAGGACACATGAGGAAACACTCCTCTGGCCAATAGTATAAAAAGAGACAAGTGACTCAGGAAAGTTTATTTCTGCGTTAACCTGGCAGCCTTTCTAATGGCTGTAACCATTAAACTTCATAAAGCATCCTAAGGAGAAAACAGGGTGTCAGAGCCACTGAAGCAGCCTCCTTCCTTAGCAGCAGGGGCTTTCCCTCAGGAAGCTGGAGACAAAGTAATGATTTCTTGATGTCTGTCACAGTAAATGGAATTACCCAGTTCACTAGGATTGTCTAAAAATTGTTTGTTTGGGACAGGCCAACTACTATTGACTTTCTGTGGCCAACCTGTAAACTGCTACAGTTCCCATTCCTTCCCTGCATCTACCAAACTTCCAAACCCATCAGATAGTTGGAGATGAGGATTTGTTTTTGTCACCTCCCATCTGGCTTATTGTGCTGCTGCTTTTCAGAACACACCCAGAAGTGGGGTGCCGCACCGCATTTTATTGCTTGAGTGCAAATAACTCACTGTAGCTGAATTAGGGTTTTGCAAATGTGAAAGGTAAGAAGGTRACATACCATGTGGCTCTCCAGGTATGTATACTTTGTCTTCAAGAACTATTACACTGAGTTAAAGTAACTGATTTGATTGAATTGCTACCTACGAGCATACCTTTTCAAAGATACGAGATTCTTTCTTTTCTCTTTAGGAAAAAGAGCGCTAAAGTTAAGACAGGGTACAAAAGGGAACACATCAACATCGGCTGCGACATGGATTTTGATATTGCTGGTCCTTCAATACGTGGAGCCCTGGTGGTTGGCTACGAGGGGTGGCTGGCAGGTTACCAAATGACTTTTGAGACAACAAAGTCTAGAGTAACCCAGAGCAACTTTGCTGTTGGCTATAAGACTGATGAATTCCAGCTTCATACTAATGTGTAAGTATTGGCAGACGTGCGTTAAAAAGGAATTTGAAAGGATTTTGCTGCTTACTAGAACAATGAAAGGGATGGAGTTTCAGCCGTGGYGCAAAAGGGAATTGTGGATTTGAAATTACTTCTTCGTTTAAGATGGCAAGCTGCATTTTTTTAGCTGCATTAACTTTTCTCTGAATTATGTGGGTGAGGGAGTGCATGATGGAAGGAGCTGGAATTCACTGAGCACCCAAGCATCCAGTGTCTATCTTTCTAACAGATAAGGATTATTAGAATCTATTAGTGGAATAATAAAACAAGTGGGTTATAAAAATATTCTTTGTGAAAGTTGAAATAAAAGCAATGCCTTCCTTTTGCACATGTCAAAATCAAACAAAATGGKGGTTTCATCTGTAGATGAAAGAGTTAATCAGAGGATGAACAAGAACAGGGAAAAGGGAATGAATGGAAGAGAGATGGACTGGGTTTGTTTTAATACTGGAAGGGATATGGTATAAAAGTTTTTTAGTATTATAACTCCTAATAATCTATTTACACAAGCATTTGTCCTTTCTGAATGCATGAACAGTGGGAATCCAGGACCAAATTCCATGAAACCCTTAATTTCTGTCTCCTGTTCCTCTTAAAAAAAACAATTTATGCCTTTGGGGAAGACAGTTTTTTTTAAGATTAGGCAATCCCTAATCCATTCCCCCAGCCCCGCCTTTCCCATTCCCTTGGGTAATTGGATATTTTGCATGTAGCAGAGCTGTTGCAGGCTGTTCCCATTTGGAGCTAAACAACTGTTCCGCCTTCCTGGAGCTGCTGCTTCAAAGGCTTTCTGTTCTGTTTCATGCTGTTTTGCAGAGATCTGGTTTAGGAAGCTCACGCTGCCGTACTGAACAATTGAACCTTCACAGCCCAGACAGTATGTTTGAAGGATTGCCAAAGCACAAAAATGTGGGCAGAAAACTTTCATCAAAACAATATGCGGGGTCCCCCTCCACTCAGGAGTTAGGAGTTACTCCTTCAAGCACAATGACTTTCAACTTTGGTGTACTGTAGCATTGTATTATTGGCTTTTGCTATAAAATGCTGTAATTATTATTACTCAATTAAAGCAACAGCAGAAAATAACTTTATGACAGCAGCAGGGGCTCAGATCTTACTGTGCTGTTTCTTGAATTCCTGAGGGTCTGTTTCTTAGGTTGTTGTTACTGTATGTGGATGATAAATCATCTTCAGGAGGGCGCCTAGTTTGTTTTTTTTTAATATTCATACTCTACCAGTGACAGGCAAAACCATAAATGTRTGATACAAATAGAAATCTTATTTATTGATATTAATAGATTAGTTAGGTATTTGACGTGTGTCAGCTTTGAAACATGTCAGAGTTYTTCTATAATCCCAGAAACAGTTGTGTGTGGAACTTAAAACAACCGAGCAGGCTAGTGATGGATCTAGACAGTTCAGTGTTTCACAGGGGTGCTGTGGCAGAGCTGATAATTTAACTACGTGGGGCTTGAAGCATCGTCTTTTGTTCCTGGCGTTACACAGACCAGCTGGGGATTTTAGCAAGTTACTTTCCTTAATGGTGCCTTAATATATTAATTTTCATAGAGGGATAATGTTTTTTTTTATCTACATCTGAAAAGTGCTATTATTACTATTAGAATTAAAAGGAGGTTTGACTTTTTTATTAGTATTATTTTTTAATAATAAATAGTAACTAACGGGAGGTAGGGCTGGATAATTTCTAGTTTTAAATATGACTTTCCTCATTTTTTAAGCATAGCTCAGACCGCCCCCCCTAATGTTGCAGGTCAAGACAGAGCTGTGTGGGAACCTTGCACAAAATCTGCCTGTATAACCATCTCTCCTCAGYCCTTTTTAATCCCTCCTTTTCTTGAGAGCCAAGCACATGCAGTTATATGTGAGCTTCAGTCTTATCTGAAGTAAGTATTGTAGTGTTTTTCGGGAAGAATTGCTCTAATGATTTAAAAGGCTGCTGCTATTGCTTGAACTTTTAAATAGGCATATCACTGCTGTTTGTGCAACTGTTATGAACTAAGGAAGATCAGGCCAAAGGGGTAAAAGTGGAGAGATTCTAAATCTGCCCCTATTTTTAAGGTTTGGAATACTCTAATAACTGAAACCAGATTATTTCATAGTTTAGAAATAATCATAAGTATTTTATTTGCAGAGGTCTTCCTGTGGTTTAAAGCCCGTTTTGTGCAATATGTTTTTATCCTCTTTTAAGAAAATGAGCGAAAATGGAAATTCAAATGCTCACTGGTTTACAAGGAGTGCAAGGCTTTTGGAAGCCTTCTGCTCTTGTTTTTATGATCTGCATGCTCTAATGTTTTGCATTTTATTTACCACGCTTTAGTCCCTGTGTGACATTGGTGTCAGTAGTAATTTGAAGTTGTGCTACTCGGTAGCAGTGGTAGGCTGCTGTCATCGTTCAGCTGTTGGCCAGTGCTCTCTGCAAAGTAAAATTAGTTTCATTTCTAGTTTCTAGTAGAGAGATATCTATAGTACAGATGTACCAKAAGGACTATTGCAAATGGTATTCATTTGCAAAAGCCGATAGGCTTGGACATTAAATGGGCATCTTCACTTCTGATACAGTTCATCCGTGTCTGGTAAAAGCGTGCTGACGAGGCAGTGTTAGGGTGACTGCTCGGTCTCGGTGACGGGGGTACAGCCCTTTGAGGGCACTAGGGAGACATATGCCCGGGAAAATAATTATTTCAGAGATATGCAGAGAAGAATAAATCTCTCTACTACGAAGACTCCCATCTAGAGAGAAGGGAAAATTGGAAGCTGTCATAATTAGTCTATTAGTCAGCCTTTTTTCAGTTTCGTAAGTTATTTGTTAAAATATAATAACCATCAATGAATTTAAGCATTTAAAAACGACTTCATAACCAATCTGGCCTAATGTCTCCATCTTAGTTGTTACAGGGATATTAAATGAGGTGTAAGTGAATGTTCTGCAAATATAGATCTTACTGAAAAAAAAAAAAAGATGATTGTTTTGGGGTGCAGTTTCAAACTAGACTAATGTATTCCTTCCAGGAATGATGGAACGGAATTTGGAGGCTCCATTTACCAGAAGGTGAATGATAAACTGGAAACTGCCGTGAATCTTGCTTGGACAGCCGGAAATAGCAATACTCGCTTTGGAATAGCAGCCAAGTATCAGATTGACCCAGATGCCTCTTTTTCTGTGAGTGCTGTGCACGTACATTTATAAGCATGTGAAAGTAGGCTCTTGTAAAGGAAATGTGAAGCAACCTTTACATGAGTAAAGTACGGTTTTGATGCAGTTCTGTGGTGTATAGTTGGCACATATATCTCTTTGTCTTGTTTTTGGCAGCACGAGAGCACAACTGTTGGATTTTCCTTAAAAGTGACACAGAATGTTTTATTGTATTATTGGGGACTGTTTTGAGATTTTAATTTTGAGGCAAAATTAACTCTAGATTTTTTTTTTTTGGTGTGATTTAAAAGATGAAATCCTTTACCTGCTTAAAAGGTGTTACTGAATTTTCAAGTAGGAAGGACTTTGAAGAAAGATACCAGATTATTTACAYACGGTATTTTTTCCCTTTAAGGCTAAAGTGAACAACTCCAGTCTTATCGGATTAGGATACACTCAGACTTTAAAACCAGGTAAGTCTATGCAGAAGAAATTCAGACATCAATAAGTGATATTTTAGTCTGGAAGTATCAAAGAGTTTTTTTGTGACAAAATCATTTTGTAACTTTGCTGTTCTGCTTGGCAACCCGGTGATGAACTTTTCCAGGGAGTGCTCTGTTAATTTTGGATGACTATTGCAAGCAGGATTATTAGAGACCACCATCCACTGACCAGTCAGATACTCTTTTATGTTGATACAAAAGATATCTACAATTAGGTGTTTCACGGATAAGTAAATGTGTTTTTAATACTTTCAGAGGCTTCCTATTACTGAGTTTATTTTGCTTGAAAATGTGACTTTCTCAAGGTCCCCTGGTCCAGCAAGAGGACAATCTCGCTGCTGTGAAATTGGTTTTAATGTAGTCTAATAAATCTGCTGCCAGAATACCAAGCAGATTGACATGAGATATTACTGTAGACAGGGCTTGGGCCTTTTCATACCTAGATTTTAAAGTGGTTTAGAAAGGTGGGTATGTATCAAGGTCCCAATTTTTCATAATACTGGACTCTAAAATTAGATCAATCAGTAGACCAGCAGCAGTGAACTGACTCAGAGATTTAATTACTCGGAGTGATAAAAAGCAGAATCTATCACCGTGGTTTATTATAACTTTCATAATTCAGAAAGATTTCATATCTGCAAATTGTTTTAAAATGCCCAGTCCTTACAAGGCTAGCCGCCAAATTACGTTAACCTAGCTACCCAATAAATTAAAGCAGGAACACAGACACTGCACTTACTGAACATGAAGCTCATTCCAAGTTTTAACAGTTGTCTTTTCTTTCACTTTTCTGTATTTTGCAGGTATCAAACTGACATTGTCAGCTTTGTTGGATGGCAAGAATGTCAACGCAGGTGGTCACAAACTTGGKCTAGGATTGGAATTTGAAGCATAAGGAGTGATTCTACAATCGCTAATTTGAAAATACAGCATAGCTACCTTCAGAATATAGTGTACCTTTCAATGTTTTATGTCTGGGATGCAAGTATTGCTAAGTATCAGTCCCGCTAGTCCTGGTTAAAGACAGCTAAGCTTTAAAAATGATGTTGTTAAAGAAATGGAGACAAAAACATAAAAAAAAATCCTGATTCCAGGCTTTTTTTTTTTTTTTAATGTTATTGCCCGTCACATCTGTCAGCTGCCACGTGATAGGAGGTGGGAAGGTATGGATTGCCTTTACTAAGGTATTGACTGCACAAGGAATATGTTAATGTGGTATAAAAACTGAGACRTTAAGAATCGCAGACCACTATATCATACTGTTAATTCCATAAGCAAAATGTTCCGACACTTAAGGTTTCAATTCACAACGGAATGTGCAAACTTGTCTGAAAAAGGGATTTTTTAAAAAATATTTTTTAGATAGACATTTCATGAATGGCTTGTCTTTTTTGGTTGTCTTACACCTACAGCTGTCTCCAGAATGCTTTAGGTTGTCCACCTTGTGTAAGTCCGTTGCGGAGGAGGTTTGATGTGACTCAGCCAATACTACCTGTCCTGTGTTGTGGTTCCTTTCCCTTGCACTGACTGGAAAGCTTGTAAGACAGGGCCATAATCAGGGAAGAGTCTTTGTAACTGCAACCACGTAGTTGCATTACTAAATTTAAAATGGACTTTTGTTTTATTACCACTTTTTTTTAGCAACTAAATGGGTACATTTTTAGAGAGTCTTCCATTTTGTGTGGAACTAGACCCCAAAATGCTGTATTTGACACTACTAAAAATGGATAAAAAACCCAAACCCAACTTGAATAAAATATTGAAATGTCACCTTTTACTTTGTCTTTATATTAATTGTGAAAACAATTTAGTATTAATTCTTGGCTCCAGAAGCAGACTGGCAACATCTTACTGCATATTTTGTACCACACAAACAAAAAATCCTTAAAAGATTTAAGTTCCAGACATGGCCATGTTCTTAGTGCTTGTGAAGCTCTGGCAACTACACATATGCATGTGTTTAGCTCATGGAGAAAACAAGGTAACGTGACTCATTTATCTTTCTTTCATTGCAGAATTCACGAAGTTGAATTACCTTTCTATAAACAAATAGGTGCGAGCAATGAACGGTTATCAGTTGGGATAAACTTCAGTGGCTTTTCATTAAAGCTTTGTATTTTCTCACGTAAGGAATCGTCGCGGGTGGTGTGCAGATGGCGAGAGGCTGTGGTGCAGGAGGATGTGCCTGATGAGGCAATGGCGTTACAACATCGTGAGACTGTAGATCCGCCTCAGCGACAGCCTGCAAATTGTGCAACGCCGGCTGTTTTCCCTCTTACCACAGCCTATTCCCAAGTATTTCCTACTATGTCTTATGTCAAATATTTAACTTAACACTTGTGGGGGAAGTAGTCCTCTTCTAGATTTCACCAATCCAAACAAATCACGCGCAGCCAGCTCACAGTGACTTGGCACATGCTCAAAATTAATTTGTGTTCCTGTATGCTGTGCATGGATTGTATTCTGTGTCCCCGTAAGCCTTTGGGCTCTTGGTTTTCTCATGTTTGAGGCCTCCGTGTTTTGGAATTTGTTCTCCCATGATCAGCTTCGAGGCTTCTCTCGGGGCTTGCATCACCTCACTTGGGCTGAGAACAGAAAAGCATTTTTCCATAAATCTATCAAATTCTGCAAAAAGCGTTCGTGAGCGGTACAGCACAAAGCCTAGTCACGCATGCGGCCACTGATGAACAGCATCCCAGGGCTGTGGCTTTGTGCAGCGGGCCCAACCCCTAACGTCAACCTCTGCCTGAGGGAAGGAGAAGGAAAACCCCAATTTTCTGTCACGGGGCTGGACGCGCTTCCAGCTCGCTGGGCCCTGCCCGCCCCGGCCGCTCTCCCGGTCCCCAGCGGCGCCCGCCCGCTCAGACGCCCTGGGCGCAGGCCCGGGCAGCCCCGTGCCGCCCCCGAGCTCCCCTCAGCCCCTGCGCCTTCCCGCCTTCCCGCCCAAGCGCATGCGCGGCCGCTTCACTGGCGGCGCGCAGGGTTTCCGCCCTCCCGCGCAGGCGCCGTGCCCGCCCCCCCCGCCCGCCCGCGCGGCGCCGGGGGGCGGTGCCGTCGCCACGTCTGTGGGGGGTGCGGAGGAAGATGGCGGCCGCCGGTGAGGGGGGTGTCCCGGCGGGCCGCGCTCTCTGCCTCCTGCTGCTCTGCGGCTGGGCTCTGGCGGCCCGCGGACAGGAGGCCTCCGGTGAGCACGGCGGGGGGGCGGGCTGGGCCCCGGCGGCTGGCTGGGTGGGGGGCTGTGGGCGCTGCGCGGCCGCCCCGCCGGTCTTTCACCGGACTCGGTCTTCAGCGCTTTTGGGCCTAAAGGTCTGTGCGGCCGCGCAGGGCCCGCCGGTGGGGCGCGCCTCGGGGCGCAGGGCCCGGCCCCGGGAACCGGCCTCGGCCGGGTTTTCTCTGCTCTTTCTCGCAGGGAACTGGTCGCAGCCAGCGGCGGGAGTGAGCGCTGTGGGAGAAGGTGCTGCTCCCCCGGCGGGTGCGTGTTGGACTGTCTCGCCGGGTGTTCATCTTGTTTTATTTATGAAGATCAGTTTAGCTGACTACTTCAGTCCTCAGATTTAATATTTTGTTCTAATTATTCTAGTTGGGTGCCTGTTTTTAGCCTCTCCGTCCCCCGAAAATAAGCTTCTGTTATTCTGCAAGTTGACTCCTAGTTAAGTCCATTTTCTTTCTCCCACTTCCCTTCAACCTCCAACTGTAACCAATGCTAATAAGAAATACGCATTTCAAGTGCGGTGAGTTTCTATTTGTTTTAGATGAAGTATTGGTTGGGCAGTGAAGAGAAAGGGAATTATTGGAGGAGGTGAAGGGACCTGTTTTGAGGTGGCAGTTCCTTTCTTGCTTGTCAGTCAGTATATCTGCACCAGCKCGATTCGTGTTGCCCCTCCCCTGGTGTAATGGGTAGGCAGTAATGAAGGAAGAGGTTCGGGATGTGGGACAGAAACCTGTAGGAAACCAAGAGTTTTTAACTTCAGAAATCATGGAACAACTTGCTTTCTAAAAACTAAGTTTTCCTGGAAGTGAATTTCGGCCCTGTTGGATGTTTTTCTCAACAGTGTTTACAAAGAGGACTGTGTTGCTAGTTCTGTCACCATGATTGAACATTAATATCTATTTCTGAAGCTGAGGYATCTCTGGAGTCCAGGCACTACGTCTAACATCATCTGACAGTGTTGTGTAACTGTAAACAGTGCAACCACCRTTTATAATGGCAAATAGTTTTGGGTAGATATCATAAATCAATTGTGGTGTAGTTGCTAAACTTGCTACTCTTATTAAAACAAAAAAGAACTACTTCTAGCAATAATAGGAAATTATTCTTTCTCACTCTGAAGCTGCAGCATTAGCTGCTGGGAGTCCCTTGCGTTTAAGCATATATCCTTCAAAACCTTTCATATTAAAATGAGTTTAAGAATAATTTGAAGTGTAAGGATACATGCAGTGTAGTTCTATAGGAAAAATATGCTCGTTTGTATTTCAGACAATTTATTATTCTGTAATACTTTTTGTCTGTTTGGTGAGGGTAGCAGTAAGGTCTACCTACCTCAGTCATAACATGCCAACTAGCTATAAATATGAAACTGTCTTGCAGCTGCCTTTCCTCGTATTTATCTCCACGTATGCAGTTAGCTGGCTTGACTCCTGAGGGGAGATAAGAATTCCTGAAACTTGTCCTACACAAGAACTGAACAAGTTAATGTTGATATGATAATTCAGACAACAATAAGTGTGTTAAATGTAAAGTAGTTGACTTTGAACTTTAGCAGAGAGGCACTGTAGTGTCTACTTCATATGGGGTTAGTTGAGTCTTTGTTTTATAGTTGGTTAAAGAGTAATTCATACTGGAAAAGTGTTCCATGTAAACAAGAAGTCTTGTAACTGATCCTCTGTAAATATACGCTTCATGAATAACATGATTCAATGTTCCCTGTATAATATTTTACTTATGAGTATTTTGACACAAGCAGTTGGTTGAATGCTTCGTTTCTAGAATCTGTAACTTTCCAGCGAACCAAGGAGCTCCTTGGGAGCACTTAATGAAAGTATTGTTACTTTTTTAAAATAAAAAAAATAAAATAGTTTGACATGCCAAAATACAAGGCAAGTATGGTTCCACTATTTAAATTATGATGTGTACTGAAAGTCTAAAATGTGTTCTTCATTTTTAAGGTGCCTCCTGACTTGAATCTGGAAGTGATGTGCTGTAAAGATGAATAGTTTGCTCTTTGCTGTTTTTTAGGATTAAAAAACCATTGGCTACTTTTAAACTCCCTCTGCATCTTTTTTTACCTTCCTTTGCGTGGAGAGGAGGATGATGGGTCCTGCATGTGGTTTTAATGCTCACCTTGTTTTTTACGTAGTTCTGCAAAGCTGTCCTAGCATTGGAGAGATGATGAATTTACCTAAGGGTGCAATGTTATGTAGCACTGTTGCTGACTTTCTTCATTATAATAATTTGCTGCCACCAAAAGGCTTTCCTACAGGGGTATATGCAGTCAGATTGTCCTTTCTTCAGCTTTGTTTTTTAAGCTGTGGTTCAGTAGTTTCATTCGAKTTAACATAAGGTTGGAAATCTTTTTCTGTGTCTACAAATGCAATAAAAATAAGTGCCTGGGAAGAGATACTAGGACCTGGTGTCCTGACTGAAGGAGACATCGCAGTGTGTTCTCATTTTTTGCTGGCAAAATATGCAATGGTGAAACATTAAAAACTCTTTACTGCAGGAAAAGCTTTACTGAGAACTTCCTCCTCTGTAGACCTCAGCAAATTCTGTGAGAGGAAGAGTTTGATGATGGAGAAAACACTAATCACGTATGATTCTACGTAAGACATCATCAATCCACAGAGGGAGGGAGGACCTGTCTCTGAAGTTCTAAGTCTGGAAAATAAGCATGCTAAATTTTTCAGGGACACTTTGGCATACTAATATAGAAAGAATGTGCTTCCAAGCTTTAATTCCTCTCCCACTCAAGACTTCTCTTTTGAAGTTTCAAAGTACAGGAGTGTGTATTTCTGCATATGAATTCTAAAAAGTTTGCAGTGTGAAGTATGCCCTGTTCATCATATGATTTTTTGTCTATAAAGTAAATACCTTGCAATAATTTTCATTTATAGCTGAAGTATCACAAGAGARGTTAGTGCCTTGTGCTTAATATTGACTGTTTCTCATCCTTTTCTCAGATTCTATGAAAGTGGACATGCTTCAAAAAAATATTTCTTCTAAAAGTGAGAACGAAACACTAAACAGATCCCAAAATTTGACAGACAGCTTGCAGAGTATAACCCCAACAAGAAAAGGGGCGTTCCCAACAACAGCTAAAATCAATTCGGTGACCGCAGTAAAACCGTCCACAGCAAAAGGTGATCCTCCGCCGTATGTTCTCTCTCGTGCCGTGACTGCTAGTCCTGTATCTCAAATGGATGTTGATGCTTCTGAAGATACTAAAATTGAGGAAGAAGATCTTCTAACAGATTTGAAAGACACACTAAATAGTTCACCACCCATCATGAAAGAAACYATGGAGTCAGATGGAGGAGATGACTATGGTCCTTATGAAATGACATCGAATTCCAGATATAACTCAGACCTTCTAGAAATGCCAGAAGATGATGACTCTGACACCATTAGTAATTACAACGAGGAGATCAAGACCCTTGACGAGAAGATAAAAGATGTTTCTGTCACAGGGTTGGAAGAAGACAGCCATTTCTTTTTTCATCTGGTAGTAGTTGCCTTCTTAGTAGCTGTTGTTTATGTCACCTATCACAATAAGAGGAAGGTAGGTACGCTGCAAAAGGTTGAGAGAAACAGCTTTAGTATTTAAAATGAAGTTGCATTGCCTTGCACAATTTTTTAATAAGAGGAACTTAGCTTTTTGGAGAATGAAACCTTTGACCACTTAGTCTTGTGATACAAAATGCAGCTCATTACTATAATTTTTATCTGCACAGTGAAAATGAACTTGAGTCAAACATTTTAGATTAGAAAATCAATTAATTGATGACATCAGTAATCCATCAGTTCAGTAATGGACACTGGTAGTGTACAACATGAGTTCTATAAATGAGACCTGAGCCAAGTTGAGTGAAGGTGATTGGTTAACTGATTTTGTTTCTGCACAGGATTATGAACAGCAAATTAYGGAAGGTTTTATCCCAAATGGCTTGGGAATGTTCTTGTTATAACTGTGATAATCCTTGTAATAAGTATTCACTTTAAGGTGGTCTTTATATCATAAATCTTCTGAGGGCTTAACTACAAACTTTTAGGAAATGTTCAACACTCTTTCCAGATTTAGAGAAGCCCAGAGTTAGTGTTTTCAGGTARCTGTTTCTTCAGTACAAACTAATTCTCTGTATCTCAAAACTGGCCTCATTAGTGTTACTTCAAAATATATTGGTAGCATAGAAAATTAACTCCAAGCCAGCCAGACCCAGTACAGATGCATGCACAAATTTGCAGTTAAATCATAGGTTAGTTTTTATATATGAGGAAATCTTAGTGTTTATCCTTGCAGAGAACACTGATTTGATTGAGGATTTGGGGGACTCTGAAAAGACACAGCTAAAAAAACCCAAAAACTTCTGATGTACAGTGCAGTAGCGTATCTGGAATGTGCATTGCTAAGTCTTTGTAGGGAAAAATGTTGAAGACTGTGTTACATTTGAAAATTTAACTTTGAGGGAAGTGATAAAAAATGCCTTCTCTTTGGTCTACATAAGTGAGATAATACCTGCAGTATCATTTGGGTAATTGGAAAGCTATCTGTTGATACTACTTTTTAGCACTTAGAAATAATTTTGGGAACAGAAAATACATGGGTAAGTACATGGATAGTGGCATGTATTCCTGTGAGACAACTTAGGTTCTYCTTTTTCTTTTCCTGTGCCCACTTACACCGTCCCATTTCCCCTTTTGCTGGTATAGTTGCCCTGTCTAGTAAAGTGGATTCTTAAAATGATGTCGGTAAGAAACAAGGCTAAATAGGGTGAAGATAATAGACATTTAAAAATCTGATCACTTGGGTGCTTTGATCTATCATATAGCCTCTTTAACTGCTCCGCTGATATTGCTGAAGGAGGCACTGCGCTGTAATGCAGAAACAGTTTATCAAATTACACCATTGCTGCTTCTGTTGCCCTTGTTTCAGCCCCAGTAATACAATTACTATTAACAAGGGTGAAATGCCAGAATAGGTAAGATGAATAAACTAACAAATGTCACCATCTGGGGATAGCTTAATAGGGTGTATAGGCAGTMCTTCTGAAGCTACACACGCATCTTTACTGAAAGAGTTATGGGTTGRATGCCGTGTTTTTGCCAAACTGCAACTGAAGTTGCCAGTAAGTGACTTGATGGCAAGGACAGGATGGAAATGGCTGACTACTAGTGCCGGGTTTTATAGCAACAGTAATGCCATTGCCGGGCTCAAGGGGTAGAACTGTGATATCAGTAGAATTGTTTATCAAACCCAAAATGTTTCTCCGTACCATTATGTAAGTTGGCTGCTTTTTCTTTCAGATCTTCTTATTGGTCCAGAGCCGAAGATGGAGGGATGGCCTGTGCTCTAGGACAGTAGAATATCATCGTTTAGATCAAAATGTTAACGAAGCAATGCCTTCCCTGAAAATAACGAATGACTACGTATTTTGAAAGCACTGTGATTTGAGTTTGCTGAACTTATCACTCTTTGCCTGCCTAGTCGTGTAATGATATTCAGGTATTCTAAATATGCTGCTTGTACTGAAATGAGATGTACTCTCTTGGACCTGGATGTTTTTGAGATTAAATCTCATGCAAGATCAAGGGCATAGTACATCTATTTGCTACTTTGGTCAGGTTTTATATCAACTATAAAGATAGAGAGTTTAATAATTAGTGCTCTTTCCATTCATTAAGCATCATCCCTTCTGTCTGGAGCAGTTTTAATAGTGGTAATACAAAAAATAAGCATAAAATATTTTAGGTCTAATAAATTAATGACTTTGGCATCACTAAATCAAATTAATGATCTCTTTGCTAATCACTTATATGGGTCATAAATCCCACTATATTGCAAACTTAAAATATAATTACTTTTTTCTATGCTTAAATCCTGATGCTGCAAATCTTTCATCTTGGGTTTTTTTTGGTTCTGTTTTCTTGTTGCATAACTTGATCCTATTTCAGGCAGAATAGCTGGCATGGCAATTTCATACTTTCTGTATGTGTTCATGCAGTAAATAATTTTAAAATAATTACGTAGAAACCACTTTATTTCAGAAGCTATATACCCCATATTTCTTTAAAATGTTCAAGATCTTTGTGAAGGTATGCAGCTGCTTGACTGTCCAGTTTTTTTCTCTAACGGTATTTATGACTATTTCCTTACCTTTGTAATTAATGAATGGAAAATAAGCCTTGTTGAATAATCTTACTAAAATATAGATAGTTGACAGGCTTTCAATACRTTGAAGCTTTCTGTTGAATTTTAAGACAGTTGGGAAAGTTATGTGGTTTGCTATATTATAAATGGGAGAGGCCTGAGAATGTAAGAATAATTTATTTTGCTGTTATTCTGACCCAGGTAACAGGCAGATGAAAGTAATGGTGTGTGGGGCTGCCAGTCTGTGGACAGCGCACTCTAATTTTTGACAAACATTTACGCATTAGTGTAAATCAAGTTACTGGTTCAGTAGGTTTTTTTTTTTCCTTGTCTTTTGTACTTTCATTATTTATGTTTTCATGAGTTGTAAAATATAAAATCTTAGTTTTCTGTACATTGTTTGTGATTTAGTTTTCAGATTGATAAATATGTAAATAACGGTGGATCAGAACCCCATAATTAATGACTTGGTATTCAAGTAGTTATGTAATATTTTGAAAAAATCAACTTTACAGCTGTTGGCATGAGGAGCCTGAAGGCATGATACTATCTTACGAATGAAGTGCTAAAAGTTCTAAATCCTACTGTTAAATGCATTCTTTTCACAGCCACAAGAAGTAAAGCACAAACAAAATATCCCAAAACTTTTCTTGCAGTAATTTTTATCGTATTTGGACTTGTATCACTTAATATTTTGAATAAGGTTTTTAAAATAAATGACAATAATAAGCTCGTGTTTTTTATCTTARCTGTTTCACTGCTTTTATACAGTACTTTACGATAAAGAGTTTCCTTGTGCTTGGGATTGGACAACCAGTTCAAAACCATCTTTTCTGTTACTGATGAAATTCACTGTGTAGGGGATGTTTTGTTTTATGCATCTGTTAAATGGTATGTAAGGTAGATAGCAAGGCTTAAATGGAATCTTTTAAGCTGTAGGAATTAATRAGTTCTTTAACAAGTAATTTTTTACCTAAGTTGCATAATTAGTAATTCTCATGGAAGATACTCGAAACTCTTACCTGAACGTACCCACATTAAAGCATAACACTGCTGTGATCAAGATCCAAAGGGAAGGTTACTTTGCAAAGCTCCTTTAGGATGTTTAAATGTTGGAATTGGAGAGGAGGCGGCTAATGTTTTCTCACCCAAGAAGTTCAGTAGCTTTCTCCTTAAATAACATTCATAAAGTGTAGTGGGTTTGACATTAGACAATAGTGTGTTCACAACTTGCAGAACACTTGTGGTGCCTTTCAGCTTGGCACCACAGGCCTTACAYAGAACCCTGAATGAGATACTGAAGTGCCCGACTGCACAGAAGTACGGTGATACCCACGTTAAAAGTTTGATTTCAAATGCCATTTTCTCTTAAACACATCCAGTGAATTCGGCCGTCAAGGCAGATGTTACATTTTCAGCCACTTGACTATTATAGCTGGAATACTAACTATTATTTAAAAAATGKGGAAAATTAACATCGACCTAAATTGGTAGAAATAAGGCATATTTTGTTGATTTCTGGAGTTCGTACCTTATTCCATCTTGGATGCCTTCCAAAGCTCTTGAAGCATAGTTCGACTGACCAATTGAAATGTTTTTCTTCCGGGCTTTCTGAACGAATAACAGYGTCCTCTTTAGGACTATATGTTAATATATTGGTGGAAAAATCTTGCGTTTCCTTGCCCTCCCTCCCTCAAATTGTTTGTCCTTGTGAAAAGGCTGTMGAGAGAGAAATTTATTAGCTTTCCAGCTTTTGAGCTGTTCCTTCCAACAAACCCACTCTTTTAAAACCCTATAACTTTTACTGGAGGAGGAATGCACACAGCTAATAGCAAGAGTGCTTTTTGTGAGCTTTTTAGGGAAAACTGTCAAAGGCCTAATGTCAACTCAATTACTAAACCTGCTGCTTTGCAGTTTGTTTTGCAGTCATCACATTTTAAAATGCTCTCACGTTTAGCTGGGCTGTGACAATACTGGTCCCACAGATTTGGTATTCATTAGGTGCACCTAACGGTATTTAGGCCTAATGGACTGCAACTCGCTTCGGCTGTACTGCAAATGTTAAATTCTCCTCTGAGATGTCCCTTTAGCTGTCTTCTCTGAAGATGCTGTTGCATGAGGTTACCTTAGAGGAGAAAATCGTATCTTGAGCTTTTTGCTCTTGATAGTCTTACCAGTACTGAAATATTTTGAGTTAAGTAACTGGTATTTGAGGTCATGAAATCATGGCTCATGCTCGTGTCTTCTCTAGCAGAGTGCAGCTTTGCCTCACTCTGAGTACTTCACTACAGGCACTTAAGACAACAGTTACTCTTTGCTTGCTCTAGCGATTGTGCACATCCTCTTTATCGCACAAGTAAGAAAAATTCCTTTAAAATATTTATATAAATATTATTTTAATAAGCCTTTTTAGTAACGGTACTAAGGGCAGCTTATTTGAATGTTTTTAAATTCACAGGGAATTAACGTGAATTTGAAGTCTTTGAAGTTCTTTAAACAGTGGGTTTCATTTGGGGAATTGTCTAAATGGACTCATTTCTAGGCTGCTAATGTATTTTAAGGATTTGGGGCAAATCTTGCTCCRTCAGGTTCACAGTGATTGTCGCAAGCTGCCCCAACAGATAGGTTTGCTCATACCAAAGCAGAAGGTTTGTGGATGCATCTAAGCAGATTAATTTAGGTAATGATGTTTGTGGAATATCGCTGTTCTTAAAACCTGTCCACTGCTGATCCGCTCCAGCATGCAGCTGATAGCGCTAGCATAACCTAGAGGCTGCAGTACCAATTAACGCTGGTTATTTGTGTCCCGAAAAGGTGAACGCTAAATAATCAGCTTGTTACCAAAGGCATCTTGCCATCCGGTCCCTGCACCATGGCATATACTTGCTCACCTTCACTTGCAGCAAGATAATATCAGAAACAGAGTTAGAAAACGGTGAACTGTCGCTGCCACCCTGGCTGATGGCTGGGCTGAATTGCTTCTCCCGCGCGCTTGTGTGTCACCGTCATCTTGGTACCGTAAAAAAGGGGCTGCACCCTTGTACAGATGGAAGGTTTGAAATGCRCACGATGCCTTCGACACCTTTTCTTTCAAGGATATTTTTTCATTCGCAATAGCCCTTGGATTGTTGCCTGAACAGGGGAAGTGCCGTGCCGGATTGACTTGGGTAGTTGATACGCTGTTTCCTAGTAGTACCAATAAAAAGGGGAAGGTTTCTCGTCATCCAGTTTTACAAGGGCTCCACCAGCACCGGGAGAGTGAGCATATGTCATCCACTGTGCAATAAAAGAGCCATTTGCTGATGAGGTAATCGGGATTGAACGACTGTTTTTTAATTTCTTTAATTGAATTTGCTTGTGGAAAATTAAGGGTAGGCAATCAAAAATTCATAAAGTGCTGAGATCAAATAGGGGAAAAAGCAAGCAGATTTATGTCAGATCTTGCCAACAAGAAGTGTCTTGATGAATTTCTTTACTGAAGAAAGGAAACTTTCTCACATTAAGGTGAATTATGACTTCCATCAATATTCTGATAAAAGGAATAAAATATTCCTGAAGAGCTTTCTGATTAAACTTCTCAAGAKGAAGGTTGAAGCTCTATTTATGTAGGTTCTCGTTAGTGGTTGAGTTTTGTGAAATGRGGAAAGAAATAATGAATAGGATAGTTTAAACAAATGATACATTTCATTTTTACTATCCAGGAAATCAGGTATTTTGAAATATTTATAGTTTAATTTTCATTTAGCACCAGTGCGTATTACTCAGCTAAGTCAACTGTCCTTGGCTGCTGCTCAGTTGTATACAGGGTGAATAAAGAAAGGCTTATCTGAGCAGGGTGGTTTGAGTTACGGGAAATTAATTTGCAACGTGGAGATGAAAAATGTGATCTCTCTTAAATAAATTTAAAAGCTACAAAAATAATAGGGAAATTTAAAAGCTACAAAAATAATAGGGAAAAGGGATATTTCTGTGGCCCTAACACACGACTATTAATATTAGAAGAAGGGGGATGCTCTTACAGCTGTAACTCAGGCTTGGGAAATCTTTGCTTAGTTTCCAAATACGAAGCAGGGCAGCTGCAGGCCGAGGTGGACAAAACATCGGTCAGGGGTTTTCCAAGTCACGGTCAGTTTAGGAAACCTGCGATGAGCCACAGCGGGTGACACTTTATTAACTTTTATTGTCCATGAAAAGCTGGCCTGCTGAGCAAAGAGAAATCTGCCTGTCAGCTGCTACTCGCTTGGGCCTTAATTTTCTGCCTAACTCTCCCKAGGGCTGAGGTGAGGAGGGCGGTGTGGTCTACAGCGATCCGTGCTCCCGCAGGGACGAGCAGGTCCTCCCGGGGAGAGCTCTCCCACCTTCTGCCCGAGCTGTGGTGGGGGGGTGGGTGGTGGGACGGTCCTGCGGGTACGGCCAGCAGCGGGGCCGGGTTGCTGGCCGTGAGGAGGCTCTTGCTTTCCCCTTGCCGCGCCACGCTCCCCTGCTCCCGAAGGTAAGCAGGTTCCTAACCCAGCAGAACAATTCCTCTTTCTTTTTTTCATCTTTCTTCTTCCTGGGATGATTTTCAGTCATTTTGGGGCACTTAGCTGGTTTACCGTGCAGTGCCAGAGCTGGCTCAAGGCAAGCGATGGGAATGTTTAGGACAGAGATTTGAGGTTTCTTTTGGTTTGGGTTGTTTTTTGTGGTAGTGTTCTTGGAGGGAAATCCCTGAGTGGGCTCACGGGGGGAGGCTAAGGGGTGGTGCTGCCCCTTGCAGTGATGCTGCAATGGGGTCCCCTAACGTCACCGTACCTGCTCGGCCGTGCGGCTTCCCCCTCCTGTCCCAAATCCAAACCGAAGCTGCACTTTGTGCTCCTGTAAGGCTGAGTAGCTTTATGGGAGTGCTAAATCCTCACGTAAGGCTGATAGAGCAGTAATCTTCAAGGCCGTATATCCCAGCCACCACAAAGCAGCAGAACTAATAACATCATTCTTGCACCTTTTCTTTTACAATCAAGTGTCCTTTAAGGAGGAGTCCCTATACTGTTTTTTGTTRAACTTCTCTGAGACAGAGCGTATGGATGTCCTCACTGTAATAAAAAATGGTTAATATCAGAACTTCTCAGCTTCCCTGTTTCCAACATATCTGATTAGAAAGGGAAGAATGACATCTTTTCTGTAATTGGCCCTTAAATCATTATCAAAATCATTTAGCAGCCTCCTTAAACTTATTTTTAATTTCAAGGTCTATTGCCTTGTTAAGTTATTAACACTGAAAAAATCACTAATCTTGGCAATTTGCTATCTTTATTAAAATGAAAATACTAAGGTCATGTTATCCTTATTGAGGTGCACTCACTGAGGTTTTATTAAAGATTAAGTGAAACCAGATTTAATGACTTTGTACTATTCTGTAAACAACGCTGAAATGGATGTGATTAAGCTGTTTAAGGAAGCTGGTGGGGTTGAGAATTGAAGTTCAGGTTCACAGATGTACCAGGGATGCTGAAATATTTCAAATTCAGATTACATGAATTAGGGGACTCTTGCATTTGTTAATCACAAAGCTGATACTCATTATCAGCTAGCTCTGCAAGGCAGTGGAATTATGTTGTATATTTTTGTTAGCACCTTGCTGCCTTTCATCTTCCAGTGTCKCATGGTGATTTGTGCTGACTGATGGAAGTCCTTTTTGTCCCTGCATTTATTTACTGTTTGTCAGAGAGGAAAATGGTTATGCTCTCCATATAACTGTTCCCGCTCCGCAAGTGGGGGACAGCGAATAGAACTTTCCGAAGTACCTGTGTGACATAGTTTCTGCATTACAACGAGCTGTGGTGACTCACTTTAGGTTAACTCATGCTTATTCTTAACAGTTCCTTTAAGTCTCCAAATTAAATTGTAACAGGGTGACTGTTCTTGAGCTGCAGTCACCAGGGCGAGGAACAGATGATTATCCTTTATAAAGGTGCAAAGTGTTTTCAACATCTAAAAATTGTCCTTTCAGTATTAGCTGACAAATTCTACCAGTTAATCTAGAATAGGTTTGAATTTCTAATGCACGCTGACTGTGAATCCCAACAACTGGAATGCCAGATGTTCAGAAAAGGCGAATTATATTCCRCATTGTTTGGGGAGGGAAAGAAGGTGGAAGTAAAGGGCATAACGGCATCACACAGAAATTAAGCCACAATCTCCCAAGCAGTGATGTTACATTTTCAGTATCATTTATGGGAAAGATTCTCTGCATTTGAATTGGTGCTCCCGAGAGAAGAAGATCCTCTCTGAGTACAGAGGGTTTGGGCTGGATCATACCCCAAAATGGCAATAAGTCTGTGTGACAGAYGTTATCTTAGCAGCACTGGGGCAGCCTGAGAGCCAACCTTATYTGGGGCTCTGTCGTTATGTTTAGCTTAATATAAGGTGTGCAACTTTATACAGATGTGGCTGCGGTGCGCTCACACACAGCGGTTCGGTGACTCTGGGGGAGGTGGTAGCATCTTACGTACTTCCCTGTGGTTTGTGGTAAGGTGATTAGATGGTGGTTAGCTTTGACCAAAAAGCTTGCTGCAGGTTTGGCAGCAGGAATGACTGTCAGCTAATGTGTCTGTCGGGGATCTCCTTTCTTATCTGGAACCAAATGAAAATGGTCCTTCCAGAGGGTAGTAAGATGTGAATATTTGAGAATCCCAGTATCACCCTGGCTCTGAGTAAGCAGTGGAAAGCCTTGGAGCAGCTATGTATACTTTATATACTGCACACTCCAACTGTTCATGGCTGAAGCCTGTGGGACGGGCTCTTGGTCTCTTGTCCCAAGTAACAAGTGATAGGACGAGAGGAAATGGCCTCAAGTTGCACCAGGGGAGGTTTAGATTGGATATTAGGAAAAATTTYTTCACTGAARGGGTAGTCAGGCACTGGAACAGGCTGCCCAGGGAAGTGGTGGAGTCACCRTCACTGGAGGTGTTCAAAAAACGTGTGGATGAGGTGCTTCGGGACATGGTTTAGTGGGCATGGGTACTGGGTTGATGGTTGGACACGATGATCTTAGAGGTCTTTTCCAACCTTAACGATTCTATGATTCTATGATTCTATGTCACAGCTGAAACTACAATCTTCTTGAATGTGACATTACAGGAGTCCCGACTTACTCCTTTTGTCAGCTCCATGCCTGATTTCTCACTCGGGAGGCCGAGGATGCACTTGCCTGACTCTCCCTCTTCCCGCTACCTTAGCAGTCCCGTGCCAGTGCGGCAGGTTTAGGGGAGTTTCGCTGACTCAGGAGGTTTCCCCCCATCCAGATTGGATGGTCCCGGGGCCCCAGCCATGTGTGGGGAGGTGAAGCTGGGAAGTGCGAGCTCACCTTTAGTGACCTGTGGATGCACATGTTAACAGACTGAGGCTGAGAAACAAGGTTGGTCTTTCCACATCGTCCTCGGTCTGCATGGGATTGATTTGCGGAAGGAGCTTATTTTTAAAAGAAAGCCAGGACAAAGAACTGGGCGGTTTCTTTACCTCCMCATCCCAGAAAAGCCCTACACTCGTCCCTTCTCATTTCAGCGTGAATACTATGGGTATCACCGTACAAATGAGATGCGTTCTGCTGCTGGGTGAGCGGTGGCTGTGAGAACAAGAAGATCCTGCTGTCATCCATGGTACTGGCCCGGAGTGCTGCCTGCTCCCTGCCTGGGTGAACAGATAAAGCGTTAAATGAAAGTTGTATTACAGAAAGAATTCAGTGGTGAGGCAGAGGAAGGTGTTTTAACTGGCAATCAAGCTTATCCTGTGAAAGTGTTATTGCTGAGGACAACTTTTCTCTAAGTAATACCCAGAAGAAAAATAATCATCAGTTTAGACGTTAAAATAATTTCTTTTTCCTTGCTTTTCCTGATGCTGCCCCGCTTTCAGAGATGCAGCCAGCAGGGGGGAGTGTGACCGCGCCGTGCAACGCAGCCTTCCAGCCAGCAAAAAGCTGGAGAAGTGCAAAATAAATTCAGAAATGAGTGTTGGGATCCCTTCAGACAAAAGCTRGCATGGTGGGACAGACGGCACGATCCCATCGAGCACATGCCTTCTCTTYCAGCTGCTTGCTGGGGGAACGAGGAGGGGTAGGGCTGTACTGCATCGTGCAATCGAGTGTCTGGTCCAGCGGGCTCTGGTCGCACCCCGATGGGGCGGTGGGATGAGGCTCGGGGGGCTCAGGGARCCCCTCTGCTCCGCGAGGCAAGCGCTGGTATTAAGGACAAGGTGAATTGGGGTGCTGGCCCTCCATGGTTCCTGCACCAAGGTGACAGAGATGCTGAGGAGTGTTTACCGACTCTTTTTAATGTAAATTAAAAAACCCTCAAGAAATGGAGTTTTTTCCTTTGAGTATGTTCTTCTTACAGTGCATCCCCAGACCMGTATTTTTTTTTCTCCTGAAAAATGTGGGTCTCTAACGACATGAGCTCTTAAATATTAATCCATCTGAGCTGTAATAATATGTTTATATGGATAAAAATAATCTCTACTCTTGTGAARCTGAGCAAAATAACCTCCAACTTCGAAATCACAGAGATCTTCTCTAACCCTGGGGAAAATAAACCTGTTTCCTCAACCCAACATACATTTCTATTATTGTGCAAGAGAAAAACATTGGAAAACAAATTCACCAATCTCTCTAAATGTTACGGAGTGGTAACAGAAATCTATAAAAAGAAAAAATGTTGCTAATTATGGGATTATAATATGATGAATTTTACCTGACAGCATCTAACCTTTTCCAGAGCAATATACAAATGATTGCTACGTGCTTGAGTAAATACAGATTTAGAAATACATCACCAGAACACTAGTTAATAGATTAATTACATGCATGCTGCTACTACCTGTTTCTTTGTTGAACTTGGTGTCTGAAAAGTGGTTATTTTATATCTGTAAATAGTTTGCTTGCCTAATTACTTGCTTAGCCATTTCTCCTTCCAGTTACACACATGTGCAGTCATCGTATGGGAAYTGCTAATGCCTGTGGAGCTGCAATGCTGGGCAAGAATGTGTCTTAGAAGGGGTGGGAGAGACAGAACAGGGAAGAAACATTTCTCCATTTGGGAGAGACATAAAAATTCCCCAGCTAACAGCTGCTTGGTCTCAGGTGATCTCCACTTAAGTCCTCCTTCCTTCCCCAGTGCTGAAGGAAATGCCAGTGCAAAAATGACTTCAGACCAGTGAGCATCGCTGTGGGAATTGTATATCTTCTGCAGTATCCACRTGTCATCCTTTCTTCTTCAAGTCTAGACATGCTCCGTATGGGTGCTCCAGTGGCTATTGAGCCAAGGCCATATGAACCCTTCTGAGGGCTGTAGAAGAAGCACGGATGCTATATTCAGTGTACAACAGCTGAGAGCAGAAGAGGGTCTCCCATCCCCTGTCCTCAGAAACCAGGCTCCCCRGTCCCAGAGCAACTAAAGCCAACCCTATACTGGCGATTCATTTTCATGTTTACAGCAGCAATTAACTTCTCTTAAAAGCGATTGTAACTAACTCCCAACAGGGAGTGCTCAGAGCAGAGCTCTGTTAATGTTCAAAGGACTCTGATGTACCTCTGAAGCATGTCAGTCCTTGATACTATTCTTCTTTATGCTTCATGCAAAAAAAAAAATTTGAATATAAAACTTAAAACACCCACTAAATTGGTGCAGTCATTAACATGCCYCTTTTCCCAAGATTAAGGTGATTGATTTCCTAATAAAAGTTGATCAGAACTATTAAAAGAAAAGGAAAACGACCATCATGGCACCCACCATGCCTCCCGGTTGACTTCCCGCTTTATTTCTTTGTAACATGCCAGTCCTAGAACACAGAGCAGGATCCAGTGGTGGAAATATCATCAGCAGAGATGGTTTCTAATCAAAAATATGCCAGYGAGACTTTGGGACAATTTGGAGATGACACAATGTTTAAGAAGTGGTGGTTCAGCAGCAGCACCAGAGTGATATTGGATGGTGACTCATGATTATTCTAGTGCTTGTCGTAAATATTTGAATCTGCCCTGCATAAGCTGAATATCCTTAGAAGTTTTGGACTGAACTGAATGAATTTAATTCATTTACATTATTCATTTAATAAAAGCGCTGTAGCTCCTTTAGTCTTCTCTGGTTTCCATCCAGGGATGGAGGCAGAAGTGACATGGTGCTTCTTCCTCGTGGTGAGRTTGGAAATGTTTTAGGTAGTACTGCACGGAGCAGGGAGTTGGACTYGTTGATYCTTATKGATCCCTTCCAACTTGAGATATTCTATGATTCTAACGTCATGTAAAGCTCCTTAGCTCCTGATATTAATAGTGGTAATGAGTAAGGGCCTCACCGAAGCTTCCCGCTGATCTAGCTGCAGTGCTAACAACTAACCCAAGACAGGATACTTTCAAAAAGCAGGACAAGAGTGTGAGTGACTATTGCAGGAAGGGTTTGGTGCCGTGAACACAGCAAGATTGAATGAGCCTACATATTTCTGTCCAGTTTCTTTTTGCATTGAGTGTTGTCTTAATTCCCTCTGTACACTGAATTGCAAACAGATGCTTGGGTAGTTGAGGGCTGAGGCTTTAGAGATGATGGTCTAGGCTCTGATGCTGTTACTCAAGCTGGATTATACCTTACTTCATAAGCAATCCCACCAGCTTCGGTACAATAAAACAAACAATATTGAAGGGGGGAAAAAAAAGCCTGAATTAAACCGAGCACTGCGTGCGGCACTGTAAATGAAACTCGTTCCTCTTGAAATGCCGCTGACAACTTGTGCTGGRGGTGCAGGAAGGACAAAGTGGGCTTTTAATAGGCTTTGCTTCTTTTTGCCAGRTGGTCTCATTCTTGTTTGGGTTTACAGTGCTCTTTCCCCTTCTCTCTGAATCACTTCTGGGATTGATGTCAGCAGTTGCTGCAGGAGGCTCCACTGAAGGCGAGGAGCAAAGGGGAAACATTCTGTCTGTGAGAAAATAAAAGAAAATACAGAAAATCAGGGCTGGTTTGGCAGCTTGGCCCTGGTTTGAGAGTAGGGAGAACGTGGTCTCCTCCTCTCTCTCCAGGGCTCGTGGCTGCAGCTTTGCTGACACCTCGCCAAGGGGAGGGATGCCCTGTTGGGGGTACGGGTGGGAGCTGCTGTGGTGTGACTACGGAAGGAGGAAAAAGATGCCACTTCTTCTCTAAAAGTAAACAATCCTTTCTCTTCAATTCACGGCGCTTGCTGCCTCTTGGCTCAGGGAAGGGGTTGGCYGCGTTCCCCTTCAAATTGGGGAAGCCTTCTTGGGAAGGTGGAGCCACACCAGTGTTCAGGGCAGGAGATGGGCAGGTAGCTCTTGCATGAGCACTCAACAAGCAACTGGGGTGGAAGGTGCTTGCACTGTACCAGCAAAACCTCCTCAGACCGACCTCGCCCTCCTAAGCCTGGTTGTATTCTCCCCCAGCCTCAGGATTACACAGCTCAACCAGCTTCATCATGCTGAGCCTTAGTCTGCTGCTAGGAACCCAACAGCGATGAAGGCATTCAAATAGAGTAGCTAGTTTTTCTATTTCAGGACAAGATTATCTTGAAATATTTATTATAGAGGTGTTGATGGAACCAGCATGTTCATGTCAAAATGTCTGACTGACATGTTGGTTTTCAAATAACCCTTTGCTCTTGAGATACTTAAAAGCTTTTCCAAACATATTCTCCTATCTCTGGGGGTATAATCTGCTTGTTTCATTCCTGGTCTGCTAAAGACTGTCTTTTTGCTTTTGGGTGAGAGTATCTGAATGTCACAATTTCTTCCATTTGGTGAGTGGGACATTTTCAGATTTTTATACAAGCATTTACCATTTGTTGTGCAAATCACTGATCAGACAGAGGTCTTCACTACAAAAATGATATACGTAATGTATCACCTATCACCATCAAACCTCTTAAGAAAAAAAAAAAAAAAAAAAAAGAAAAACCCAAACCCTCAAATATTTTCCTCTGTTAAAGATATGCAAAAGCCCATTGCTTCTAGCAGAGTTTTCACCCCAAAATAAAAGTGCAAGAGCCAACAGTTTTCAAAGTTGTAGTTGCTATAAATACTCAGATACTACAGTTGCATGTGGAAGTATGCAGGTGTCATACAGAAAAATGAGAACCCTTACCTCATTGCTTTTGTAATTCCAAAGAGATTTTTGAGCCTTTAATGCTGCAAAGTGACCCAAAGAGTGGGGAACATAGCACTTGGCTTTAGGCAATCACAGCTAAAGCAGGTCTCAATTGCAGTCTAACAGCAGAGCCTCTTCCTCCTCTTCTGCAGCACGCGGCAGCTCAGGGCGTGATTCAGACCCCATGTGCTGAGTAAAACTGCCACAAAACTCAGAATTTCAGGAACATGCGGCATTTGAAAATAGCAAAAATATATAGTTGAATCCCTTCCTCTCCAGTTACAATTTCCATTATTTTAACACATTTTAGGGCTTACGCGTGAACTTTTCTCTCTCCCTTTTTTAAGCAGATTAACACTTTATAAATAAAGATAAGAGAATTACTAAAACTCTGGAGAAAGACAGTATTTGTGGTGATAAATTATGCAGTAGCCCTGCCAGTGATGTGTGCGTTCATTAACGGCAAGATGCGACACATTTTTTTTTTTTTGATGTCAAACCGAAAGACAAGCATTTCCTTGTCCTTGTAACTAATCCGTACATCCTCGTTAAGCATCCTCTTAACCCTGCAGGTAACGTCACCTGGCGTGGTCCCCGGGTGGGTCCGAGGGCTGGGACCACAGCCGGATCCTGGCAGCGCTGCYGCCTTCGGGGCTTATTTCCGACTTCTGAGCCTAATGACGGCCATCTGGGCTTGGGTGTGCTGTCATGTCCCTAGATCTACTTGCAATAACACAGCAATAAAATTGCAAGATGCCTACAATCTGTTTGTAATCTTCTCCAGAATATTACCACCTGCATCCTGTAACTAAAAGATGTAAATACTTCCTTCTGCACAGAGCGGCTAAAACTTTCCCAAGGCTCAATTGCCAAGTTTAGTTTTGCAAATGTTGTAAAGGTTTTTTTTCTTCAAGAATGCAGCTTTTGCTTTTTTTTTCTTTCTTTCTCCTGCCTTTGGCTTGCTTCTTTTTCCAGGGAGCCTGTTCATCAAAGCTCAGCTCAAGGATTTACAGAGCCCTGGGAGACCCTGGGTTACGGCTGACCCGGAGGCCCTAGAGCAGATGAGATGCTTTGCAGCAAAATTGTGCATAACACCTGACTTATTCTGTGTTACAGAGGGGGAGAGAGACTGTTAAATTAGGTATGTGTTTTCCAGTCCGCACAGGTGTCTTCTCTGGCTGTAACACTATCTGAATCTGAGGTAGGGAACTGGTATGAGCTATGAATACATTTATTACTGAACAGTAGCAATGGGATATGTAGAATGTGCATGCAATAAAAACATGGACACCTTCCAACTGCTGTTGGCAAAACGCTTGATTTGGTTGAGATTTGTCATAACAAATCATCTCTGCTGGAGGTGGGCTTTCAAATACCTTTGCTGCTGTACAGGCTGTCTCCTGAAGAGCAGCAGTGGGGCTGAACCGGGGACAAACTGCAGAAGAGCTCATCCTCTGTGACACTTGCAAAGTGGCAATGTGCCTTTCCTTTGCAGTTCTATAATTTCCTGCAAATAATTTTATTATACAGTGCTGTTCAAAGGCCTAAACCCAGCTCAGAGCTGTGATGTACTGAACATGCTTTCACACCATAAAAAAAAAAATAAAAAAGTTAAGCTGATACAACGCAATGCATCTATGTGATGCATCTCACGAGCGTTACAAGGCTATCTAGTCTGTGCAAAATATTGCAGCACTCTGCTCTCCCTGCCTTTGACTATGATCCTTGCGTGGCAATTTGTATTTTGGGGTGGTTGCAGCATCTGATTTATACCCAGGCACCTTAATCTTAAAAGGAGATTAACACTTCCGTGGCAGCATCATTTACAAGAAATAGCACATTCCTTGTCTAGAAGATCATCCTTGCTGTAACTAATTAACACAGCATGCTTAATTGCTTTGTGCAATTGAGGGTGCCGTTCCATTTACCTCCAGTCAGCTGGGGGGGAGCCTGGCAAGCCCCCTCGGTACGGAGGAGAGCGGCTCCACTGCTCGGCAGAGTCACCCCGGGGCTGCGTCGGACCTTTTGGTGGTGGCAGAACAGCTGTAGGGAGTCTGGCACCCATAATTATTTCCTTTAAAAACTCTCCCGTGGCTGAGCATTCAGAATATTTAATTAGCTGAAAGCCGTGATATCTGTSAATCACATGTTGCCTCAGATTTCGGGTTTAAAGGGCAGAGTTATTCCTGAAGACTTATTATTGAAGGAAATTACTAGTACAGTTGGCTCAGATCTCACTAAGAAACAAGATTATAGATGGGTAATGTTACCATGGAAAGCCAAACACTTTAATCATACCCCAGCATGTAGTAATAGAGTTTTGAAAGCCACGCTACCAGAAAACTTAACAAAACCCATGTGTTACATAGATATTTGAGTATCAGCAAGCACTCAAGGGAACTTTTAAATGGTTGAATTGTCATGGGGTTTTGCAGCCACAGCAGCAGGTCCTCACGTCCGTCTTGCATGTGTTTGACACATATGTAAATGGCTGCACAGCTTCACAGGGCAATGAAAAGTTAAATCCTAGGGGAAAAAAAGAATCCCAAACGATCAGATTTCCCAAATTTAGGAAGGTCAGGGACACGTTGCTCCACAGAGGCTGCTGCGTTGTCTGCTGGTTCCAGTTCACAGCTGCAGCATATTTTACTGGTTTGGTGCTCTTCCCTGAAGAGCAGGACTCAAGTGTGTGCTCACACTAATCTAAATCTGGGCTAGACGAGACTTGCAGTGTGATGGAAAACCATGAGCACGTCGTCTCCAGAAACCTCTGCTGAGCAACTCTGTAAAGTGAGAGGGTTCACCCGGGGAGCCGGGGTGCACGAATGATGTCTTCAAATGTCTTTCTCCTGTATGAATGACACCTTGACACCCCTTTCCCATGTGAAATCATGGGGTTTGTGCTCAAGATGTGCCAGAGATTTCATGGAGTCTGTTAGGAATAGTGCTCTGAAAATATTATACAGGGAAGGAACCTGGCTATTGAGGCAGTTTTACCTGTTCTGCAGTCTCTGGGGATTTAGGTTGGGCACCTTTTCTTGCACTTGAGAGGAGGATTCACATCAAGGAGGACAGAGAGTAAATTACAGCATCTTCCTCCTTGGTGACACAGTTCATGGGTCCCTTTAACATCCCCCATAAAGGACTTCCGCTGGGGGCTCCCCAAGAGTTGTGCAGGCCCAATGTTTTCTGACCTCTCTTGGCCCTGGTTAGTCAAGTATGGGGCAGGTTGGCCTTGTTTGCTTCCCAAATTTGGGCTTCTTTGGCAGGGCAGCAAGAAACTGCCATGGCAGGTCCCTGCTCCGGAGTGGTGGTTCTCAACTGAAGAGCTGCAGTGTGGCGATCTAGGTAGAAAGTGGTTGGWTTTACTGAATGAATCTGTCTTATCCCATAATTGCTGGAAAAYAGATACAATTTGCCAACAATGACTTATACCAGGAGAGTAATTGTTCCTTTTTTACYCAGAGAGAAAGTGAAGGAGAAGGATTAGTCACTTGCTCCTGACCAGGGATTAGGAGATGTTGGTGCCAATGTTCAGGCACGGACAGGTCAGAAGTTTTGGCCATGCTTTGGGGCAAGAAGCCACCCCAGTGAGGTAGCAGCCGAGAGGACGGGCTAGARATCTGTGCCTTGTTCTAGCAGAAAAATGTCCAATATCCACAATCTGAATAGACACAAAACCATGACAATCCACAGTCCCCGATCTATTTAGAACAAAACAGTGCYGAGTGCTCAAACTTCTGATGTAGCCAGGGCAAGTTGGCTTTTACTATCCCCCGTAACTCAGGCCTGACTGAAGAAGAAATCACATCATTTGGGATTTCCTCGTGTTGTGGCGAGACAATGAGAATGACTCACTTGGACATTTTATTATAGCCAKTGGGAACCAAATGTAAATTATATACTTAAAAAATGAAGCTGATAAAAAGCGAGGAGATTTAAATAGGGAAGTGGCACATGGCAATCAGATTTAAAGCCAGCTGGAGGTTATGTAGTGGCAACGAGATTAGGAAAGCCAAAGAGAAAGCCCTGGGACATAATAGAGCTGATTTGTTATGGGTACATAGCTGAAAAATAATGATGATGATGATGATGATGATGATAATAATAATAATAGTAATAATTCTATTCTGCCTGTTGCCACACTCTTTCCCCTGATCTCATAACGTTAATAAGATCATAATGAAATGCTGGCAAATTTTGGTCTCAGTCATAAAACTTGAAGGGCATGATCTGGTCTTCTTCTCCTGAATGTCATAGGACAATGCCTCTCAATGCTGCAGACTGATAATAGTTTCTTCTCATGCAATCACATTATGAATATTTTGATGTTCTCTTAGGCAGGGTTTAGTGCCTGAACTGTGATCAGTGTCAGTAATGAGATAACACCTTTCTTTCCCCTTCTCCTGTCTGTGCATAAAGAACAAGTATTATCAAATACAGCGAAGGGGTGAGTTGGGTGAGCCAGGAGAACTTTTTGATTATATTCCTTTGAAAGAAGCCTGATGCTCAGACCTGTCTGTGGGCATTTGCTGATATCTTATGGATGTGGGCTAGTAATTTCCATGGGGGAAAAAGACAGTAATCTGTTATCTGGGAAGACATTTCTTGGTCCATTTGAATCAGGTTAGCATGTTTCCCCAGCTCCAATTTCTGAACCTCATGAATCTGGGAAACAAAATGAGAACTATTGCAAATGGATCAGCGCAGAAGCTGGTGTAAAGAAAATATGGACAGGTTCCTTTCAAAGAGTTAGTGCGGTCTGTGAAATCGGATTCACGGCTCAACAATGTAAGCGAATGCATGAAGAGGCCGTGCCTAATCCCCAACGCTCCCAGAGTCCAAGAACGGTCACTCATGGATTTCAGGCTTTGCGGCCAGACAGTTACAGACTCACTGATGCTTATTAGTGGTCCAACTCAATCATTTTCTCATTCACTTCTGAGTAATTCCCGTTAGGTTAGAGCACAACTCTTTAGCTTTCAATCGCTCCTTTTACTCCCAGCTTTGGAGRGATGCCGTCATGCCTCACCAAACCATCTCTATCTCCCCAGGACAGGATTGCTACCTCCTCCGTGGCACGTGCCTGTCCGGACCACACCATGACCTCTGTGGAGGAGATGGCCACAGCCAGTCTCATCATCTCCTCGCTTCATTCTGCTCCTGCTTGCAATTACACARATCTTCCTATTACTTAATGCTCTGTAAAAATAAGTAAGCATATTCTGTTGCTGTTGCAACCCAAGCTCATTGCTTGCTAGAATAGCAAGAAGGATTGTACATTTAACTTCCAGGCTTGTTCAAAGGGAAAGTCGTGCTGCTGCAGGCAGTGTTGATGGCTGCTGGTGTTTATGCTCCATCTGTAGCTCTGCTCCAGGAGAGGCTTTGTTAGATGCCAGGATCTAATAGAAGTTCCTGCCTTGCTGGTACCATCAATGTTTTTATCAAACTCTTTTACAGCCTCGCTCTGCCACACTGCCCGTGTCGAGTGTTGCCATAGAAATTCCAGCTGTGCGAGCTGACGCTCTTACACCCGTAAAAAGTTCCTGTGTTGGCAGCATGATAGCTTCAGAGACAGTTTAAGCACTTCTGCTGCTTTTCTMTTCCTTTACTTTCTTTCTAATTTTCTGCACCTTTTTTTCTTTTTTTTTTTTACTTCTTTTTTTCCACTTCTCACTTCATCTCTCTCTGAGTTACTGACCTGTGGACTTATTGTTAGGCAACGTATGGGGCCCTCCCAGGTAAAGGATTCTGTCCCCTTTCCTCCTCTGCTTTACAGCCAGYTTGCACACTGTGAGTTTGTTGGTTAAACCAAAAGGTAGAGAAATGACATTGTACCCCACAGCGCGAGCACTTACCAACTAGTTGGTGTTTCAGGTTAGTCTTTTGTTAATAGGTAAATGAAGTAGGAAAGTTTTTAATTTGACCCCTGAAGATAAGAGTAAATAATATCTTGTTACTTAATTGGATGCATGTCCAGTTTTAATGATTTGTTATGCCTCAGGCATGGCAGAGGAAAAGAAAAGGTGTGACTGGGAAATAACCAAGCCAAAAGCTGGAGCTTTGCTSAGAAAAATGTTGTCCTTCTTGGACGTAGCTTTTTTAGTTTTAATTATCTACGTAATGTTATCTCAAGAAAATCTTTTTTTTTTTGGCTAATTAGTTAATCCCTGTCTGGTGCTAATGGAAAACTGTGTTTCAGGGAGGTTTGCTGTTGCACAGCTGAGGAGTAAGGCAATTAGTAGTAACATACACTAAAGCTGGGTCTCTAAACTTACACAAGATGTTTAATGAGACAACTGGGATAGATACGACTGGGAGCCAAATGTGTTGCAAGTTGCTTACTGTTATTAAACCGAAAGCGTGTGGTTTGGAGAGTCTCCCTTCTATCTGCCCAATTCCTCCCCGTGCCGTGTCGGCTGGGTAGTGCTCCTCGGGGCAGCGGCTGCTGGGCTGTTGTGATCAGAGCTCCCCRTCCAGATGTTTCGCAGAGCCATCGAGCGCTTTCTCCTCCTGCCAGATCTCCAGCAAGGTGAACAGCTTTGTTGTAAGCATCGGATCGCAACGTCAATAATTGATTTTTTCAATTCCTACTGAGATCTTGGCAATCAAATCCCTGGCAGCCTGCAAAATCTCTGCAGTGAGGTAGAAGATCTTTTGTCTTGGAAACTTCTATTTTCTGAAGATGTGTATTTAATTGATGTGGCTATTATTTCAGTTGAAGGAAGGTGCGTTGTCAAATAAACACCCTACCTGCTGCTTTAGTCAGAAGCCTTGTGAATCCCTGTAATTCCAGTCTTGCACGGATCAAAAGAAACACGTACCATGTGGATCTTGACCATCATTTATTTAGCTGAGCCTCAAACACACATTTTGAGGGCTGTTTCTCGGCAGACCAGCTACCTGCCTGTGCACAGGCTTTGGGCTGAGAAGAGCTGGGTTAGGCAGTGCCGTTGGACACCGCTGGCTTGGGCTGAGCTTTGGGTGCAGCTTCTTCAAACCGGAGTTTCTTCTGGTGCTGGAGGGCGAAGGGTGCATGTGGTGGAGGGGAAAGCTGGGTCTCCATCTGCTCGCGGTGGTGATGCTTAATTCATGTCCATCGGTATCACAGGGGGTAGGAACCATTGTTCCTGGACTGTTATGGGCTACTTAGTGAGATGCGTCGTTCATTTGATGGTGTCTTCAATGGGATTCTGGCTCTTCATCCCCTTGATGGCAGGAGGAGGCTCAGGTGGCTGGTAGGGTGGAGACTTATGGGTTTTTTATTTTATTTTAGAGAGGTTGGACAGGACTCGGAGGCACAGCGTGCTCCACATGTGTGTTCAGTTCAGCTCATGAGCGTTACAGGTGCTTAGCAGAAGGAAAACATCTTTATTTTGGATGTTTTCCCCACGCATGTCTATGAGATCAGGATTAGCCCCTAGTTTCTGTCTGCTTGTGTGTAATGGTCTCAAAACCGACTTAAAATTATTGTGCTCAGATTTCTTTCTTGTATGCAACTTTCACAGTGGAATAATCTCTTTTTCTTTTAGTTATAGAGCTGGAGGTGAGAAACAGCCATTACGATCTTTCTGCCTAACCTCCAGCATCTCCCCCAGCTATGCCCCAGCAGCGTTATTATAAAACTCAAACAAATAATTTTCTTGAAAGAAATGACATGCCAGAATGAACTCCCAGGGTGTCTGCCTGGAAAAGTTGTTGGCTCCCTAGCAGTAAATTGCACTGTAGTAAATTAGGGAGGCATTTCATAACTTCAGAATTGATCAWTTTTTTAATAAATGTTAATATATTCAAAGGAAATTCTGTAATCCAACTGTGCCAGCCAATGCAAGCATTAAGGCAAAGAGTCAATCGAGACATAATTTTGTGATCATATAATTCAGAATGGCTGTGTATTCTTTCTAAGTCACTTACTTTTTATTGCTGAGGCCCTATTATAGACAGCTGTAAAATGCTGTTTATACCTATTCATTCATTCTCTCGACCCTTATTTAAAATATAGTTTTTCACAATTCATTTTAAGCTGACAGCAACACATCAAACTCTGCAGGTAACAAGAGTGTTAATAGGAAAACACTTTAACTGCAGGCTTTCTCAATGCATTCCACATMAGTTGCTAATTGGACTTGGAGAAATTGCTGAAATATCTTATGAAAGTTGGGTCTGATCCACCAAAGCATTCCTCTGGATCTGTGTCAGTGCAATCAATTGCCTGACATCTGGTCCCTTTCCAATTTCTTAAGCCCAGAATAGCCTCCATATAGTTTGGATTTGCAGAGCGCAGAATTAAAAACTGGCTAAAAGTTGACATAAGTGATGCAGGTCACAGCATGGACCAATTTATTTTTCTAGCTTGGTTTCCTAAAGAAATGACACTTGTGTTATCAGGCTGCCAGTGTACACGCTTGTGTGAGGGTGTACCCTTTCTTCTTGCAACTTTTGAACCTGTTAACACATTTTAACCCCATTTTCCAATAGTAGAGGCTTTGAAGTGATGATATTCCTACAAATTTAGTGACAACAGACAGACAGCAGAGAAAATCCTTTCCAGAGCTTTGGACTATGGAAAAGGCTGAAGTGTTACCTCAACTCCTTGCTAAGCACCAGGGAATCGGCAGAGGAGAGGGATCACCTTGCGTGGATGCTGCAGGTGAACAGAAAGCTTCCCCAAAGCTCGGGCTTTTGAAGGCAAGCAGGAGCTGCCCTGGGCCTTGCACAACCGCTTGTTTAGATGAAAAGGAGGAGAAGAGCTGGATTTTTTAACTGAATCACAAGCCCTGTTGGTTTTCTTAATTGCTATAAGATATCTGTCACACTCTCTATTTCATCTTTGGATTCTTCTTCTTCTTCAGGAAATGGCCTCAAGTTGYGCCAGGGKAGGTTTAGATTGGACATTAGGAAACATTTCTTCACTGAAAGGATAGTCAAGCACTGGAACAGGCTGMCCAGGRAAGTGATGGAGTCACCGACACTGRAGRCGTTCAAAAAACGTGTAAATGTGGCACTTCAGGACATRGTTTAGTGGGCAYGGTGGTGTTGGGTTGACGGTTGAACTTGATGATCTTAGAGGTCTTTTCCAACCGTAAAGATTCTATGAWTCGCCTTGGAGTAAATCTAGAGATAAAGCAATCTGAAAGATTGCATGCATGCACATTTTTAATATTACTGGTCTGATGTGCAAGGTTATATTTCTGTCTGCAATAGTGTATTGGGTACATATATTTTTTTCAACAATCCACCTATGCAGCACCCTTGCAGGGGCTGTGTCAGCCAGTAGCTTGCCTTCCTGTTCATCTGTTGGGTTTATTGTTGCTTATAATACTCTTATGAAGCTGCTGGTTGCTTTCATCTTGCCTTTTTACTGCCTTGCTTATTTTTATCCTCATCCTGTTGTCTCTAAAGAGGTCTTTATAAAACAGTGTCTATCTGCTATGCACGTCTCTCTTTTATTAATAATTCATTAATCAATTTAAACTGGAGAAAAAAGGCACCAAACCCAACAGCTAGAAGTGATCACAGCTTGGGAACTGTGCTGTGCATATTTTGCACCTCAGGCTGCATCATTTGCTAGCGCTACCTGCAATACACCTGCCAGAGATATCTGGAGGTCTTTCTTTGTAGATCTGCTTTAAAAAATAAAAAAGCGTTCTTTTTTGTTATGTGGAAAAATGTTTCCTGGGAAATCGCTTGATATTGAGCAAAAATGGCACCGTGTTTCTGGAGCTGGTGTTTGATTTTGGGAGGGAAGCAGACATTCGCATGTGCGTTTACCAGAGTCTGCTGGGCAAAGCAATTACAGGTTCATCAAGAATTAAAATTCACCAGTGACTGCACAGTCATTTCACTGAAGCTTCTGGTAATAAAGTCAAAATTGTTTYGATGGCATGTAGGAATTAATGCCTRATTCTGAGCAGGCAGCTTGTTTTTACAGCCAATATAATTTGCCAGTTCCTTTTAATACATCTTGGAGAGGGAGATTTTGGCTTTGTCTGTGTGTGGGCCTGAGGACTTCCTTGGTCTGCCTCGGTCTGAAGAAGCCCTGTCCCATGCCAGGGCAGGACCTGGGCACAGATCCCCGCGCTGCCCCTCGSTTKCCATAGCTGGTGGTAGGAGCTCCCRACGGATAGCAGCTGGGCGGCAGCTGGAGAAGAGAGTGTGACCACCGCTGTTGTGCTTATATCTAATTCCTCCCAAATCAGCACTGTCTAAGACCCGACGCTGCCTCTGATGCTCCTCAAGCGTCTCGTGTGGGTCGGTTTGGTGATGATGCTTCTCCCCAGCTTCAGCTGTGCACAAACTCCTCCTTCCTGATGTTCGCCACCGAATTGTTTCCAAACCCAGTTCTTTTACAAGAACCAAATTCGTTCTACATGCCTCAAAGCTTCATGTTAATATTCACATTTACTTCTGTCCTCCAGACAGAAAATAGATTCGCTCGGTTTTCCTATCACCTTCAGCGGGTTTGGTGCTAATCCTGCAGTGTTAAGGCAGTTTAATGCTCCATTAATTATTTTGGAGGCGGTTTGGGAACTGCGCAGGGTAACGACTGCCCTGCTTATTCAACGGCAAGTAACTTCTCAGCACAATGTTAACCCCCGTTAATAAATGCAGTCTGGTCACCAAGGAGAGACTTTTCCCTCTAAGGAAAGTTAAAGCCTTTTCTTAGTCTGCTTCTGACCCAGAGTTTGCCTCCTATAATCCTCCTTTCAGGAGGCACAAAGCAGCGCACTGTGAATTAACGGAGCTTGAGCAACCCTCCGGAGGTAGATGAATCCCCAAATACATAAGATGTTAAACAAGTTCCCATACTTCATCCAAGCTTCTGCCACTAAGTCACAGGAAGGGATAACATTATGAGTTTGTAATTTATTTCCATATTCTTTAATCATATTTCAGTGGCTGTTTGGTTTATGACCTTTAAAACCACCTTAGATTTAGATTGATAAATGGGTGGCAAATAAATTTAGCAAAATAAGCAATTTCAGCCTATGGAAGGTCAGCAGAGGGCTGTGCAATCACGGCTTCCATTAATATGTTATATTTCAGTCAAAAGCTTTTAAACGCTGAAGGTTTTCAGAGGGAAAACCTATAGCTTTGATGAATGGGTTTCTTCTAATAGCTGAATGGGAAATGAAAATCAAAGTAAGGGAAAAACCACCTTGTTTCTGAAGCAGAGATGAGGTTAGGCAGCGGGTTTTCCTCTGGCATAGGGGCAGGACAGTCAGGTGGGCTCGGTAATGAGCAAATTACGTTTCAGCTCGTAAGGCCGTTTGAATAACCTTGTAAATTAGTTAATTGTCAGAGATTATTCATAATAACTATTATTATTGTTGACATGGGGCTTGAGCACAGGAGAGCCACACAGGACAGGTAAACTAAATAGGCATTTTTATTAGCAGATCTTAACAGGGTGAGAGAGGAGAGACCTCAATGATGTTAACTCCCCATTTCCCACCGGCAGCTCTTCCAGCAGCATCAGCCAAGGTCCAGGCTGGCCGGGCAGGGGATTAGGCCTCTTTGAAGAGGAAAAGTTTGTTAAATTAATTACTTGCTGCATATTAGCTCAGCTACATTCATAACCACGTGCAGGGGTCTCCTTGTTGCTGGGGGGTAAGAGGTCAAATTAATGGAGAAAGCAAGGCGAAAGCCTCTTATGGGACTGAGATGATCTTTTCTTCATGTTTAAAGCTGTGAAGCTTTTGTGCGGAGTAGGAACTCAGGTCTGTTGAAAGCAGCGGTGAGGGAGAATCATTCCGGGAGAGATCCAGGAGATGCACGAATGCAGCACATTAAAAGCTGAATTAAAGCTTATTTCTGATTCTCACAAAAGAGTATTTTTGCCACAAGTGGAGTTAAAAATCCATTGCAAAATCTCTTCTTTTTTTTTTAACAATGAAATAAAATCAGTTGTTGCTTCTGAGAGCTGTGGGGCAGATCACTGGCCTGGATAAAAATATCTTAAATGGCTCCCGCAAGTTGAAGTTGCCTTAGGGGTGACGTGACTTGCGGGGCTGGGGTTCGCGTGGGGCAGGATCTGCCGTTTGCCTCTATGAGACGATCGATCGATCGGGGTGGCCTCGGTCTGCTCTGCCCCGGGGCTGGCAGGAGGTCTCGCAGCCCCCGGCCCCAGGGAAGAGCAAGCAGAGATGGGCCATTGCCCCGTTCCGCTGGTCCCACGGGAGGCACGGCTCAGCTGCAGCCACCTCCCAGCACCTACCGCCGGCCGAGGCAGGGACGTGGGGCAAAATGGGGCTGGGGAGAACAAGGAGGGGTGCTGGCTGTTCTCCCACACGGGTGCCATTGCTGCAAAACGCAACCTCCCTGTTCCACTGAGTCACYGAAATTAAAATGCATATGGCAACTGAAGGAAAGACTTGTCTGTGGGACCGACGTGCACAGCGGCAGCGATGMGGGACGCGGTGGCAGGAGCAGGGTTGGGGCTGGTTTCGTGGGCAGCCGTGAGGTTTACGCTGGCAGAGGACCTGTTGTCTCTGGAGCGGGGAACTGTTTATTAATGCTTGAATTGCCAGTGGTGTTTGCGTCTGATTTAGTATCACTTAAGTAAGTGATGTATGATTTCAATTAGGAAGCAAAGATGCTTACTGCATCTCCATGATATGTTTGGATGGAGAAAAGTGCTTTGCACAGTCTTTCCGTTTCGGGGGAGGTAAATGGAGCACGGGGTGTCTGTGGGTTGCTTGCTGCAAAGTTATTTCAATGTCAGCTGGGAAAGCAAACTGCGTCAAGTTCATCCCGTGTTTGCCAAAGTCGATGTAAAGTCGCTAGGACGGGCTCGAGGGCTCTGGCTGGCACTGGAGCCAGGCTGGTGGGTGCCATCGGAGGATGCTTTCTCTTGGGGTCGGTGCTCTCTGCCAGCTGGAAGCAGCTCCGCCGCGGGCTGTTGGCCCTGCACTGCTGACACCCAGTAGATCTTCTTTTAGGGTCGTGAGAACCTGTGGTTTTGGAGGAAAATGAGTTTCATCCTTGTTGCTAACGTGGAGTTCATCAATGTCTGTACTTCACAGCTTGCARTGGTCTGAGGAGCCCCTGGATTTATTAAAATGCGAAAGCTTTGTCCTGCAGTACGAGGCCAGCATTAGTGCCAAAACAAAACCGGAGGCCGAGCAGGAGCAGGCAGTGAAGTGAGGGAGGGCAACATCAAAAGACTTTTAACCAAGCTCGTGATGCTTGAGTCATTAATAACTGAAAGGGCTTTGTGTAGTGGGAGGCACACACATTTCTGGCTGGAATTAGCAGAGCAGAGCTATCGGCATCCCCCCTGCAGTCCCCGAGGTATTGATGTCTGGTGGAGAGGCAGCACCTCCTCCTCCAGCTGCACCCTTGCGCCCAGCTCTCCCTCCGAGCCCCAAACCGAGATGTCAGTGCCACCATCACCTCAAAAACACCCCCAGGCTCTGAGTCTGCGCTGCTGGTGGTTGCCTTCGTCTCCTGCTGTGTGTTTTAGTAGGAAGGGGCTGGAGATGAACTGTGRTTTCTGCAGCCCAGCAGCTGCATGGGCAGGGGCAGAGGTTTGGGACCTGAATGTAAGTGATCCATAGGAGATCCCTGGACCCACTTCCATTTATTAAGCCTCCATTAATTCTGCTTCCAAGTCTCTCTGCACTTTGCTGTTCTCCAGGAAATCCAACCATTGCTCTCATTGCCTTCTCACTGGTGGGAGTCACACACTGTCGGCTGTCTGAGCCTCAGAGACCATTGGTCTGACATACAGAACGGTTTTGCTTCCATAGTAGTATTTCTCCTACAGTGACATCATTAACTAGTTTGGTTAACTGCATCGAGGGGTTGAGATAAGGGATGCCCAACAATTACAGGCTCCATCCCTGGGATAGCAGCTGGCATTTTCATGGTGGTTTCTAAAGCYTTGCCTGTCTTCTCAGATCACTGGTTGAGAACGGTGAGGGGTAAGAATGAGATTGTATTTAGGAATAAGTAGCAGAGTATCTTTGACACAATAAAATTTTAAATTACAGGTGAGAAAAYGTACAGTGCCAAGAACAGCCAAAGCCAGAATCTGTGATTTGGTGTTTTTCACACACTGCCCAGCATTCTTGCTTGGGTGAGCTGGAGACCTGCCTTCTCCAGGTAGTTGGGCTTCGGCTGTAAAACACGCAAGGTACAGAGTGTGCGTAGGTGTGGGTTTGGGTACCAGAGCTACGCTGGAGCTGGCGGGAAAGTGAGGTTAAATGGCTGACACACGGGTCTCCTCACACTCTCCATGCAAATGTTGCAATAGCACTGTGTTTCTTAGCAAATTCGCTGATACCAGTACTATTAGCCTTATAAAATAAATGCCAATGGTGATTTAAAATGTTGTTTTCAGAACCCGGTTGCTARTATCTCTCCTGGTGAGAGATGTTCCCATGTTTCAGCCATATGAACTTTCAAACTGCTGAGCTAAACAAAAGWGATGTAATTTTCCTTTAAAATAACATGGTGACGTGCTTATAAACAAATTAGAGTTACCCTGCACTGATTAGATTGGTAGTTGGGAAGCCCCTGTAAAGCAATAACAGAGATCACTTAATTGCTCAGTGATGCATCCCTGATTGTGGCAGCGCTGTGTTTCCCACCAGATCCCACCCGATCTGTAGCAGAGCAAGTTTCCTGGAAGAGGAAAACCCCAACCTTAGCACTTTCCTCTGGTAGCTGGGAGCCTTTCTTTCTCAGTGAGAAGATAGAAGAAATCTTTTATGGGTGCTGGAGTGACTGGAGGTGCTGGACAACGGCTGCTTTGCTGCCTACTGGAGTACCCTCTAAAAAGCAGCATCCTTTTCCTCCTGCCACCTCCTACCTTGTGCTTTACCTGCACAGTCCATCACTTCCCTGCCTCGCTCCAGCATGCTCGCTCCAACTTCAGGAAGGGTTTTCCTCTTAATTAAATGTGATTTATTTACATTACGCTGAACTCCAAAAGGGCGTGAGAGCCCAGCCCCCTCCCAACGGACGGGGTCAGCTCCCAGGCGTGTTGTCCATCCTTAGCCAAGGGATCCTTCAGGTCCGGATTCCCACAAGCCACGTTTTCAAGTTGAAGGTGAGGATGACAGCAAAGCTCTTCAGATTCATGTACTATTCATGCAGTCCTCTAGGCTCCAGTGAAGCCCTTATAAGATAATAAGAAATTAATGAAACGTGGCAGTCTACACCTCCACTACAGTTTTCATCCAGGGATCTCTGCGTTTCACTAATATTTATTAACTGAGTCTTGCAATAGTCCGGCAGGATCTGAAATTCATTTTAGATCCGAGGGACTCGCTCTGTGCAGTGAGTCCATGGCAGGGTTGGGGTAAAAACCTCCTGCTTCCACCTACTGATTACTGCGTGAGGACATGGGCACCCCATTTTGGACTCCTCAGCTCCATTGCTATCCCTAGGGTGCTACGGGGTTTGCTCACAGAGCTGCTTGCACATTTGGGGTACCTCTGCCTTCAACACCGCGGGAATGGAAGGAAAGCTTTGGATCCTGTGCCTAAGGAGGGTGAAGACGAGGGAGCTCAGCAATATTAAAAACAGTTGTGAGTAGAGGTAGGTACAGTGGAAGGATAAAATGGGCGCTGAAATGGAGGACAAGGTCAAAAATGATGCCACACTTCTCAGCTCTCCTGGGGCAGACATAGGGAACTGAAGTGTCTCGGGACAGAAAGTTAYGGATGAGAAAGGGCAGGACAGCAAGCAGGAGAATTTAGGGAAGGACAGACCTGAGTGAGAAGGGAATGGCAAAGACCGGAGCTGGAAGGTGACAAGAAAGAAGGGCAGGAAAAAGGCATCTGAAGAAGGACAAAAATAACGGKCTGGGAAAATAAGAGTTACCAGGAAGGATTAGAAAACGTCTGTAAATGTTCATGTACCCCTCTGTCTGTAGGATGGTTGTGGCTGAGTCRCTCCCTTGCACATTTCTTATTTTTACAGAGGTATAAGTGTTTTTTCTGGCTAGGCTAAGTGTGGTGCTGGCTCTTATTTCCATTTGAAGCTGACTGAGATCACCCAGCACCGGGGGCCGTACTGCCCCACTTTGCCACTTGGAGCTCCAGGCAGGGCAACAGGTTGACCCTTGCAAWGCCCCTTGCTAAAAAGCAGACCCTTATACTGTCCACTTGAAAAGATATGCTAAAGAAAATTACTGCCATGATTGATGTGAGTGCCTATCTATCTGCCACGTGTTGTATGTAGCAATGAATGTGAAGGAAAAAGTCTGTAATTTTTCAGGTTATTGAACCTGTCTGTGTAGCCCACAGATACAAGGCAGTTGACATTCTGTGTTTGCTTCAGAAACCAGAATAATCCCAACCCACAGGCTGGCTCCCTTTCACGGAGATTTCCTATCCTTTATTGCCTTTTTTAAAAAGAAATTGGACAACTAGACTGAAAAATACCTTTTTATTCTCTATGCTTCCTAAGCAATATTTGAAAGTAAGCTCCTTCTATACTTGTATCAAATTAATTTAAAACTGTTTCTTTAGATCTGTGATGTTAAGGAGCTACACATCTTTCACCCAAAGTTGGTGGCATCCATGCAGAGGCAAGGGTGTTAAAAATTGCCTGAGTGACTCCACTCCAGCCCTTGTTGAGTCTGATACCTGTGTTTCATATGTTGGTGGATACCAGATGCTGTAAGAGCCCCATCATAGGCAGATGTGAGATAATCTACTTCTGCCGCTCAATATCTGATCCTATCTCTAATATCTGCGAGTGTCTTGGTCCCAGAAAACCCAAGGTTTGATATTCTTTGCAAAGTTTTCTCTTGTTGTTAATTATAAACCTCAGTCTATTTGTTAATGTTCAGTTAAATCTCTGTACCTTCAGCTGCAATCCTTGAAAAAAAACCCCTTACCAGCAATTTAAACTGACTGGCACTGTAATGTCTTTTCTCCGCCTACTAAAATTAGATTTCCTATATATTATTTACAGTTGTTTACTGTCATCCTGCTGTGATGAAGACAACAGCTTTGTGGCTTTTCTGCAAAAATCTGTTGCTAGCTCGCTGTGACATCCCCTCACACGACTCTGTGTGTCAGCACAAGGGTGTTCCTCACGCGGCGTGTTGAAAGCCAGAAACAATTTACATCTGCGGAGTGTCACTTACTTACCACTGAGGTTACTTTTATGAAAATCGGTGCTTATCACGGCTGCTTCACGTAGGTTGTTTGTGCATTGTTTTTTTTTGCAGTATCTCATCCTCTTCTGTTGGTTTCTGCTGGGGGAGGCTGAGCCTCATAGGAATGAAGAAATTTGGGGTCACATGGAGCTATTCCTCTTCCTTAGAGGAAGGTGAGTCCCCATGATCAAAGCAAGGTGACAGAAGACCGCCTGGCCATACCTCTCCTTTCGTACCCCAGGGTGCTGGCAGCGGCACACCTTGTCGTTTCTCAAAGATGCGGGAGAAGGAAGAATTTCAAAGCACCGAATGGGGTCCCACAATGAGAAGCCTAGGGGAGGATATACACCTGAAGTCCTGAGTTACTGTAAAATTGCTCTTTCAATTTAGCGAGTGAGAGAAGAAAGTGTTTGGCTTCTGTAAAGGAAATAAGGTGCCTGAGCAAAAACCAATAGCTCCTGAGGGGTAGGACCAAGCCAAGCCTCCCCATCTTTGGCGTATGTTCATCATTCAATTCATCATTTGTGACACTGAAATCTCACAGCTGCACATGTCTGAGATGCTCGTGGTGACCCAGATGCCCCCTGGCATGGCAGCAGGGCTGGTGGCCGGGGCTGGCTCCCCCTTTCCCTGCCACAGACCAGAGAGGGGCTCTTTAGGGCACACTTCCATGTGGCTTTGAGTCATCAGGTACCGTATGTATTACCTAAGATGCAGAGGGGTATATCTCACCTGACAAGGTGCTCTGCCTTTGCACCTTCATGTGTGAGAAAAGGATAATTTATTTAAATTTATGATGGCTAACGGGCTTATGTAACTACAGTTAAAATAACTTGCTGAATTATTCATGTGATATTTGGAATCATGAGTGTGGGAACAAATTAGCTGACTGAAAACTGGAGATTGATGTTGCTCATTAATAATGCATAGAGGGAGGCCAGGTGCTGGGCGAGCGGGCGGGCTGGCTCYGAGCATACAAATGGGATGTTTCCATGATAGAAGTGTTCTTCCTGGGCAGTGGTTGTCTGGAAAAGTATCACCGGCTCCRCTACTGGCTGAGTGGCTGGATGTGATTGCAGAAGCAGGAGGCTGYGTTGCGTTGGGTGGGTATCCTGTGCCTGCTGCGGAGGGTACTTCTGAGCTGAAGGACCACGTCCAAGACAAATGCATGGCCATCCCATGGAGAATTTATACTTTTTGAAATGTCTCCAACAACAGTCCAGATGTTGCCAGCTTCGCTTGTGCAAGTGTTCCCAGCAAAGACCTTCTGATTCTAGAGAGTTTCTTTTTAAAGRTAAAGGGGTACCCTAGGTCACTGGGTATTTAGCAGAGTGATACTTTCCTTCTTTTAGGTCTTGTTTAAAAAGTCAGATAATGTGGTGGATGTGTAAAGAAAGCCATCTTATCACCTAGAGATCATCTAATGGGCATTGCTCTACAGAGAAATCAGTTCTTGCAGCACCAAAGAACTGGAAAATATTTAAGGACTTAGGATCACATTAGCTCTGAAGATTTGCTGGATGGTTTGGTGTGCCATCAGATAAGGATGATATAATACAAACAGGGCACGACTTGGATAATGAGGGGCTATATGTGAAGTGACATGATTGCTTGATTAAGATAATAGTTGAAGCATGTGGAGAAGGAAATTATAATTTATATATTGCTGATTGTGAGGTTTATTTTAAGGACATAATTTAAAGATTATCAAAATCAGAAAGAAAGATCCTAAGCAACAGGAATTCACTGAAAGAAAAAAGAGAAATTGCTACTGAACAATAAATGTCTGAGGCCGAGCAGGAGTTAGGCAGCAAAGGGTGGAGGTGCCGGAGAAGACAAAGACAAGAGCTCCTGTTCTTAGCAAAGAACAGAACCAGGAGCCAAACACCCATTGGGATCAGGAAGGGCACTGGATGTATCTACCCCATCTTTTGTGGGTAGATGCTGCCTAAGTTCAGCTGGATGCATGGAAGCTCCTGCCACTGGCTCTTCCAGCCACCCACATCCATGCTGTTGGGGGTACTGGCACGTGGGGTCTGAGCTAGCTGGTCCTCCTACATGTCCTAAGCCATCTGCACAATGCCATGCATCTTCAGCTGTTGACAGATATCTGGAAAAATTAATGGCTGCATGATCTGGGGGAAATCATGGTGGTTTCAAATCAGGCCAAAACACCTAGTGTGGGTGTAACTGCGACCAGGCTTTAGCATCTGGGTGATGCTCTGGTGATGGTGAATGTTGTTGGTGATGGTGAAACACTGCTGGGKGGTGGGAGACTGGGGAAGGGGACGGGCATGGTGGGCGAGGTGCTAGCATGGCCCACAGCCACCTGCAGTGGCAGATACGCACCCCCGTGTCTCCAGGGTCGGGAGCGTGTGAGGACTTTCTCCAAGGCAGGCATTTTTCTGCCCGCATTGCTGATTTGTTCATCTGCAATGTCTTTAATATGATTAATGTAGAGGGTTTTGCARACTGATCAAGACAGACCTGGTCTGCCTGTAATTTCAGCTAAACTACAGTGATCAATTTCAAACATACCTTTGATACGGTAATAGAAAAAGCTAATTTAGCATATTGCACAGACTTCAGGTAAAGTGGAGGCAATACTGAATATTGATCAAATACATACACACATGTAGCAATATTGGGGGACAGTGATAAATATTTCTGTAGAGACTGAGTAGATTTATATTGTTATCCCTCTGCAAGCCTGTACCTGAACTCCTGATACCTTTAATTAGAGCTGTTCAGGGCAGGCTTTCAGCTTGCTTCCCTTGTATTCCCATTATGAATCAAAAGTTTATTTGCTTCTCTGGTTGATGTGTGGGAAATAATGATATGGCGTATAAGCTCACAACTTGCACAGCCACCATCAAAATGCCACGGTGAATGAAACTACCCATGTGTTATGACCTTGATGCACAATTTAAATAGATGATTTTTCAAGCCAAATAAAACCTTTCCCATTAGGCAGTAGATGAGCCACTTATATGTGCTACAAATGCGTCTCCCCCCTCTCCTAATTAATAATACCAAATAGTGGTGGAATAGATTTATGCTTGTCAGCAGAGCAGTTAACTGTCATGCCACTGATGAGTCAATGGCTTGTTGTATCATAAGTGCTGATAATACCCAGATCTGGGCTGGGCACTAAGCTGTGATATGGCAATTTAGTTTTCACACACCATTTGGTTATGCTTTTATTTCAGATTAATCTCTGTTTTTTTCCCTTTTTATTTCAGTTTTAATGCAATAGGCTCAACAGTGACCCAGGTCACAGTGTGAGAACTTGCTGTCACAGGCTGAACTTCAGCCATGACTCTTTCTGTGGGTTTTGGAGAGAAGGATGCCTGGCTGTGCCAGGGGAACAACCAGCTCATGGGCCCACCAGCACCCAGGGATAACTAAGGACCAAAGTCCATCCTACAAGCAAGAGAGAAACACCACCATGGGTAACTGAGGTTGCATTTGCCTTTCCGCAGCAGCATCAAATTAAAAAATTCAAATGAATTGCAAAAGGAAGAGGTGTCCTGTTCCCCACCATGTGTTTTTCAAAGGGAGGGTAATGTGAGGGCTCTTGGGCTCATACTGCATCACCGGAGGGTTGTTGCWACTCCACGTGATTCAAGGTGGGATTTAAGGTGAGTTTGGGCAGCACAGGAAGGGCCTGGGTCAGAGCTTGGTGGAGATGGTGCTACGTTTGATTGGAAAAGGGCTGTGAGTCTCTCTTTGTTAACCCACAGACTGTCTCCAAAACAGGGGCTTGAAATATGGGCTTGGTGGTCTGTCTTATTTTGAGGCTCCTCAGCAAAAATTCTCCTTTAGCAAAATACATGAATGTAAACASTCAGAGAACGTCTCTGGGCAACCACCAGCTGTATTTGGGATTTCATGCGTTTGTCCTGGGCTTTGTAGTACCTACTTTGTCTTCCCCTGAGGACTGGCACACTGGTAATTTCCTTTTGGTTGATAACATCTTCATCTCTGTTTTCCTCAGCAGGGTTCACTTGGATTCCTGATGAACCCAGTTGGTTTTACGGGACACTGCCGTACCTGCTGTACCTGAGCATTTAGTCGACAGCATTGGAGTTTAAGGAGTGTAATGGATTCAGGAGATGATGGTGTCTGCTTCTTCACGAAGCTCTCACCCCACCTTCACAGGCCTGCAGAGACTCTGGCAAAATGGTCCTTGCAAGGTGAATTTCAAAGCCTTTCGTGCAGCAAAAGAYTTTCCCTGCAGACATGGAAACCTTCAATACTGTGCGGACCAGGAGTACCCTCAACCTGTTCTTAGCATTGCGCCGTTGACATTTCAGCAAAGTCGCATTGAATGAGTTCAGCTGGGGAAGGAAATCTTGTGACCCCGCACCCACCCTCACATGTGGGCTCCCAGTGTTAGGAGGAAGATGTCAGTCAGGGATACGTACCTAAGGTAGACAATTGCTATTTTTCCAGGAAGTGAAATGACAAGCAGAAAAAAGAAAAATCAGCCTGCAAATAATAACGCATCTTTTAAATGTTTTTTTCAGTGAAACGATATCTATTATACTAAATTTATGTGTATTTTCTCACATAGAATAAACAGGTCTCCTGGTGCTGGCTTGAAGCTCTGTCTGATCCTGAAAGGTAGAGGAAGATCTCCCATGCACATCGGATGGAGTTGCCTGCAGCAGAGTGGAGGGCTCTCTGTCCAACAGCTCTTCTCTGTATTTTATCACTCATGGTGACATTATACAGAMTTCACAAGGAGTCTTTATTTCTGCTGCCCCAAATCTCCAAGCTTTTTWAAAAATTCAGTCTGACCGTTCTTTGTGCTTGTGAACATCCTACACCCAGGAAAGGTTTTAGTCCTTCTGGAGCAGGGCCTGGAAATTCACTGAAAAATAAGACCTAGTAAAGTTAAAATGTACAAAGATCATTGCTCCAGCTTGGTGGTGGGAGAGGCAAGGTAACTTGCTGTTCCCGAAAAGCCTGCTTTGAGAAGGATGTCTCTGACACCCAGTCTTTGACGGGGTTCCCACGCCGTTCCTCCCATCTCCTGGCCGGTCACCGTGGTGCTTGGAGTGAAGTCTTTTTGAAGCAGCATTTCCACACATTTGACTTTTAAATTAAGGTAGGATTATAGCGATAGCACATGGTTACACACTTAAATGTGTGAAAGAACTTGCGTTTTATACTCTTTACCCATATGTTAATGGGCTTTTGGTGAAAAGTTTCATCAGTAATTTTGGATCCCAACTTTGCAGTTGGATTTTCATGGCTCACCCTTCCCACCTGGCCGGCTGCCGGTGGCTTCAACGTGACTTCACATGGCCGTAGGGATGCAATGCTGGCCGCACAGCCTGCGCAAGCCTTTGTGTCTGGGGTTAGTGGCCTCTGTGGTCAGTTCAGTGAATATCTCTTCCCACCAACACTGCTTTTTTTTTTTTTTTTTTTCCTTCAGCATCTCAGTTCAGAGTCCCTATTGTTCGGTGCAGTGTAAATTAGGCCGTATGTCCCCCAATGCTGGGAAGTCTACCTTTCCGAAAGTAGGCTTTAACATTACTATCATTATAACGTAATGCAAGTTTCTCTTAGGGCATGGCCTCAATTTAGGGATTTATTTTTAGAAGAAAACTAAGTGGGTTAAACTGAAAGCAACCCAAGTGCTGAAATGTCAACGCAATGTGGAATTTAATCACAAGTAGCCCGTCAGTAGCTTTTGAGGTATGTTATTTGGGCAGAGGAAGTCGAAGCTCTTCTTATTTGTTTGTTTCAGTATTTTTGCATATTGAAATTTTTGGACATTTGTCTGCATGATTCCTGTTGATTTTTATGAATTATAGATTAGGTAAATTTTGGAGCATGCAAGAAAATGGACACGCAACCCCAAAAAGGCATACATTTCACTGGTCATCCTGTCGGGTTTGCATTTGCCAGGAACTCCATAGCGGTGGTGAACACCCCTCTCTGCCACTGCAGAGAAGCTGAAGACTTTCATGTCATTTTTGCTCTTGCCAATGCAACCTGTTTGCAAAGGTCACCTATTTTCAGAACAGGTATTTCTGGTACATTTTCTGAAGAGCTATAGACAACTGTAAGAAGGCTGCATTGAAAAAAACATAAAAATTAGTAACTAAATGAGTTATGAGACCAGGAATATTTAAAGTTTCTGTTCATATGTCTAAAAGTAATAGAAATGCCATAAAAATTTTGAAATGGGGAGGGGGCAACAAATCTTTTAAAACTAACTGCAGAGTGTTTGGATGGAGGGGTTGCTGGAGAAGCGAATACTGGAACAGGCTATCTTGTGTGTGTGCAGGTAACTGCTAACACTGCAATACCTAGCGGGCTCCTCTGAAATATTAATGATTTATTCTACGTACAGCGGCAGTAGATGTTACCGGAGATAGTTCTGACCGTTTCTTTATCTCAGTGCTGGAGCAAACAGCCTGTTCAGGGCAGACGTCCTGCACGCTGCTATTTGCTCTGCTGTGCACAGCTCTCCGCAGAGGGACCTGCAATCTCAGCAGCAATAAGGAGATTTTTTTTTCACCTCACACTCCTGTCTGGTAGCATCAGAAAGATCTGGTAGCATCAGAAAGATGCTGGTAGCATCAGAAAGATTTCATCTCTAAGAAAGGGGAGACGTGCACAATGTTCATGTCTAGCTGTGCTCCAGGACCAGCGTGTGAAAATACAGATGCTTTGCCTGGATGATAACCGCTAACATCAGTAATGCCTGCTTCATAAAAAATGTTGCAGAAGCCCTGAGCTTGGTCTTGGCGGAGTGGCAGCAATATTGTCCTTGTTTAATGGGCGGAGAACTGAGGCGCTGGGAAAAGCGTGTCGGTATCTGAAAGTACCACCAAAGAGGTAAGGCAAGGCAGATCCTGCTCCGCTTTAAGCATCAGGTTGTCCTTCCCTCGGGCACTGCGCTAAAATTGTGTCATACACCCAAGAGGCCTTACGCTGAGGCTGTTCTATTCGAGCTCAGGGAGCTGAGCTTGACTTGCCTGTGGCCAGTTAGGGCTGGTTTATATTCCCACTACCCATCACCCTTTTATATTCTTTGTTCATATACATAAGATAATAAGGCTGAAAGAGGAAAATGGGTATGGTGATAGAGAATATATAAAGAGAGCAGATGATGCTAAGTAATGACCGTTAAACTACGTAATAAATCCTTGGCGATAGTACAAAACCTTTGCATCTGCTCACAAGGTAGAATTATTTCATTGCTTCCAGACCCTGTACGTGGATATATAAGTCAGTGCATCAGCATCTTCAGGGACACATCCATAATAAAGATAATACTAATTTTCATAGCAATGTTTTTTCCTGTCAGCCAAAGGTAATTAAGTGGTTAAAGGAGAACTCAGTTTGCTACCTAATGTAAAAAAATAACTCATGCGTTTTATATCTCCCAGTCTTCTAACTTTCACCAGTGTCAGGCCACATTGGTTTTGCATTTACTGTAACAACCTTTCAGCAGATATGAGACACAGCATGCTAAGCGCGGGGTTTCTAATCACTTTTCTTTTGTGTCTGATGTCCCAGCTATCTACGGACTTTAGGCATGATCAGATGGTGGCTCTGAACTAATCAGATTTAATGTAGAAATAAAAGAATGTATCAAAAATGAGGTGGAACTAACAAGTGAAAATAATAAGGAAATTAAATGACAGTAATTGAAAAGGTTTCTAATGTCTTAGATGCAGTACAATAACACTCCTTTACTATTTATCCAGCCTTGAGACCAGTTATTTGCTTCTGAAAAGTTTTGCAAAGGTACGTAGATTGATATAAGTACTGTATTTTCTGTACCTACTCTACCTAGACTAATTGAAAAGCTATCATGGAAAGGAAATTGCGTTGGTGTTGGGAATTCGTGCTTGTGCTCTGATCATCAGGAAGCTATAGAAAATCTCCAGAAAATTAATTGTTTAGACTTGAAAGTGCTCCATTAAGCTGAGGTAATGGGCAAATTCGGCATTCCTCAACAGTGATCTCGGGTTTCTTCCAAATCTTACTATACTAATCATTATTTCTGCACCATTCAGTCCCGTATTTTCTAAGTTTGCATAGCATATATTGCCAAATTACCTCTGCAGTTGACGAGGCATCATGGCAGAGGCAGATACATTTTAAATTACAGTAAGTTTTGCACTATCTGTTTTAAAAGAGAAGATCATCCCAGGGTGGCAGAGTTCCCCCCCCCAAACACTAGAAGGGTTGTTAAAAATCCCCATAAGAATAAAAACACGTGTTGAAGCTTCATTTTTAGTGCTGTTTATGTGCGCCTATAAAAGGGAAATTTAAACCTTGTTTTCTGGCCAGGTCCCCGTGAAGTCCATCCCTCTGAGGACCACGACCCTCCCGCGCTGCAGGAGCGGTCCCTCCACCATCAGGCACTTGCAGCTCCCCATCGCTGGGGACGTGTCCCGTGGTTTCATGACCCTTCCAACCCGCAGTGCCTTCCAAGCGCAGGAGGTACTTTCTTTTCTTCCCTTTGTTTGCTTTTTATGCTTTTCCTTTTAATGGTGTATTAGTGGCAGAGAAGCCCATGGAAATAAAAGCTCTCCACAAAAAGGCTACAACAAAATACTTGATATCAGGGAGGGATGAATGAGACCTTGAAATTACAGCCTGCAGTATATGACTCAGTCCCGCTCGTGGGTACTAAAGGCATTAATTTCTGAATACTGTCTGCTTTAGTAGGTAATTTTTGTGAAATGCCTGGAGAGGCTGGTGCATTTCACCATATACTATAATGAAGTATGGCAGGTTTTAGAGAGATGAAGGACTTTGCAGAGGTGCAGCAGCCTGACACCGGGATTCATTTTGAGCATGAGCTGGTTCCTATTTTATCTAAGCCTGATTCCGTCATCCTTGGAAAGGAGGCAGCTTGCTTTTGATGGTGAATCTTGTTATAAGTACTTATTTGGCATGCCAGTGGATAAGAAAAGCTATCATGATTTGACATGTGAAACATGAAGTCTCAATTACTTTTATGTTGTTTTTCCTTTTGTAGATCAGGAGTGAAAAATATATTTTAATTAAAAGTGAAATATGATATCCAAATCTCAGCATGCCTTGTGGAGAACAATCTGAATTTGGGAGTGCTTCATACGTCTTGGAGCAGAGCTTAGGCTGCGCTTCACAGGCATGGGCAGCAGCCGCGGCTGATAACACTGACTATTTATTTGGCCATTATCTGACAGTTTCTTTACTTAAGGGAAAAGGAGGCTGCGGATGACATCCTGCATATTCAGATAGCTGTTATTGTAATGTTCCTTTATGTATTTTATATTTTAATCTTTTTTTTTTTTTCCTTGCAGGCCTAATTTTTTAAGGAAATGAGGGTTATGAGGTTGTGCTTTTTGCCTGCCTTCCTCACCTCCTGCCCAGCCACTTTAGAACCCCTTGASCAGCCTCACCTGAATTTGATCATGAGATGAAGGCTCAGAGATATTAAATCTCTGAAAGTGCTCCACCAACCAGTGGTGAAGCAAAGATGTAAAAACCAGGTAAAACCAGGGAGAAGTTGATTATTATACATTTTTGCTGCTAATGTGTGGGTTATTAGCTGGCATCTATGATGGACTGGCTGCAGCACGTGCTCTCGACTATGCAGCAAGCCAAAACAAAGCCAAAAGCCACTGAAAATGCAAGGGCATTTCTGAACATGTTATGGTGCTAAAGTCATGTTGGGAGAATGCTTGTCTCTATGTTAAGGGGCTTAGTGTCTATCAACCATGTCAATACAGTCTGGCATTATATTTTCCACTGACCAGAAATATAACCAAAATAGCTCTTTTGTTCAAATTAGTATCTAATTTAAAATAAAAAGGATAATTCTTGGCATGTTGGGCAAAAAYGTCTCCTAATGYGTTTTGAAGAGCTATGTCTGAAAATGTAGAGGGTGTTTTCCTTGCCTGTGTTTCTTGATGGTCGTTAAAAGCATCTCAGTATTAATAAATAGTAACACATTCCTTCAATCAGTCTATTTAGGATAAAGACCTTGRCTCCTCCTCCATCACCGTAAGTGGACCAAAACCAAAGCTTTTTGTGGAGTTCCCTCTAATTTCCAGATGTAGTGCACCACTTCACCAATAAAGCAGTATTTTTTTCTTAACAGAAAATTGTATTTACCCAACACTTTGCTAAGCTAAGTGTGTTGAAAGCTAACCGTCTTTAATATTTAGCCTATAATGATGCTGGCACTTTCCTTTGAATGCTCCAGCTGCTAGGGGCTGAGATCACTGCATATTGATSGATACTTCAGCTGGTGCTTCCTCAAAGCAGCCTCACTAAGCAAGCTTAAATTTAGTCCGTGCCTTACTGAATAACACTAGAATAATAAAATCCTATGGTATGAGATTGGCAATCACTATGCTTGGTGGTGTGTGGTTTAAGCAGTAGTCTGTGTGTMTAAAGTTGTCAACAACTTAAAAAGGAATCAAAATCGGTTATGACAAAAATATAGAGGGATAATTATGCAGTATTTCAACAGAATAATAAAAAATTCATTATATTACCTGCATATCTTGCTCTCTTAAAAAAAAAAAAAGGCAGAAAATAAAAAAAATTAAAAATCCTACCTCTGTTAAATTAGAAAGTGCCACAGAATCCTTTGTGCTTTGCTCCAGAAACGTCCCACTGGAAGTCCATGGCGTAATGACCCAACATCCCAGTGACTTTAGGACTGCAGTAGGTGGGAGTCTCAGGAGCAAGGAGGGGGAATACCCAACCCCTCTGCAGAAGCTCCCGTTGGGGTATCAGCACCCTTTCCCCGGAGGTGACAGGGTTTGCCCTTTCCCTGCCAATGCTGGAGCTGGTGGAAGATGTGGTGGACGACTTCTGCTCCCACCCCCTGTCCTCCCGCGGTAGGTATGGCGGGGGGACCCCGTCTTCTCCTCCAGGCCTATGGAGCTGGGCRGGACTTGCAGAGATCAGGGGCTGCTGTTTGTAAGCTTTCTGCTGAGTGCTTTTAAGCAGATTTAGTGTACATCGCATGSACTTTTAATCAGGTCAAGGGGTCCATGAGTGAATAAACAGGGTCTTTCTACATTAGTGTCCTTCTGGCACTCTAAGTCAGGCTACAGCTCATAATAATTGTTTATTTAATACTTAGTTTATGACACTAATCATCTTTACTTGCAAGGAACTGATTATATTTGAACCCTGGGAAGTCAATGGGTATTTTATTACCAATTTCATTAAGGCCAGCATTTTAATCGTTGCCATCTAAATTTCCGCATTTGAGTAGAAATTTCTCTAGAGCTCGTTACTTTAAATATGAAAGCAATGGGTGAACCTTACCAATCACAGCATCTATTATTATATTTAGAACTGGGGTAGCTGCAATGCTAGAAGGACTTTTCAAATAAACAGTTATTAAGTATGACAGTGATAATGGRATGTGCACTGTGAAATTATCTAATTACTGACACTTCGAGTCTGTATCAACAATTTGTTTTGAAATAGAATATAATTAAATTMTTTTGCTCCAAGTACATCCCAAAGAGCAATAAACTTTCAGACTTCGAATAACAAAGAGTGAACAAAAGGTGCCATGTAAAGATGATTTTKAACATTTGGAGGATAATATTCTTGCAGAAAATGTATGTCATGACTACCATTCTTGGACCTGTTTGCTGGGATCTGTTAAAACCTGTTGATGCTTATGGAAATGAAAAGGACGTTCCCAAAGGAAAAGGAGAAGATGAGAATAGTAACAGATGCTACAGCACCCCAGAATGCTTTACTGTTGGCTGTGGAAGATATCTAGAGCCTGATTTGAACAGTAATTGCTTTATTGGGTCATAGCTTTGAAAAGTAATGTAGCAAAATGAACAGATGCATCTAATCTGTTGTTCAGAATAAGAATGATCGTAGATGCTTCTAAGTGTGGAAGGTCATCATCGCAATTTGTTGGTATGGGCTGTGAAACAGAAATATGAGTCAGCGTGCTAAGTAATAATTAGAGCTAACTGGACGCTTGGAAAGGTGTCTGCAAACATGTTTGATCCAAATCTGTTAGTTTTCCATAAATCTGAGCGTATGAGTGTTGCAGGGAGCAGCTTGTATTTTTGCAGCTGTGGGAGCCACGGGCGAGGGGGTAGGAGCGCGCCCGCGCTGCTGGCAGTGAATGGCGAGGCAAAGGCAGGAGGGGACCCAGGCGTTCGGTGAGCCCCCCCCTCGCCGGGTGTCACCCGCGCGGCGGGGGCTGCGTGCGCGGGGTGCTGGCTCCCAGCCTGGGACCCGGGGCCGGGCAAGAGGGGTCCCGCTGCCTGCTCACAGGTGACACCCACTGCGGCAGATACAAGGTGCCGCGGCGTTTTCTGTCTCCTGATGCGCGGGAAAGCATTACATGAGCTGTGCCAGGAGCCCCCAACGGGGAAACAGACACTTTGACGGGGGCCTTTCTAGGCCCTAGCACATGTACCCTTGTCAAGAGTAAGAGTGAAATTCAGGAAAGAAAAGAAAGACGGCAAAGGAAAGAAAAAATGTTTTCCAGATTACATTGCTTGTAGCTTGCTACAGCTCCTCCCTGTTTATGTCTCTGACAATAAATCTAGGTTGCATGCATTTTTAAAAAAATGTTGCTTTTCATCTACTAGCAAGAAAACTTGGGAGTAGCGTTCTCTTCTCGTCATTTTTTTGGATTAATTAAAAAACATATAACCCAGCAGTATAAAACAGCTGAGAATGTAATCTCTCAAGTATCACAGCCTTTAATAAAAGTCAGAGTGGCACCGTTCGTGACCATCTGATGTTTACGGCTGCTGCTTCTAAAGCGCATTGTGTTTCAGCGTCCACCTTGGCTCGTCTCCATTCTTGCTTTAACCTCAATGACTTTGGCATAGTTATTTCAGCCCTGAACTTCTCCCATTTTGTCTTCCGTGGAATATGAAGTCTGCTGCTTGCTTATCAAATATGAAACTGTGTACAACTGGGCAACCTAATGCTAATGGAATCGATATAGCAAAAGAGATCTCACAACCCCTCTGTACTTTTTACAATTTACTTTGTTCGTCAGCCATTAATTCTTATATTGATTTTGCTATAAAACACAAACTGCATTCCTATCACAGCCCAAGAAAAAAGCACATTGATTATATTGGAACAAGGTATGTTGTAAAAATGAAATGCCTAAAACATTTAAATGTAGTAAGCTCTGCTAAAGTACATAAATCACATTGTTTAATGTTGTAAATGAGTGGTGCTGCCTTAAACAAGGGAAAAATATGGCGCCATAAAACAATTTTGACACAAAATAAGAGTCTCTGTTTCTCTGTACCTGCCATTTCAGAAAGGCTATCAATAATGGTTATGGTTGTTTGCAGGTGGGAGGGGGGAAATGTTCTCAATATCCCCTTTAAAAAGTTCCCTCAAAGTCACTTTGTAAAATTGACAACAGTGGTGTTTTACCCAGCTATAAATAAAGCCCGATTATTACTGTGTCCTGTTTACTTTTATCATTCACTCATCAAAAACTTTTTGATGCATCATTACTAATGATTGTTTCAGGAGCCAAAGGCGAGCCACGTGCTTGMCTGTTATTGATGGGGAGGGAACTGCAGCTGCTTCCCACCTCGGTGACCACATCGTCTGCTGAAGATCGTGGACACCGTTCCACCAGCTTAAAGGGAAGAKGGTTCAAAGGGAATTCATCTTTCTGCACCACTTAGAGTTTAACGCTGAGTAGAGAAGACTGCTGATTAGGTGTAATTCTGCTTCTGAAAGTGTCATGGCAGTGAAGAGTGARAAAGGAGAATTTCGTGATGATTATAAAATAGGTGCTTTTTGTCCCCAAAGTTATGATTGCAGAAATCTATTCTAGCTGAGATTCCTGTAGTGCTTCAGAGCCCTGGTTAGGRTCCAGGACTCCACTAAGCCCAGTACAAGCCCAGGAAAGTAGCTTTGGAGAGCCTGCAGTTAACAACAAGACAAGTGGCAACAGCCAGGCAGGGATGGCTTTGGGTCCAGCAGGAAAGAAAGGGAGGATGGGGGTAAGAAGGGTTGGGAGTGGTCTCAACAGCTTAAAAACCTAAGCTGTTTCCAGGATCCACGGAAATAGATTTGACGGGCAGGAAAAACGAGAGGAAGGCAGGAAGAAAGCAAAAATGAGGGTGATTAAGACGRGTATTGTGCATTCGCTTAATATTTAATCTGGTCAGAGGGGGGGCCTTGGCTTCTTGCTCGGTGCTGTGTCTGTGCGTGACACTACAACGTCATCCCTTGTGCGGGATTTTCTTTAATGAGCTTGGGAAGAGGGAGAAGAGGAATTAACYCATCTTGGATTAGAGATCATAAAGCAGGGGTGGGACCATTTTCTGCTGCCTAACCCTTGGATGGGTGCTTCTGTTATTTTAGTTCTTGCTTCATCTTGTTCGATACATTTACCTTTTTGATTCAACTTTTCTTGTGTTGTTTTTCTCACCTGTGAATCAGAGCAGCTGCTGCAGAATCTGGGATGGCTCAGCCAAACTTTGTTTATCTGTCAGCTAAAGCCTCTCTGCTTCCAGCTACATCACGCTAAAACCCAGCAAAACTCAAGTGACTGTAAAGAGGTTGCTATAGACTTTACCTAGCGAGAGCAGAATTTGGCATGTTCCTCCAGAAAGGAGAGAAGCAGAAGATTTGTTTTAGGGGATGTGAAAATTCACTAAAGCTGCTGAGAGGCTTCCCACATGTGGTGTCCCCCGGGACAAGGCTGGTGGAAATGAAGCTGGGTGCCAGCCCTCGGTGCGGGCTGTAGCACTAAACAAGCGCCGGGGGAAGCCAGCACACCTAGAAGATGTGCTGGGTATAGGTCCTTTTTTGGGGGAAGGGAATATTATCTGTAAGGAGGTAGCAGACATGAGACACTACTCAGCAGGAAATCTGCAGCTGCAAAATTCCAGTTAATTCCTGGGTGCTTCGTTATTTGAATTCATTAGCACCGGTTTTTCCTGTGTGGCTGGCAATCATTCCTCCTTTAAAGTTACTATGTGCTCTTCTGATGGGAGGTTGCTCTTGTCTCTGTTGGGTCAGCACTGTTTTTCCCAATTTGGGAAATTGCACCCCTGTCAGAGCACAGCAGGTCTGTTCTTCTCCATGGGTTTTGCAGGGCAGCAGGACTTCTTCCTTGCCTACTTCTTCCTCCACCCTCTCTCTTCCTCCCAGACATGGGGGGAAAAAATTCATAGAATGACTTTAATGTTGAAAACCCTGTGAAACGGATTCYTGTTCCTGCAAGAGGGAACTCCATGAGGACTGTGCTTATCTGAAAGGTCAGCTCCAAGGCTTTTCGAAGTTAATGATTAAAGTAAATTATCTCACATGTCTCATCAAGGAAGGCTCTATTTTTCCAGCTTGAAGCTCTTAATTTTTTATTGCAAAGATCAATCCTGCAAGATCCTCAGAAGTTTAGTTAGGGCATTTTGTCCTAATGACAGCTCCTTCGGTCGGCTGCTGCAGAGAGTCCCCCAGGCCTGAGTGGGTGGTGGRGGGCTGGTCCCTATCAAAACACTGGTGGAAACACAGAAAAGCTGRGGAACTGGAGAGGAAAACAATAAAGGGAAGAGCCTCATTTATTTTTTTATGAGTGTTAAGCCCATATAGCTGTCATGCTTTGCCTGCATGCAGCACGTTTAGGAGAGCATGCTGCTGTGATAGATGGAGAGGAGCTGCAGCTGCTCGGAGAAGTGGCTTTAGATTGGYGATGTGGCCGGAGCTTTTACAAAGGCACCACAAGTGTGAAGAATTAGAGGCAATCCTCTTGCAAACGCTGGGAAGCTGAATGTCTGGACCGGGCTTTTACAGGCTCTGCTCAAATCCCAGCTATTGCTGCTCCACGGTGACTGTTTCCTTACCGATACCGCAGCCATGTGCTGGGGACACGTAATGACAATCAAGCCAGGAAATAYAGTTTATGGGGTTCTCTGTGGGCTAAAATGGGGACTTTGTCTGAGGCCAACAAGCAGAGTTGCAAAGGGGCAAGTTCAAACGCCAGTCCCCAAGCTTCCCTTTTCTTTCCTGCAGAGGTTTTTTAATGAGCAGCCCCTGCAGTCCTCTGCCCTTGTAACTCCTCCGCAGCACATTGTGCGCCTGCAGGAGGGTAATTAGGGAGCCAGGCAAAGCTGGGGCTCTCTACTCACACATTTTGAGTCACTAAGTGCTTTCTTCTGTTAAAACCAGCATGCATTTACAAGCCTGCCTTGTATTTATTTAATGAGGGTAATTATTCACATGATCCAAAATGACATGATTTGAGTCAAGGCAGCTCTCCTCGAGATGGGGAAGGTGTTTTGTTRCTGGTTTCTTTTGACCTGTCCCTGCAGAGCAGCCTGATGGTGAACTGGCCTGGGGCAGCAAAAGCAAAGCTCAGAGCCTGTAGGATGACGGTCGGGATCTGAGTAAGTTGAAAGGATTTTCTTTGTTTAAGCTGAGTCGAGTGTGTCTCTCCAAAAGCGAAAACCGAACTTGCTGTGGTGCAATGCCAGGAGCCGGGGAGCTAGCGGCAAAGGCAGTGGGTGGATGGGGAAGCCTGACCTGCCTGGTCTGTTGGTTGTTCTGGTGTAAGATTTTTCTTGGTTTGATTTACTGTTTTCCAAGTTTCTGTAGGTCAGTGTCATGGCCATGGTATTAGTTAAGCGGTTGCTTGCACTTAACAGAAGCTGTGGAGAGGATAAAATAGCCCAACTTCTGATGGGCTTTAGACACCTGGTTACCAAACAGGTCTTGGTCTTTCTCCAGGCAGTTTCTYTTTTAAGCAAGTCATTGTTAATTATAAGTGCTGTTTTGTGATGGCCCAATCTGCGCTTCTGAGAAGGTACCGTGCCCTCAACTTAAAGTGTTTTGTCTCTGTAACTACTTGAATAGCTATTTTCTGCCTTAGACACAGGTAATTGTTATTGCTGCAAAATGCTTCCTTGGATGATTATCAGTTGACTTGTATTAATATTTACAATAAATTTTTTGTTAGTAATTTTTTGCTACAACAGGAAATGAAATGCAAATTAACAACTGTAAAGATTAAAACATAATGAAATAGGACATGAACTCCAGAGAGCTAATGAATAAAGTGGCTCGAAGGCACAAAAAGATGTCCTTCAAAAACAAACAGAGAGATAAATAATAAGATAAGTAATTTTGAGGCATTAAACTGGCAAAGAGGAAGAAATACGAAGTATGGGATAAATTGTTTCATGCCAAAGTTATAATTGCATTTCTCTTTCTTAATAAAAAGATGAAATTTCTCCCCAAAGTTAACCAACTGTGTAATTGCTGCATGGTAGATTTTTTCCTAACTTACAAATCAGCATATCAAATGTCTCTCTGTTTGTTTACCTTTACTGTCCTTGTCCAGCTACTTAACAAATATATTGGGCTAATGGACAGAAACAACATTATTTTTTTATTTTTATAGTATTTGTCTCCTGTGCTTTCTGTTTTCTAAAGCAGAAATGCATATCTGAAGCTGCTGGGTGCTTTTATGAGGTGTTTAATGCCTGTCCAAGCTGACAGGTATCAGTCCCTTATTCAACAAAGCTCCCAAGCTCTGACATCTCTTGTCCTTCATGAGATTTGCTTTGGCAGTTGGCCTTAGGACAGTACGTCGCTCCTTTGGTTAACCAAGGGCTGGGGACAAAATCTGTGCATGGGTGTTGCTGGCTGCTTTTCAGGGGGAACCCCTCATTGACTAGATAACTGCATTGGTGCATCTGAACCCTGAGTTAACTTGCATTGCTGTAAATCTATTGGCAGTGTTTTGGCTTCATTGGTTTAAGTTGTCTTAGATCTTGTGAAATCATGAGGTGTCTCTGATTCAGTGCACCTTTAATACTCTTTCACGTGCTATTTAGTATGGTGTAGCTTTAGCATGATGCAAACATCTGCACACCTCAGGTCTTTAGGTATGAGTCTAAAATGCCTCCCCTTGAAATCCAGGAAGAGGTCCCCAAGGCATTGCTCATGGTGGGGTTTATCCTTTAGACAATGAACGTTGTCAGGGCTGGGGTTCTCCCTTCTGCTCATGGTCAAGCCATGTAYAGCTCTGGCATTTCGGAGGAGATGGAGAGGAGCCTTCAGGGAGTTTTACTGCTGGACTTGGTAAGATTAGAACAGCACTTGTTGCCCGGGAGGATACAAACCTCTTTGTAATCCCAGGCCATTTGGATTACCCAGTGATAGCCTGAGGTGCTTTGCCTCTTGGTCTGCCTTCCATCACTAATGGTTTTATTAGGGAAAAGGATTAAGATTTGGACTTCTGAAGTACCTGGGTACTCCCAGGTGAAGATGCTTGCCTAGCTGGATTTTCAGGAGTGCTTGAGCCTCCCTGGAAATAAATTGAAATGAACATTGAACCTGGCTGAATTCCCAGGCTTTTAAAAAAAAAAAAAAATCTTTTTGCAATTTCCATTCACCTATCTTTTGTGAATTTTCATGACACACTTTGAAGACCAAGGTGGGACCTCACGGTAGTTACTTGCCCCCGTGAAGTTTGTTTGCATTGTGTGAGTCAAGGCAGTCAGGTTCTCCCACAGCTCATGTCTGGAGCCTGTAATGGTCTGTAAAGTTTCAGTTTGGGTTTTACTCAGATATTTTTTTTTTTTTTTTTCAGCATCTTTCTTCTTTGTTCTTGATGACAAGGGACAGTGTCATAAAAATAAGAGCCTCTTATTTTTTAAGAGAATTCATGCAAATGCCATTTCTATTTATTATCAGCCTGATGTCAAAATAATTCTGTGTATGATATTGCATTCATTATCATACATCAAGCTGTGATGGCAAACAGAGGGCTTCACCCAAAGAGCAAAGAGGAGGAATGAACTCTCAAAAACAGATCAAACTTCAAAAGTTAATTTTAAAAAAGAGCTAGCTGTACATAACAATGTTTTTTTTCCTGTTCTCTTTTGTCATTTGCACTTCAAATTCCCTTTATGGCCAAGCCCTGGCACAATAGGTGCAGTAAAAAAAAACCCTCTCCTGATTGAACTGTTTTCAGCTTTTTATCATGGAGTCTTCATGCCTCTTAAATGTCATCTGTAATCTCTAGTTCCATCTTTGCATCATCTAGCAGTTTTTTGTGGCCTCAAGGCTGTAGCTTGATTGGTCAGAGTTAGTGCTTTCCAACCTGGTAGCACCTCATAATGTCTGAGCAATTAGACCAAGCATAAGAATGATACCTTGTACCCTACTGCCTGTAGAAGATGATCGATCCTAGTAAATATATCTGGGGAAAAAAATCCTATCAACATTGATACACATTCTCCTCCACCTTCCCATAACCTTGTTGGCAAGTTGTACAGGTATTTCATCTGCTGAATGCGGACTTGGCTTTAGAAAGTGTGTATTTCAGCTCTCCATAAATAAAAATAAGGGGCCTAATTTTCATTTTTGCTAGGGACCACYAGTATCCATTTAGGGATAGATCCTCAGCTAGTGTGAGCTGTCATAGCATCACTGCAGCCGGTGGGGTCTGGATGCCTCACACCCACTGAGGGCTTGTTCCTGGGTGTTTCATGTGCAAATTTACACTGGAGCATTGCACGGGGCCTGAGCCGGAATGAGAGACAGGTCTAATTAAGTTTTGTAACTGAAATCATTATTAAGGTCTCTCTCATTTCCACTATACAAATATTCCAGCTGAAAGGATTATATTTACAAGTGCTATTTATAACTAAACATTTCACTTGATTCACCTGCAAACAGAATGTAAATCATATTTTGCTCTGCTAAAAGGCAAGGAAAAGGGGAAAGTGTCTCCAAGTAATTTATATAACATTTTGTAGTTAGCAAAAACACAGGTTTATGCAAATATGGATTTGTTGAAGTCTGTGTATTTTACTTCTAATAGTACTTTATTTCAATGAGGCTCTGTTGGGCAGAGGAGAGGGGGGGAAAAAAGACCAACTCGGTCATCTTCTGCAGTGCTGCTGAGCAACCCCTGGAGATGCCCGGGCTCTGCAACCCAGGTGGGAGGGTGAACACGTCCCCCGTCGGCGGCTGTTACAGCCAGGCTGTGCTCACAACAGGCGTTTGCAGCGGTCCCGGGAGGTTAATGGGTACCAAACCTCCCGTGGGATGAGAAAGGTCTCGGCMCATCTGTAAGGAGGTTGCCTGAGATCCAGGGGATTCAGTTTCAATCCAGCCTGTCGAGATGTAAGGGAAGATGAAACCCCTGCTTTGGGCTGCCTCAGGTAGGGGAAAGCTGTCTGGAACGAGACACTCGGATGTGTAGGGAATCCTTTTTATGCGGAGATGAGATGAAGCTTGTCAAAGCACTGAAAGATGAGGATAGCCAACTCCTTTGGTACCTCGTGGCTCTGCTACAGATCAGATTTTCTTGCAATAAATGAGCTCCTAATGTTGCTTAAGGGCTTCTGGGGCTTGTTCCTGAAAATGGAAGGAGACTTAAAGACTTAASGCGCAGAGGGCACTTCTTTACCCCACCACCTCGGGAAGCCGATACCCAGGAGGTGACACCTCGGCTGTGAGAATAGGATGCTGTGCTGAGTAATTTCACATTGTTAGTGGCGTAGCCCATCTCCTCGCCGTAGCTCAGCTGCACTCCTAAGTCATGTCAGGGTGGATATTACATTCCTATACAGGCACCAACTTATTTGCATTGTGAACCTTTCTGTAGCTGCTACAGCAATATAAATGAATTGATGTGAATGGTAAGGATGAAATAACTTAGAAATTGTACTCCTGATGTTAGCTAGTACTGAACAGACATGAATTCATCTTCATGCTTGCACATAAGCAGCCAAATAAGATTTGATTTTTTTTTTTTTAGCTTGGTTTCTTATTCCCTTTTGTCAGCTAGAAGTTCAAGGCCCTTGTGTGCCTTTGGGTTTTTTTTGTTTTGGATTTTTTTTTAAGCAGCTGACTTGAACTATTATTTTTCATTTCATCTGCTGTTCCTACGGGAAGAGGATCTTTCAGGAGCACTCCCAAGTTTGCTGCAGAACCAAATTCTGTAGCCTTTATTTGCAAACCTAAGTTCTGACTTACATTTGATAAATAATCCAAAATTTTCATCTTGCTGTTCACCGAGTTTCAATAGTTGCAGGCTACCACCAGCCCTCCCGTGGAAGGCTGAAAGAGCCGGCCACAGGCTCACGCTGATGAGATGGCTTTGAGGAAACACGGCGTTGCCAACAGCGGTAGCTGATGAAGCTTTTCAGTTTCTGGTGACGCKAACACCGGTGGAGCTGAAAAGGTGGGAGCAAAGGGCAGCCCCTTATCCTCCCACAAAGTTTCAGAAAATTGCGGTGACGTCTGAACGGCCAGGCAGGCTGGCGGGCGGCTGTGTCTGACCGTCCCTGCTGTTGTGTTTCCAGAAGAGAGGAGAGCCATCTTCTAATCCGAGGGTACGCGCTCTGCGTCGGAGACGAGGGAGCCTTGCCTTCCTCGGGTGCAGCTCCACGCGCTGGGGTTAGCGTGCTCGGGCTTTGGTATTTCGTGGCTCATCATGCGATAGCTTGGAAAAGCAGTGCCATGCAGTCGCTGGGTTAAACGGGGCACGGGGGAGGTTGGGGACTCGATGAGGTGTTTGTGGGAGTGGGAGCCTTGGGCTCCATCCCCGTATGTGTCCCATTCAAGCAGTGCTGGAACGGCTGGTGTTTGCTACCGTGCAAGAGTACTCGTGCCCCTGTACTCGGCACTGGTGAGGCCGCACCTCGAATMMTGTGTKCAGTTTTGGGCCCCTCRCTACAAGAAGGACATTGAGGTGCTGGAGCGTGTCCAGAGAAGGGCGACGAGGCTGGTGAAGGGTCTGGAGCACAGGTCTKATGAGGAGCGGCTGAGGGAGCTGGGGGTGTTTAGCCTGGAGAAGAGGAGGCTGAGGGGAGACCTTATCGCTCTCTACAACTACCTGAAAGGAGGCTGTAGAGAGGCGGGTGTTGGTCTCTTCTCCCAAGTAACAAGTGATAGGACRAGAGGAAATGGCCTCAAGTTGCGCCAGGGGARGTTTAGATTGGATATTAGGAAAAATTTYTTCWCTGAAAGGGTAGTYAGGCATTGGAACAGGCTGCCCAGGGAAGTGGTGGAGTCACCATCCCTGGAGGTGTTCAAAAAACGTGTGGATGAGGTGCTTCGGGACACGGTTTAGTGGGCATGGGTACTGGGTTGATGGTTGGACACGATGATCTTAGAGGTCTTTTCCAACCTTAATGATTCTATGATTCTAAAAGAAAATGTGCACAGGTGTTAGTTTTAAGTAAACTTTTCCTGAATTCCACCTGTTTCTACCTGACACSAGCTAAATGGGGAGAGAAAAACCAAACTCTTAAGCCAACAGGTTTCAGAGCCTTGGCTCCCTCTCCTCGTGTTTCCCCGGGCTGTGTTGCTTTTCCCGTCTCATTCCCAATTCCTTGGGCTGTCTGCTGGCCGCTTGTTTTATCAGCGCTTCGGCTGCTTCTGCGCGGCAAGGACTGGTGAAGGAAATCAGTGCATCRGGGAGGAAGATGCAGTACTCCTATGCCACCATCTGTCCATGAATTAGGTTATTTTCCATCTTTCAAATGCACTTTGTGAGAGTGTTTACTAAGGACATTAAGTTGAAAAGAAATGGAGACAGATTCTGATTTATGCACCGATACAGGCTGGGAATAATTCAGTACTGAGTTGTGGTGTTCGGGGACAACCAGAGCAGTGGGATTCAAGCCCTCAGGGAGTTTGTGACTTGACCAAGTGTGACCACCATTAAACATAGGAAATGTGCATCCTTGGCATCCAGAGGCACTTCTGCTCTACAGCCAGTTAAGAAAATGAAGCTTAAAATAACGAGCGAATTGTGAGCAAATGTTGATGCCATGTTTCCTTATGGGTACTTAGCATTTCCTRCCCAGTATTAAGTGGGTGGTTAGTGCAGGCTACAAGGTTATGGGTGGTTTAAGCTGCTCAAGATGCTGCAGCTGGCAGAAGGGGTGTTTCTGACCTACCCTTGACTGTAGCGAGTGTTTCCTCTTGGAGCGAGGCAGGGGATCCCATCCAAAAATATTCCTRAAGAATTGGGAAAAAGGAAACAAAAGGAAATGTTTCCAGCTGGATCTGTGAGCTTGAGTCTTTCCACAGGCATGTGGTCGATAGAGCTGACACRATGAAGGGAGGGTGGCTTTATTCAATAATTTAATTTTATACATAAGCTATAAAAGCATATTTTGTTCAGTTTAAATTACATGTCTCTTTAACCATATTTTTACTATACTTTAGGTACTTATCCTTTGGTTATCCCAGCTAATTGAGAACCGACTCTTCAATTTACAACTGAAAATGAAATATTTTCATTACCGTGGTGATTAGGAGCTCCAGCCAAGGGTTAGACTCTGCTTGTGTTAGATACTGTACAACCATAGCTCAAAAAGATGATACCTGCCTTAAATACCTCATAATCCAATAGGAAGACAAAGAAAATATATGTATCTAATTACAAGGGAAGGGTCTGATGAGCGGAGGCCTGGGAAGGCAATAATCAAGTGACGGCTCGCGCGGGGCTGTCGTCAAACCCTTCCTTATGGGGGGACGCGAGTCGTGCTGGYAGTTCTGCCCGAGCGGATCTCTAAAATTAGGAAAATTTAAAGGCCATCTGTTGGTAGATTAGGTAAATAAAAATATAACGTAATTGGATTGGATGCTCGTTTCAGCTTTCTGGGTTATAAATGATAGCAAAAAGGTCACATTTCTTCAGGCTATCCGAAGTTGAGTGGATTTATTGTCTCGGCTTTTCATAACCCCCGGTTTAAGATGTAATATCAATTTTGTTGTTATCTTTTTTTTAGCTGTGGAAAATCTCTCTGGCAATGCTGCGTGCGGCACGGCGCCGTCGACTGGACCCGTGCCAAAGGGCTGCGTGTTTATATCTCTCCCAACTCTGTTTGGAAACAAGTAGATTTTTAAATGACAGGACAAATCAGTTGGGCTGGAAGCTTCCAGCTCGAGTAATTACAGTTCTGTAATCTCCTGCTTCAAAATTGGGTGTTGCAGATACCAGCCTCCAGGCACTGCGGGGATAGCAGGAGCTAAGCTAGCACAGCCGATCCCGGCCGGAGGGATGCTGGGGCACCTCTGCAGCGGGGGGAGCGGGACGGGAGGGAAGGGAAAGGGCAAACRGGGGGGAACCCTCCAGGCAGGAGGTGTGTCGGGCTAAGCAACTAGAGGACGAGGTGCAAGCATAACACAACAGTGGTTAGTGTTATTTTGACTTTCCTTCAGTTAACTGGGGAGCCCTGGGAATGTRTGGTGTGACTGAGGCAGAGATGAGGGATGTGTTAAATTATTTTCAAATGTGAGAAACCAAACCTGGAATCTTTGTATCTATTATCAGTGACACCAACAGGGTACCTGGCTTAATACACAAGTCAGAGCAACAGCGTTGATGTTTAAATCATAAGCATTCAGTTTAGAGAAAGAATCAGCTTTGGAAAGCGACATAACTGCTCACAAGCTGGTGTCTGCATTTTAAGACGGAGTAGTCCAGCAGCCAAGAGAGCATCCCAAGGAGGAGAGGGAGGTTTCATTACCGTATCTACGGAAGTTCAGCCAAATGAAAATGTGACTATGTGGAAAACAAAGGATGCTAAGGATGTACCTTTAGTTCTTTAAGTAATTTCTTGGAGCTSTCATCTAGAAGCATCTATTTTATTTTTTTAAGTTTGAAATAACACTACATTTTAACAGAATATTTGATTTTAATTACAGGAAATAATTTAATATCTCAGTGTGAAACTACACTGCTTTTAAAACTTTCAGATTGATTTATCATAGGTACGTCTTTCCTCTAAACACAGCCTTCCTTCCCTCTAAACATTCCTCTTTCACGTACACATCCATGCCTCTCCTCCATCCTACCTCCTGCTCACTGCACAGGCTCCCACAGACCAGAAGTGACACAGGATTTATTTTCACCCCAACAGGACGGGTTTCATTACAGCACCATTATGCAATGGCACCACACGTGTCCAGCTGGAATTCCCACTGTTTAACTTCTGATATCTTAAAAAGTGTTCGGCCAGCTTTCTTTAGCCACAGCCTCCCACAATAAATGCCTATGAAAATGTCTTTTTAAAAAGTCCAGACTGTTAAAGGGCRCAGGGATGAGGACATCCCTGTGTGGTGCAACCGGTAAGAAACCAGAGGAGGAGACATCCTCCAAACTAAAMCGTGAAGGGTACCACACTGAAGATGACAGAACTTGGCACACAAGTGCTATTTAGGCAGTCAGGAGCTGGATGTTAAATGYTAACAAAGCAAATCTCAATTTTCCCCTGTTCTCAGCCTTGGATTTGCAGAGGTGCCATAGGATCTCTGGGGTCAGGATCCGGCAGCCCCAAGGTATGCAAAGTGGAGAACGTACTGAAGAGCACGATTAATAAAGTAGAATGAAAAAAAMCAATATGGCATATGGGTACACAAAAATGTAATTGAGGGGAAAAAATGAGCTCCCCAGGCCCTGTAATACTGATATTGAACAGCCCATTTCTCTTCAGCCTGTTTTTTTCTTCTTGCCAATCTCTGGCCATGGCTTATTCAGCCCGTGCCTGCAGAGGTAAGAGGAACCCCATGCTATGAACCTTGGAGGGTTGGAGCATTGAAGGGTTTTGGAGCAAAGCTGGTGTTTCTGAGCTTGTCTCRCTGGTGGGACTTAGGTGTGCCAGCTTGAATATGGTGGGATTTTTCTGGGTGCCCAAAGTACYCTGCTTGGGCCGGTGCAAACGTGCTTCTGGGCTGGGTGAAGCAAAGCCGAGGCTTTTCCTGGCATGTTGAAACAAATCCGCGTGAATCGAGTCTGCGTTCAAGGAAACAAAGCCCATGAAGATAAATAGGGCTAATCCCAGTGCAGCCTGCAAACAAACACCACTGTTCAAACCCCAGACAGATAACACAAACAACCCTGGGAAAGCAGTTTGGAGAGTGTCAAATCACATGACAAAGCCAATATATTGCTCTGTGACTTCCAATTAGAGACTTGCTGCTGTATAATTAAGTTTCTGATGACACTGTATTTAAAGTCATGTCAGTGSTTTCATTTATAAATACTGCTCTGCAGGTGCCTGAGCTCCCAGCTGGAATCTGGCTTTCAGGATCTAATCCTAAAAGTGATTTTTATTTTTCTCATTTCAATTTTGGGTGGAAAAAAAAAATCCCCCTGAGCAGTTAAGTTACACAGGAGGGAAAAGAATTAAGTATTTTCAGTATGGTTTAGTTCTGCTTGAGGTCCCAGCTGTGGATATGTATGTTTTATTATTGGCATAGGGGTGTGTRTACCCATGTTTGCACACTTCTGTAAATCAGCAGTAATCAGACCTGGAGCCCGTGCTCTCCGGGGTATTTTATACTTGACATAAATTGCAAAGGACATTAGTTCACCTATTTTTTTTTTTTTTCTTCTTTATTTATACTCCTTCCTTCATAAGATTCATGCATGCAGAACAAAATGTCCTTGCTTTTCCTGCACTGTTTGTGGGTTCCCAAAGTCTCGGTGAGAGCAGGGCTCGGGTGGTGTTTGGTACCTGCCGGTGCGGGCAGGCTGTGTGCCTCTGGGATGTGTTTATTTGCACGGTCGTGGTCAGGATCTGATGGGCTAAGAGTCAGGGCTGGCATGTGTCTGGCTGCCCCACCGTGTGACRGAGGTACTATGTGACATTAAATCTCCTCTTACGTCTCAGCATAGGAAGGAGCTCCCCACCCCCGCAGCCCCGACACCAGTTCATACCTTCATCTTCTAATGTGCCCAGAGCTGAGAAAATCCTAAGCCAAGCCGGCAGCCAGTCCCAGCCAGAATGACCATGCCTGTGCTCTCATTTCAACTCCCGTGTTTAAAAAAAAAATATATATATAAAAATAGGAAGATGAGCATCACCTCTGGACTCTGTTTTGCTCTGAACACCAGATCCGACACAGCAGACCGAGTTTTCCACCCCCGGCTCGTGCGTGCATGCATGCAAGCATCATCAGACGGCAGTGATGGACACTGCCCGGAGCTGGGGATGAGGATGGCTGGGGCTGTGCCCCTCCGCCAGCCTGGGCTGGGGACCAGGCTCTGGGCTGGGGACCAGGCTCTGGGCTGGGGACCTTCTGCTCCTGGGCATACGCAGCTCGCAGCATGGTGAGAGGTGTCGAGTGCCGGCTCCTTTGCAAAGGTTGCATCCCCCAAACCCGGCACAATCGCTGCTCTCCTCGGGTTCCTTGGCTGGGGGGTGGCTCCACAGGCGTGGGAGGGGGTTGTATGGTGCGGACAGCTCTGTCCCTCCTCCTTCTCCTCCTCCTGGGCAGTCACTGCCTGTGGCAAGGAAAACAGTCTGATGAGTTGATTTTCTTTTGAATATCTTAAAAACACACTCAAGCTGTTGGACGTTACAGTACGTTTAGAGCCAGATGCAGATGCCTTCTGGTCCTTTTGATTACTGTTTTTTCCTGTGCTGATTGAAATTACGTGGAGCCCTGAAGGATGGGGACTGCAGAGTCCCTTGGGGTGCRGAGGACTGTCGGTGCCTTTCTGCCGGAGGGACGGCGGATGCGGGTGCTCCTCCGTTCCAAAAGGCATTTGCTCCATCAAGTTCAACAGACATAAATAATGATACCCACAGAGCTGTGAAACCATGTGTGTGCACTTCCTGAGGACTAAGCCATTTGATTTGGTCTCGCTTAAAGGTCTGAAATTTCCAAATTGATAACTGAATTCCCGAGTCCATTAAGCAAGGCAATTTACAGTGTTCTCAAGCTTTGCCCATGGAAACACATTAACACAGTTTCCCATTTGGCTTGTCGAAAAGCCATTTTTCTAAATACAAAAAGGGGAAGAAAAATAATTTTGCTTTTTCAAAGTTTATTAGTTGTGTTTGTACCAGCACAGCGGTGTTGAGTGGTGCTGTGTGAAGCCTTTGACAATATTGGAGGCAAGTGGTGAGGAACGCTGTGTTCCCACATTAGGATTGCTCTCACGAGCCTGGATCTACCCAGGTAGCACMTGCTGCTGCCATAGGAGTCTGCATTTTTCTATTTTAGACATGATCTAACAAATGAAGAATGAAGGCAGTCCTTGGAGTGGATCAGAAAGATGTATCTTGGCATACCTGACCACTCCTGAAATCACCAAAATATACATGAGGAGAGATGGTAAATTCTCCCTGGTGTCATCTCYGGTAATTTAGCACCTCCAAAGAGATCTTTGAGATGATTGATTGCTTGTGATAAGATCAGTTGTGTTTTGGGAGTTTGGTTTTGTTTGGGTTTTTTTTCTTCTTGATATTCTGTCTCCCTCTTTATGCCGAAGGAGTATATTTCTCCCTTAGGTGTGAGAAGAGGGATGGATTTGAGGGAAATAGGTGATGTGAAAAGAAGTTTCTTGGCTGGGGTTGGGAGTACTTTGTCTCCCYGAGTCTCTGCTTCCCCTCTGTAAGTCAAACCGCTGCTCGTGACATCTAGTTTCTTGCTTGTGGCTTTGGCTCTCAATGGCATCTGTGGACAAAGCACAGGTACTGGATAGCTCTAGGGATGTAATTTGTTTTCTGCAGGTATTGGCTAGTGACTTTTTAATTCTAGTTTTGAAGAGAAGTGGAATTTGTCAGTAGTTAATATACTTTGTCTCAGAGAGGCAGCCCATGTAATCTTGCTGTTCAATTTAATGCATTAACACTATTTTCCTTTCTGTCAGGGTGATGCTGCCGAAGGCAGGGACAGTTGTGGAAAGGGATACCAAAGTAAACAGTACGCATTATTCAAGTAGATGGGTAACTTTAGCCTTACGCTGCTCCCTTACGTTTCCAGCAGAAAACGCTTTCAGCACGTAGGTATTGGGAATTAGCAGCAAATCTTGCTTATCTGTCATTTGCTCGCTAAGTAAATGCCATGTATTGTCTCAGGCCACCTATGAAAAATTCACTTGAAGATGWCAAAATGAGCAGGACCTTTTCCCTTTTAGTGGTGACAGTATCTCCAGGGAGATCTACATTAAGTCAGTGTTGTRTAAAAATAGCAAAGTCAGGTACTAAAGCGTCTTTTTTAGATGGAGTTAATTGCTGATGATGTCTGAATTCCTTGCGCTGGTCTGTCTTTTGCATTTTTAATTATTAGTTACTAATATGCCTTTATAGCGGTAAGGGGGAAATATAGGTTTGCTTGAGTAACTGTGTTCCCTTATTGGCTTAGGAAGATGCTTCCCAGCTCCCTTTGATAGGTGTTCACATCTTGCTGGTGGAAAGATATTCTTTCCGTTGACTTCAATAGTCAATTTTTTTCCGTTTGTTGCAATAATCCATCTGGTTATTTTTGCTTTACTTAATAGTCTCTAGAAACTTGCTCTGCCTGGCAGATGCAGCTGAAGCCTTATGGGTGGTCGACAGGAGGGTGGTCTCACARCCTTCAGCAAAAATGGTCTTAYAGAAATATATTTTAAATACYGATTTCAGGTAAAGTAACTTTGTATTGACTTTCCTGCCTATGGCACAGCATCAAGAAGTGGTAGTTTATTTTGCTTTTATGTTCTAATTGCTATCTGCTAGTTGAATATTTTGCTTTTATGTTCTAATTGCTATCTGCTAGTTGAAATTTTGGCAAACAGTTTATTTGAACAAGATGATGTGCACAAGGGTAGGAGAGAAAGGAGAATACAGATAGGATGCTGCTGCAAGAAGAGATACATTTGCAGGAGAAATTCACTTCAAGCCTATTTAGAGGGACRACAGTCAAAAGGTGACATACACATACACATACAGGAAGAAATGGTCTTTAGAAGGTAAGTGGGCACTCTTTATTACTATTTCTGTCAATACAGGTGAAAGAAAAACTTTCTTTAAAGATATTTCCACAGCACACAAGTAACTGGAGCTCAGTACCAGAAGACAGTGTCGTAGCCAAATGCTTGAGAACGCTTAGGCAGGAAAGAAAATTGGAAAACAGCAGAAAAGAGAACTCCAGAAGATCTGGAGATGCTAATAGATTGTCTTTGTGAAAGAAGCAACATAGGAACAAGCCAGTTACTTCAAACCAGAACAGTGACAAGAAAAATGCCCAGACCAGGTATTTCATTGTGACTAGCAAGCAGTCAGTGTGTGGGCATGTGTGTGCTCACGCTCATCTATGTATGTGTGATCCTCGTGCYGATAGGGATAATTGGAGCAGAAGTACCTGGATGCATGGATTTTCCTTGTTCTTTCATTCTTTCTTTCATGCTTTTTCAACTCAAAAAAAAAAAAAAAAAAAAAATATAGCCTTTAGAAAGGTGGAAAATGGAGGTCCTTCGTGTTCTTGACCTTGCCTTGAGGTGCTCTCTCAGAATAATCAATGTGGTGCTTCAGGCTTAATCTGGATCTTAGTAGACTCGCAAACCTGGTAGGATTGTCCATTTTTACTCATCAGTGAAGGGGTAGGAATGATGCAATATGAAAAGCTCTTGCTCCCTCACTCTACGCTAGCTGAAGTTACCTCACTGCATGGAGGCTTCATTGGAGTCCCTCTTCGGAGCTGTCTGAATTTTCCCCGGCTTCCCTGTGAGATTTAGAGTCTGCGTGTGCCTCTCGCAAGGCACATGATTCATCGTGGGCTTAATGGTGCTGTGAGGCTTGCAATGCAAGGTGAGGCTTGCAAGATCACCCTCTCCGGAGGTCACAGTTTGAAGGTCTGGCAAGCTCCTTGCTGTACTGTGCTTTAAATAAAGCAGGATGCTATTTCCTAGATTATCTCGTAAGACTTACCACCGGGCTGCAGAGTTTGTCCATTGCTGAACTGCTGCAGCATGCTATAACTAGAGCGATATGAAGGCTCTACAATTCCAGCTGATGATTCACAGCAGATCATTTGATATTTAGGGCTCTGTTCATTAATAAGTTATGCTCCATTTACCTTGTTTTCGGTGGAATTTATGAGTCAAAAGTGCAGAGTGCACCAAAAATGATCCATTCATCAAATTCCTCTTCTCTCTGTGTAATTGCCTAACCCATCATCGCAGTCCCCAGGGACACATCGCACAAAAAGGTGTGTCCCGCATGAGAGAGCAAAGCAGYCTTAGGAGGGGAAACAAGGATTCAGCTTTTGTTTGAGTCTGCAAGTTGCCCCAGTTGGTGTCTTTGAGCTGTGTAGGCAAGAACCTTCCCAAGCAAACTGGTGCTCTGTGCATACCCCGGGCGTTGTGACAGCAAAGGAGATGTCCTGCTTGTCTGCGGGTCCCACCGAGTGCCTGAATGCCAAGGTTGCAACTGCAAGAGTCAAGAGGYGGAGGGAGGAAAAGGCTGTTCTGATAATCTAGATCCATCTGCAGCTTGCTTGCATACACGTTAGCATAACCAGGCCTGTGACACAGAATAAAGGTGAATTTGTTGAGTGGCAGAAAAGCCCCAAGGTGCCAGAAGACGTAGCACTAAGGGACTGTCAGCTGTGGGGACGCAGGGGGTCGGTGAGGGGGGCAGGTTATCTAAAAGGCAGAAGAAATGAGATACCCCTTTGCTTGTAAATAACRGGAAAATGTCTGCAGACCACAGTGTCTCTAGTTGGCTTCTAAACAACTAGTGTTGTTTCTTTTTTTTAATGTTCCTTTTAGTTAAGCACATAAATACTTACATGTTGGCACAATTACTTACACACTGACATAAGCTAGAGAAGCAATTTAACAGCAATGAAGACGAAAGAGTAACTATTGCATATATCCTTTTGATTTTCCACCGCTTAATGGGTAAAGCCCTAAACAGAAGACAAAGCAAATAATAATTAGAACGTACAGCTTTACAGGATGAATGGTGAAAATGTCTCTGCTGCTGCCTGCAGTGTAGTGTAAAGATACTCGCAATAGCTTTGAATGACTTGTCTAGCTGGTAAAGCAGGGAGACYAACATAGATTAATTCACCGTTTTTAGCACTTGGTATCTTGTTTAAAGCTGCTTCGCTTTACATATCCTGCAATACAGATACACTGCCTGACGCCCTGCTTTCCCTGGGTTACTTGATGAATAACCATTCAACATTGGGGGTAGCTGGAACGTGATCTTGGCTGACTTTCAGAGAATGGAGGTTGAGGAAAGTGGGGTTTAGAAATGCAAAATAAAACTTAATTTCATATGCAAAGAGCCGAATTCTGCATTGCTGGGTAGCTGATTTTCATTCTTTTCCAGATCGAATCTTCTTAGTATGAGTTGGATATAAACTGAGAATAACAGACCAGAGGTGTTTTTTTTTATGGTAAAAGGAGATACTGACGCTTTCCAGGGGCTAGGGTTCACTTACAAGTAATAATTCTTGAGGAAAACATTTACATTTAAAAAATAACTCGTCCAAATCTGCTTGCTCTCTACCACGGGATGGATGGGTGGGTACTTCACCAGGCAGCATCASAGTGATGGTAGACGATCCTGGCCGTGATTCCTGTCTTCCTCTGCATTCCTGGATAGACCTATCATTCCATTCAATTAAAAACATTTAAAAACATCTTTCATCTTTGAAGCTGAGTCAGGAGAGGCTAGACATGCTCCTTGGTCTTCCAAAACATGTGCTCAGTTGGTTTTGACCGAGYTGCCAGGTGTCTAAGGTTTCTTGTGCTGAAGTTGAGGTGTGTTGGACGGTGGCTTAGACAGGAGGCCGTGTAGGTGGCCATTGCCTCGCACAAGTCCCGGCTGCTGCATTCAACGTGGCTGAACTTGCGTGGCTTGTGTGATGCAGAAGTTYGCACTGATTTATAGGCGGTCTCAAAACCGACGTTTGCTGGAGCTCTGGCTTCCCCACGCTGCCCGTGAGTGGGGCACAGCCACGGCACTGGGTCGGGGAGGGGAAATCTGGTCTTCCTGGCATACAGGCGGAACTGAGGTATGATTTATTATGCACTGCAGCTCTGTGCACAAAGCACACTTTTTTAGTGCTTCTCTTGAAGCAGGAGCTAACTTCGCTTGATATCAAGCCAGCTGATGATGTGCTCAGACGTTTCCAAAAAGGGAGGCTCCAGGCTGAATCTGGCCTCTCCTGTGCAGCTGCGGGACTGCCAGGCTCGTGTGGCCGCGCACCTTACTGCACCAGAGCTTGTCTCTGGAGGTGCCAAGTTTGGAAAGATCAAAGATTCCCTTTTAAAATAGACCTGCTGTATGCAACTCGTAATGTAAGCCTGAAAGAAGAAAAATTAATCTTAATAATTTGTCTTAATTGCTATAATACTTAAAGAAAAAAAAATCTCTGTGCGTGTGAGCGGAAGCAAGAAGAAAATATTTGGAAGTGTTTTGGAGGTCATGAGTATTGGATTGGAGCTTGCATGAATGTAATTTCTGTTGGGAGTCAAGTCTAATAGCAATGTAATTTATACGAAATATATAGCTGGGGGCTATGTCTCAGTTCCACTGAAGTTAATGGTAAAACTCCAGTGTCCTCAGTGGGGGCAGGATTTGATGCCTGGAGAAACGTTTTATTATTGAAAGTTTATTAACACTTCATATTGAAGGGCTATCTTCCCTTGCCATGTTGTTTCTTCTGTGTAAGCATAAGAGCTGAAGAGCTGAACAATAGAAATAATGCACCAAACATTCCTTTCAGTCTGAAATTCTCAACACAATGTTGTATTAAAGGACTGTATTGAAAACATTTGGCAAATAGATTAAAATATGGTTCTTTTAGACAAAGAATCCTAGGAGCAGGGTATACAGAAGAGCTGTAATGGATTTTTATCCCCTCAAAATTTGCAGCATAATAATTCATCCTGAATTACAATAGGCAACCTACACAAACAATGAGCAATTTGGCTTGTTAATTTTACATGCTTCTGTCACTGCTCCTGTAGGATTAGCTCTTCACACACCTGATGAGTCCTTCCCTTTCCTTGGTTTTGCCTGCCTGGGATTAATCTCGCACTGCTTTTTTTTTTGTACACATTTTGAAATATCTCTTATATTTTAGAACTTAAAAGAAATTTTTGGTCTTGGTGACCGTCTCATTCCAGGAGTGTCACACGTCATTTTCTTTTCATTTGGAGGTACTTCAATAGCACTTTTTTATGACCTTATAGTCCTATCAAACCTGTACTGCAGTTATGGGTATTGCACTGTCATATCACTTTAGGGGATTGTTAATCTTATAATTAATTCCCACCATAATCTCAATTAAATGTGCAGACACCTTAGCTTTGYGCTCTTGTCTATGGAAAATGGATGGTCTCTATTATTGCATGCTGATGACTGAAGGTGCATTGCCTGCATATGGAGCTGCCGGCTGCTTTTTTAACCTTGAAAAAAGGTGCCCTGCAGTAGAAAGGTAACGCTTTGCACAAGCAAAAATATTCTGGTTTGCTCCGTCTTGGACCAGTTCTGCTGCCAGATGTGCAGGATGCACAGTGGGCTTATGCATGCAGACGAGAGAGTAAATTGGAGTTACTCACTCAAAGGATTTCAGCAGCTCTTCCTGGATGCTTTTCTGCATCTTTAGGCAGCTAAATACATTCATCAACCTGTCTGCTCGTCTTTGAGAAGTGGCTGACTGCTTAAACACAAAGCTAGGATATCCCTGGATGTTGGGATGGAGGATGCCTGTGACTTGCGATGGCTGAAGGACTGTGCTGGTGATCCTATCGCTTGCAGCGGTCGGTGCGACTGGGCTGCTGGTTTGTGGGAYGCTGTTACCAACCGACATCCCGAAGACCCTCAAGACTAAAAGAGAAGTTGAAAATCTGCTGTACAGCTCTTCATCTCTGTTAGAGGTTAGAGAGAGACAAATTTATTAGTACTTCACAACGTTTTTCCTGTTAATATTTCATACAAGTAAGTTCCTGAAAGGCTTGAAAGGAGTTCTGAAAAATTACCGAGTATTAGTTGTTAACACTATTGATAGCAGTGGAAAATTCAGACTGCTGAGTACTTGGGTAGGACCTGCCAAGATAAAAAGGCTGTGATTATGGGGGTGGATTTTTTCTGATGTATCTGTAGAGCTAGCCAAAGGGTTATAAGGCTGTATGACTCGTGAGAAAGCATTTCATGTTACAAGCATTTGCAGAAGAAAAGCCTGTTCCTAATCAGTTTTGAAGTCTGCCTAGTTCAAAAGCAGATATTATGAAATCAAATCTGAAATGACAGCTGTGTCCACAGCTGCCATGCAGCAGGTTGTAACCTTTGCTGACGTCTTGAAAAAACAGAACAAGAGTTGATTCTTAGCTGTCAGTTCTGCTTTCCTCCTTTTGGCTGCACTTTGAGATCTCCATTGACTGCACTATTTTCCTTTAAAAACAGCCAAACCCGAAGATTTCTTATTCTGCCTCTTACTGGGTTTCTACTATCGCGTTATCAGTCCCAGCAATGTAGCTCTGTTGACATAATTTTAATTGGAAGCCGTATTTATTAACCTGACATCTGGTACAGCGTGCAGGATCAGGGCCAGGGAAGATAATTTACCTTCTTGGGTTTTGTGGACCACCACGAGTGTGAAGGTGAAGAGCAAACAGGGCTGGTTCTCAGGAGTGGTGCTGCAGCTCCCAGCCCGAGCATCACTTATCTCCAAGAAAAGCAAGCTGGAGCTGCTAAATCAGCTGCCACCTGAAAGGCACAAGCATTTAGGAAATGGGATTTGGGGAGAGAATATTTGAAGCAATAGAAAGCACTTGAGGTCTGCTTCATCCATAGTTAAATGTCTTAAATATTTGCATTTGAAAAAGCAGCCACCCCAGGTAAGGCCTCTAGCCAGAGTCTGTTTGTAACAGCTTTGAAGTGCAATTCATATTTTCTTTTGCAATTTTTCTTTTTTTTTTTTTTTTTTCTTTCCTGAAGGCTCCATTGTGAATGCCTGGAAGCAAACAAATATTATCCACAATGTTTCATTTTAATTCAAATTAGTCCAAAAGCCTTCATGCTTCAATAGCTACAAACTCTGCGAGTTACTGGCATGTTCAATAAATAAATAATAAAAGAGAAAAATATAGTGTCTGAGTGTTTAAAAAACAAACACCCCCTCAAACCCCAAAATCCATGACACCCCCCCCCTCCAATCCCCCCCAAAATCCAAAACCAAACAAAAACCAAAGGTCAACGACAACAAAAAAACTAGCCCCAAAACCCCCTGTCATTTGGAGGTTGATTCTAGGTGCTAAAGGTGGGCTAGGACCAGGATACCCCAATAGCATTAAGAATTTTSTGCTGCCTTGAAGAAGTCTCTGCAATGGATGTGTCCAGCAGAAATTTGCAATTCGGAAGACTGGCCACATGAACATACTAAAATTTTTGTCCCCCAATTTCWCTTTTAAATGAGACCTATAAACTTTATAGCTTTACCCAGCATTTAATGAGTTTGGCTGGAACAATAAACTGTGGCTTATGAGACACCATGAATTAAACCTGTTTTCCTTATTTTGATCCTTTTCTTCCTATGTTACTGCTTGAGAAGGAGCAATACTCAATGGCAAGAGAGAATTGCATATAAATTGCAAGGTTTAAAGTAGCAGCGGTAGATAGCTATTTATTAATCAAGCATTAGTTATGGTAGTTAAGCATTTAGGGGTAATAAAACATAAATGTGCTTTCAGCACAAGTTGTGGTTCTTAAAAAAAAAAAATTCTTTAAGAAAAATTGTTGCAGTAAGGTTATGGCTAATATTAATTGCTGAATTTACTTGCTGTACCAGCCACTTCTTATACTAAACAGCAACTTAAGGAATTGCTTTTAYTAACATATACAACATGACTTAAATTGTCTGATCTTCTGCAGGGTAAAACGTGAAGTCTTTCCTGCAAGATTCTCATTTTAGCCTCCTTGCTAGTGCATCTGTTTTAAAAGGTGGTAGRCAAGTTGACCCTGTTCTTCATCTAGAGAATGTATGAGCACAGAATATAGTTTGCTGGGCTCTAAAGATTGCTCTGCTGTGAAATGGGAAGTCGGACCACAAACATGCCCTTCGGGTTGGGATTTGGTGTCTGTCTTTCAGCAGGAACTATATGCCATSTATTAATATTAGCAGGCTTTGTGGATGTAGAAGATGATTTGCAAAAGCCTGATGTAGGTGAGTTATTCCTCACCTGTTCTCCCATCTATCTTTCTTGCATGCGTAATGCCATGTTGGCATGGTAAATGCATCTAGTTAAAGCAAAAATGTAATTATATTTTTGTTGGTAAACTTAGGTAAATAAAATTTGATTAGGAAGTATTGTGAATAGAAATATCAAGCATGGTATATAATCGTGAAGCACTTCTGTGAAAAGCAGAAGATGAGCATGTGTGATCTGGGTTGGTTAAGCAGGAATAGCCATTTAGGAACACGGAGCCCCTTGGCTGGCTGTTGTGGAGAACATGAGAAGCAGCCGCTTTTCCCCCCAGCTGATAAAGAGTTTTGCTAAAGGGATGCTTTATCATAAAAACTTTGCTTCTGTGTCCAAGTGATTTGGTAACGCTGGAGAGAGCTGTGTGTGCATAACCGCTGCCCGCCCCATAAACACGCCAGGAGGGGTGGGCGAAGTCCCYGTGGTGGTGCCAGGCTGTGCTGGTGGGGTCACGAAACGGCACCGAGGTGCTGAGGCTGGGAATGGCAGAGCAGCTGTGCTGGATCTGGCCTTTTTGGGAGCCTACGGCTCTTTCCGTGCATCAGAATATTGGAGACGTTAAAGGGATTTTATGGGCTAATCTATACTTTTGATTGGCTTTAATGATCTTTGCAGTCTGTTATTTATACACGGCATTATTACACAGCAAGCTTTGTAATGCATTAGGTCATTAACGCATTCGCTTTACAGCTTGTTGATTTTGCTGCTGAGCTAACCTGTCGTGGGTGTTCCTGGATATGTGCCTTGCTTCTAGATGAGTCTCCTTTATTGATAAAGGCAAAAAAAAAAATAGTAACAAAATGAAAAATCAGTAAGTGAGGGGGTGGCAGCTGTCTGATGCAGCTCTTTCCTTGGGACTTGCTAGGGTGGAATCTCGTTTGTCCCAATCCTGGTGAAGTTGGACCTTTATTGACTTGTTCCTGGAGAGGATCAATTCCCTTGCAATGGGTAACAGGACCAGACAAAAGGAATTTCTCAGTTTTACTTCTAATTCCTAGATAATGCAATGTAAATCCCTCAGGTGATATGTTTTGTATAAAGCCTTATAACCTCTGGACTTCCACTATAATTCTGAGGATGGGAGAAAGGCGAGTAAGTGTGCAACGCTGCTTTCCGTGGGCAGGCTTTGCAAGGTGGATCATCATTCATCAAATCTTGGTGAGGGTGGTGTCTGTGGCGGGGAACCCTATAGCTGTGAGATAACAGGTATGCTTCGGAAGAAGGATGCGGAAGGAATATTGAACTCTCCTTTGCATCCTCTCTGTGTTGGAACYGCTTCTTTTCTCTCAGCTCTGTTCTCTGCCACTGTTCCCATCTGTTTCCCTTTGCTATCCTGTACCATGGGGTTGGGACTTGTCCTGTTAATGAACGTAGCAAAAATTGGCTGAATTATGGTTTATTATGAATTCTAAATCTCTTTTTTTTTTTTTTTTTGTAAGTAAAGGTACAATTCAGAGGCTCCTGCTTTGACCTGTGCTGCAGAAATTGTTTCCCTGCTGCAGAGTGTGGGGTTTTTAACACCAAAATAAACAAACCCACCTGATGTGAGGTCCTCATTAATGACTACTGCAGAAGCTTGAGTAAAAGGCATTTCAGCTGCAAAACATTTTAGCAGGGCAGACAAAGCTGAGTGACTGAAAAGTGGAGCTTTTTATGCCAAAGGAAAGAACGTAAATGCAAATACGTAGCATTTCTCCAAGCTGACTCAAAACACATGCTTGAAAGTATTGAGGCAAATTAATTTCGGACAAGAACCCCAAGTGACATTCGGGTCTTCAACACCAGGACTTGGWTCCGTGGGTGCCGGAGTGCCGGGCAGCTGGTGAGAATTTGGGAGAGCYGGTGTCTTTGTGGGGCTCAGGCTGGCAGCAGGGTCCTGCCTATTTGTGGGGCTGGGTTTAAACGAGGGGTGCATCTCCCTTTCCCCCCTGGGCTGCCGATGCTGAGCCTGCTGCCAACGGGTGCAAGGCAGTGCTGGGGCTCTGTTTGTGCCGTTGGGGTAGTTTTCATACGGTCCAATTAATTTCTGATGAGTTCCTGACTTAGGGATGGAGTTTTTACGTGGTTTAGCTCTGATTTCTACTCCTGGCCCTTCACAGGTTTTCTATATTKAAGGGCGTTGCTCAGTCTTCGGGAGCAGCGGATGGTTTGATGGAGGCTATTTGAGCGACAAGAATTTGGCAAAGGGATGGTTTTTGTGTCCTCTCCTGCGGTGGGGGTCTGACAACATCCCCCTGCTCCATCACAGTGTTAAATCACTGAACAAATGAATGTTTTGAAATTGCACTGAGCACCCAAAAAGCCTCATAAATGTAAATCGTAGAATCATTTAGGTTGGAGAAGACCTTTAAGATCATCAAGTCCAACCATGAACCTAACACTGCCAAGTCCACCACTAAACYRYGTCCCTAAGCACCACATCTACASGTCTTTTAAAGACCTCCTGCATCTGGTTTCTGTTTTTTTCCTGTCTTATAAATTAGTACAAGACGAATTTTCTGTCAAGGACTGGAAACAGTCAGAAGCTGAAATTTTCTTTTGGTGGGAAATTCTGTCATTTCAAGGCTTATCACCTAGAATTGGAATGAAAAGGTGAAATTATGWGAAGAAAGAAAATTACTAAAGAAAAGTATGTGAATTATTCACAACTTTTTTATTATTTCAATAAGACGGAATTATTGCCTTCCTATAATTCTGAAGTTTTAATACGATAAAATATTTTATTTCAATTACTTGAAAACATATTATAGTACATTAAACATATATAAGTGGAACAAAGTTAATATTTCAGCATGATAYAAAATTTGAAATGAAATTAATTGAAATAACAAGTAAAATACACGTTTTTGCATTTGAGAACACAGTGAGAGTTGTCCACATTTCTCTTTGACTTTTTTTTCTATTTGTCCGGGATGGATGTATTGCTACAGATGGCTTCAGTTTTACAAGCACAGGTTTTCTCCAGGAAATCAGCTCCATCCAGGCGTGGTCAGCAGCATCTTACTCGACCTGTACAAAATGGGGCTGGAAACCAGTACCTAAAGAAATGTCCGTTCCCACAGTCAGTTTGACCAGCTGATGTATTATAAGCCTGAATAGATCAGATATAGGCAATCTGCGGTTCAAAAGTAGCTGGGATGTTCTCATACGCWTTCAGTCAACACCTTGTAGGCATTTTGTAAGTGGATTCCAGGGTTGTGCTGTTAGTTTGTGCTGCTGCTCCACGGGATCCCAGGGGAAGTTTTTGCAGTATTTAATAGTAATTCACAGTATTCAAGGAATCTATGCCTGTGATGTCGGCAGAGTTGCAGCGTTGTATGCAGTACCACAATTTTTACAGTGGTTTCTAAAACAAGTGAGGCTGATGCAATTTCTCTTGTTTCCTCCCCTGTCTCTAATAACCCTTGAACCCGCTGACCACTCTCACCCTGACCTGGCAGAGATATAGAGGTGGGCAAACATTCAGTCCCCACAAGCTTAGTGAATAATTGGGTAACGGAGAGAGAGGATGGGGAGGCAGCGGCTGTGCAGCTACGCGGGTATCGTGGCCAGTGYGTCCTTTCCTTCCTTTGAGCACCTGCTGTTTCCCTTGAAGCTTTTCCTCCTTCGGCRTCTGCTGCGCAGAGATGAGCAACAAAACTCTCTGAGAGCGCAGCTCTGAGCGGTCCCACCTGGCTTGGGGTTAGGGGGGGGTAACAAAACTCTCTGCCTTTATTTCCCCCCTTTCCACTTCGGAATCGCATGAGAAAAGTCTTTCTTCTGGCACGTGTACATCTCCTGGGGCAGCGGTTTGGCAGGGTTTCTCTGGATGTATTGCATCTGCAGTTGATCCTCCTCTACTCTGGCTTCCTCTGATTAAGAGGTGCGATGGGGATGCCTTGGCGGGGAGCTCACCTCGAGCAGTAAACAAACATCTGAGAGCAGAGAGGCTGCTTCGGCAGTGCCTGGCAATAGGCTGTGCAAATGCCCCTTGCCGTTAGCACTTGGGGGATGCGAACTGAGCTCAGCTGGCAGAAGGGAGGCTTGGGCAGGGGAGCCAAGGGGGCCGAGCCACGGACCTGCAGCCTGAGTGGCACGGCAGCAAGTGGGGCAACTGCAAACGCCTTCACCCTTCTGAGAATATAACCCGATATGCTTGAAATGCAGCATAATTCACAAATGGAGTTATTCTGGGTTAAATAAATAGCTCATTAATTACATATTATATCTCTGGTGACTAACTCTTGGGCAGAGCATGCCCATCATTGTTATACGGTTGCACACTTGTAGGGTGAAGAGCCTCTTTGTTTTTTCCTGTTTGTCTCCTGTGCCCGAGGGGTGGGAGCTGGTGAAGGCAGACCCTGGCCTCGGCACCCTTTCCTGCTGCTGTCCCAGCCCATGTGGCCACCATTGTCCCCGGGGTAATTCCTCTCTGTGCCCTGTGCTGTGCCTGCTTGGGATGAAGCATCTCATGGCAAAGCACAGCGAAGGAGAGACCTAACCAGTGCCTTTGAAAGCAGCCGCTGTGAAACGCTGCAGTTCGAGAACGACTTYGGGGTGAGATTGAAAGAGGAAGGCAGGAGTGATGGGAATCCTGCAAAGAGGACATGTTGTGTGTCCTGCAGTGGATGGCGGGTGGTCAGATCCTCCTGGAGGGGTCCTGGGAGAGTGTCTCCGACCTGGCCGAGGTGGGAAGGACTTACACACAGCACCCCTCTCTGCTTATCTCRGATTCTTATGCAGCTCATGCAATGCAATGGGTGCCACAACCAGAAATCAGGTGATATGCAGTTGTATCCCTTGTTAGTGGCTGGTTTTTTGGTCCCTATGTGTCAAATCTGCTGAACCCACTGTGATTCACCCTGGCCCATTGGGGTGTACCTGTGGGCCTCCTAGGCTGGGTCTCAAACGCGGCTCCTCTCCTTTGAAGCAGGGGCTGCCCTGTGGCTGCCTCCCAAACGTTTTATTCAGTGCATGTACAGAGCAATGCAAGAACAAAGCTTCAACTCCTCACTCTGGTTTTCAGTCTATACTGAGAGGAACAAAAGCTTTGATGGGAACATGAAATAATAGGAACCTGCCCTGTGCTCACAGCGCAGCTTTCCAGTCCCGGCAACCCTGACCACGGGGGTGTTAATGTTGCTTTCGCTTCGGAGCACACAAAAATGGAGCAGCTTGAATTTGAGGCAGGGACTGCCTGTTGCTTGGGCTGCGGCATGCTGGGGTTTAAGATCTTGCTCTGAATCTTAGTATTTTATAGTCCAGAGAAGAGCTCAGTGTGGAGGGAAGGAGCCGCTYTTGCTGGCTCGAAAATTTGTCCTTTCTAATAATATTTCCATTGGAACAAATAAGCTTCAAAGAAACCAAAGCAGCTTTCTCCCTCCTCTGTGTGTCCTTGTAGATAATGATGGTAGTTGTGCTCAGCTGGGATGCTTTTGACAGCTCTCCTTGCCTTTGAATGTCTGGCAAATGGAGGCAAAGCATTCTTAATGGACAACTGTTGGTGGTAGCATCCGCTGCCTGAGAGCGCCAGGTTTCATTGGCCTTCGAGCCCTTGGTGCATGGCTCATCCCTTTCTTCAGGACTCTGTCTGGGAATGAAAACAGTGAAAAAGATACGGAATTTCCTTTTGAGGCAAGAGCCTTCTGGACCGCTTTTCCGCCCCACGTACCAAATGTGGTCTGTGTTGTGTGGCATCTGAAGGGATGATGTTGGTACCACACAAAGTTCCCGACACAGTGCGTGTTCCTAGTGGGGTACAATTGGTGCAACGGGCCCATGCCAGCTGAACGTGAGACACACGCACATGCTGCCTTTGCTGCTGGACTGCAATAAGAAATAAATCTTGTCCTGGTATTCTAAACCAAAATGAKAACAGCCTCCAGGGATTTCGTAACATCTCCTTAGAGGGGTGTTCTACCCTCTTTGTGCCAAGCTGAAAGCAGATCTAACAGCTATCTGGCTTGGTGGGCTGGTACCTGCAGCGGAGGAGGATGCTGGGATCCGTGCTGACACTGTGTGCTGAGCTGATTAAGGGGTGACTCCTTCCTGCTGGGGTGTCCTGGGGCTCTTCCCCAGGTGAGCCCCTTCCCAGGGGCTCCTTCTGCCCACAGGTATTGTCTATTTGCAAAAAAAAAAAAATAGAGTATATTAAGGAAACGCTTGTAGCTGAAGCCATCTCTGGCAGCCATGCACCACTCCAGCGCCCGCCGGGGGTCCCTGGGGGGACATCCCCCTTCCCACCAGCAGCAGAGGCCGAGCACGGGTGCTCACCGGTACAGTGGAGACCCGGCGGGGAGGCAGGTATAGCTTCTCTGTGGGATGAAGTGAGGAGGGGAGATGGCTGGCATTTGACCGGCTTGTAAAGCCTCAGAAAAGCCAGATGACTTAAGGAATCTTGTGGCAGGCACTTGGCTCAGCCAGTCCTGGGTTTGTTRTTCTGCCAGTAAACCTCTTGCCTGGGCTCCCTAATTCTTGCTAAGATGGACAAATCCASAACAGCAGAGCTATTGTGAGGGTAGTGCTGTCCAGCATCTCTGCAGCACAAATAATGGGGCGATGAGGTCCTTACCCCACGTCCTCTGGGACGCGGGTGCAGGGGGCAAGGACAGATGCTCCTGGCTGGCAGCAAGGAGGCAGCCCAGGCTCCTGTCCACTGCAGAAAGTTATTTACAAGCCTGTCGTGTACAGATAATGAAATATTAATATGCTGCACATGGAGTTCTGCACATTTCTTTGTTCAGGGTCTTTGGTAACAGAGGCTGCATGTCCTCACACTTGCTGTGCTGGTGTTAGTCAAGAGGATCCCAGGGTGGGATTGTCGCTGTGGTTTTAAGCTGCTCCACAAAGAGATCTTTTCGACTACGTGCTGTCTGTGTTAGGGATCTTGCTGGCCCTGCAGGGATGGCAGATACGTGGAGCTAGCGCAGGCGTTGCTCTGCACCGGTCTGTGTCCGCTCACCCTGGCTGTGCTCCCCGCGGAGGGTGGCATGGCTGGAACAGGGCGATGCTGCATCCAGCTGCGCAGCGCTGCGGACCTTTCCGCCTCGCTCTCCCTCTGTGAGGAATGGTAATGATTAAACCATCTGTAACACTAGAGAGATTGGTAAGGCTTATATTTATTAAAGTTTGTAAAGCACTTTGTGCTGCTTCAGACAGACGCTGGTGCTGGTACACAGGATTATTTTACTTCYGCACCACTTGGGAGAGCTGCTGTGATTTGCTGCTCTCCCAGCTCCTGGGGAATCTGCAAGGACTCTTTGCTGCTTTGCAGTCCCAAACGAGATTTTTCTGCATCCTTAATGTATTGAATTTACTGTAATACAAAGAACATCATGACACCCAGGAGGTTTTATATCAGATTTCATATGAATGGCATTATGGCCAAGCTCAGCTTTTGATAAGGAACTGCAACCCCCTGCTCTTGGCTCTGTCAGTGTTTGGGTTTTATGGTTTTTGTAATGAAGAGAAATAGGTTGACACAGATGCACATTGAACATGATCACCAGCAGGAAAAATATTGACCTGTATCTCAAGTTTTGTCCAGGATGGAGTTTTCTGGTCTGAACATGGATGCATGTTTTGGTTCCTGAAGAGGACCCAAAGAGGAAGGAGGAGAAGCCCGAGGTCTGACTGAAAYGTAGATCCAGGACCAAACACTTGCAGCTGGGCTGGAGTGGGGTTTGCAACTGCAGCAAAGGATGGGCATCGCTTTGTGTATAGAGAATGGAGTCAGGTCAGGAAACTCATCATTCCTAATAGATGCATTTCCACTCACTGGTTGTTTCTAGAAGACTTCTCTCATCTTTGTTATCAACAATGATCACACAGAGTTTGTGGAACATTTGTATTTTCTCTTTTAGATATAAGGAAATGACATTAAATGTTGAACAGGATTGTGTCGCATGTAGGGGGATATGACGTTAAAACAGAAAATACAGTGGTTTAGAAAAAGAAAAAAAAGTCCATAAACAGGACTGAACCAGCGTCTATCAAGACAACATGAAAGAAGGCAGCAGGAGGAGAAACCCTGCTTAGCATACGGCTAATGACTTGGCCAAATTGCTCTGAATTGCCAGGCATGTGACTGAGAGCAAAATAAAGCCCAGATATAATCTGCTCAATTCAGGCCAGAAAGGTTGCAGGATGTTTTCTTGAGAATGAAGCTTTCATCTCTCTGTGTGTGGTGATGTTTTTTTGTTGTTGTTGTTGGGTTTTTTTT
>JASVER010000093.1:3977-15814 GCA_030449065.1 Oceanodroma leucorhoa
CGACACCCCTCTCCTCCCCCAGGTGATCTCACCACCTCGGCACAGCGCCTGGGCAAAGGTAGGGCTGGGGTGGGGGTCGGGCGGCACGGCCGGGCACCGGCACGGGGCTGCGCCATGCGGGCACGGACCCTCCCCAGCAGGCACAGACCCCCCGCCCTGTGCACTGGGACCCTCCAACGTGGGCACAGACCCCTGCCCTGCGCATGGGGACCATGCAATGCATGCACCGACCCCTGCCCAGTGTGTGCGGACCCCCGCCCTGCGCACAGGGACCATGCAGTGCCTGCACAGACCCCTGCCCGGCATGCACGGACCCCCGCCCTGTGCACCGGGACCCTCCAACGTGGGCACAGACCCCGTCCTGCCTGCACAGACCCCTGCCCTGCACACAGGGACCATGCAATGCCTGCGCTGACCCCTGCCCAGCATGCACGGACCCCCACCCTGTGCACGGGGACCATGCAGTGCCTGCACTGACCCCTGCCCGGCGTGCAGGGACCCCCGCCCTGTGCACGGGGATCATGTAGTGCATGCACTGACCCCTGCCCGGCATGCACAGACCCCCGCCCTGCACACGGGGACCATGCAATGCATGCACTGACCCCTGCCCGGCGTGCGCGGACCCCTGCGCACGGGGACCATGCAGTGCCTGCACCGACCCCTGCCCGGCGCGCGCGGACCCCCGCCCGCCGCGGGCAGCCCGGCCGTGCTCACCCCCCCCGCAGGCCTGACCTCCGTCAGCTTCGAGGGTGCGGAACGGCCGCCGGCGGACGACGCGACGCGGGAGTCCCTCAACAGCGACTCCTCCAGCCTCGACGCCCTCAACAGCGGCTCCTTCAGCATGGACGCCCTCGCCGGGGAGGCCCGGGGCGGTGGGTGCCGACGGGGCGGTGGGTGCCGACGGTCCGCCCTGGGTGCAGCCCGGGGGTCCCCAGTCGCGTCCCGTTGGGCGCTGACCCCGTGCTCTCTGCCCTCCTGCAGGTCCCGTCGTGGACGTCCCGGCCCAGTCCCACGAGTCGGAGGAGGGTGAGGCCGGGGGGCTGCGTCCCCCGCGCGCGGGTGCTGCCCCCGACCGGCTGAGCATCCCCTGGGGCTCCCAGCACCCAGCCCAGGGCTGCAACGGGGGGGGGCCGCGAGCCGGGGATGTGGGGGCCTCCCGAGCCTCCTGGGAGGGGGGAGATGGTCCCAGTCCCCTGCGGGTGGTTGCAGTCCCAGGGGTGCCCCATCAGCTGGGGGGGAGCATTAGCCAGGGTACCCCGTTAGCGGGGGATGCCCCGTAAGCTGGAAGCGCCCCGTTAGCGGGGGATGCCCCGTTACCCGGGGGGCCGTGCCGGTGCCTGCCCCCAGCCCCGGCATCTCCGCTTGCCTGCAGGAGGGGACCGCGACGTGGACTCGGAGGAGGCCCTGGGGTCCCAAGGTGACCGGGGGGCCGGGGGCGGCGCAGGGTGGGCCGGCGGGAGCGCTGCGGGGGCTGGCTGCGGGGACGGGGTGCACGTGGCAAGCGCGGGGGGCTGACGCAGCCTCTCCCTCTCCAGGGATCTGAGACGGCCGAGCCTCGCCGGAGATGCCTCCTGGGACGATGTCCTCTCCCGAGCTTCCCTGCTGCCTCCCCATGTCCTCCCTGCCCCGGGTCCCTCCGTGCCCCCCCCAGTCCTCGCCGCGGCCCCCGCAGCCCCACCCCACCCCCACGGCCCAGCCTGCACCCCGTGGCGGGGTGACCCCCCACTTTGCCGGGGGTTCGCCGGGGGACCGGGGGCTGTGGGATGCCCGGGGAGCGGGGTCCGCTGCGGGGCAGGGGCCGTGGAGGTGGCTGGACCCCTCCACGMGCCCCTGGGGTGGGGGCTGCGAGCCTGCGCCCCTCCGTCCTCCCCCAATAAAGGTCCCTGCAGCAGCCGCCTGGTGTGGTGGAGCCGGGCGCTGGCACCCCACGGCCGCCGGACCCACTGCCCGGGGTGGGGGCACCGCGGGGGGGTGCAGGACAGAGGTACCGGCCCCCCTGGCAYGGAGCTGGGGGTCGGACGGACGCGGCTGCTCCGGGGAGCGGCGAGGTGGGGGGCTGGGTGCAGCCCCCCCGGCGAGGCCCCAGCTGCCGCTGGCACGGCTCCGCTGCCCCGGGGCTCCCTGTGAGTCCATCCCGCGTCTGTGGGAGACCGGGGCTGGCTCCGTCCCCCTCCCCAGCCCTTGGGCGATGGCACCGTGGTCCATCGTGGTCCATCGTGGTCCCCGTGGCTCCATGGTGGTCCCCCCCATCCCGGCCCCAGCACGTCTCCCCTCCGCTGCCAACGCCCCTGCCCCGACGGCGGGCCCCTCCATGCTGCGCCGGCACCGCTGCATGTGCCGCGCCGGCACCGCTGCCTGTACCGCGCCGGGGGAGCCCCGGCCAACAGCGGCGCTCGTTAACGGGCTCTTCTGCCAACAYCTTTAATGAAGGCGTGAAACCCCATCCCCGCGAGCCCCCCGCCCGGCCGCGCTGCCCTGGCGCTAATCCCCGGCCCCTCCAGCGCAGATGCCCGTTCCCCCCCCCCCAGCAGCTCCGGAGGCCGCCTGGCCCTGCCCCGCACCCGTTCCGGATGTCAAAAGTTAACACGGGTTCAAAAAACACGATTAGGAGGAAATTTAAGGGGAGGAGGGGGGGRATCCTATTAAACACCTCGGTCCCACCTCCGGCGCGGGCCCCGGCTGCCGTTTGCCGGGAGGTGACGAAGCGTTCCGGGGAATTAGCGCCCTGCGTTTTCGTTTCCCGCACACCTCGCCCTTGGCGGTGGCCACCGGCACGGCCGCGGTCGGGGCTGCCCCACGGCGCGTTGCCCGTGCCCCCGACGGCGCCCGGCCCTTCGCCCCGCGCCAGGGACGCGGCTCTGCCACGTCCCCCGGTTATTTACTGGCCCCGGAACCATTTGCTCTTTGCCGTCCCCGGGGCTGAGCTCAGCCCGGCCCTCGGCAGGTCCCTCCCCGGTGCCGTGTCCCCACTGCCCGGGTCCCTTCCCAGCCCCTTCCTGGCCGTCCCGCAGCCCTTCCCTGGAAGGGATGTGTCTCCATTACCTGCGACATAAAGGCCAAAAAAGCTTTTTAATTAATTCCCTACCCCGGCTGCTGCGGCCCCCACCGGTGCCTCCCCACCCCACGCTCACGCCGGGCTCAGCCCGGCCTTGACTCCCTCCACCGGGATTTTCCACAACCATTTTCCAGCGTTCACAGGGACCTGGGGGGGATGACCCCCAACATCGGGGATGGTGGGATGGAGGTTAGCGAGGGGCCACCCCCGTGCAAGAGGAACCCCCCGGAAGCCTCTGGGCTGCCTCTGAGCTAATCTGGGGGCTCTCCCTTGGGGTCCGCCCCCGGCACCGGGGAAGTGCCACCATCCTTCCCACGGTGTGGGAATCACCTGGGGGGACCCTGGGGACCCCCCGCCCCGCAGGGCTGTAGGTCTGTGCAGGGCTCCCCGGGGGAGCAGCCCAGCAGGGCCCGTCCGCCGCCGGTACCCCCCAGCCCCATTTCCACGCCGCAGCCCCTCCGTGGGACCCTCTCCCGGCCRTCGCCCCGGGGCCGAGCGCGGTTCRCCGGGGTCAGCAGCAGCGTGAGGGGCCCCGTCCCCCGCGGCGCTGCCGGCGCGGTGCTCGGCGGCTCCGGTTACCGCGGGCTGGAGCGGGCGCGAGGGGGACGCGGGCGTCGTTGATGAATTACGGGGGGAAGTTTCCAGTGGCGGTGCTCAGCCCCGCCAGACATTTCCCTCATTAGCCGGGATGAGATCATGCGAGCTGGCCGCCCGCGTCACACACGATTAGTCGGATCGTTACGGCCCGCCTGGAGCGAGGGGCTCCCGCAGCACTCGGGGGACCCCCAGCCCCGGGGCTGAGGAGGGGGCCGCTGCCCCCAGCCGCACCGCCCAGCCGCAGCGGCATCACCACGACCCCCCGTCCCGAGGAGAGCAGGGCCACGGGAGGGAAGAGTTTTACCCCAGACGTTGCCCCCCAAATGCGGCGGCACCGCTGGGACCTGCCCAAAGGCCTCCTGCCCCTTTGCGCTGCCCCCCGCCCCCCGCAGCACCCCCACCAGAGCCTGCCCGGGTAGGTGCCGCTACCAGCATCTCCACCATCTCCCACTCCGGCCGACCGCCGGCTCCAGCCTGAATGAACCCCCCCGCTGCGGGCACCCACCGACGCACCCGGCTGCACGGAAGGACCCTGACCGAGGTACACGACGGGGAAAMCCCCAAAACCGCCAAGCGTCGTGCGCGGCATCTGGCGTCCTGCCRCGTGGGGACTCCCCACCACGTCCCCCCCACGGCAGCGGCTCCGGGAGCTGCGCACGGGCCCCCTCGAGCCGGTCCCACCGAAGCGACACTCGGGACACCCGGGAAATGCCTGGTCTGGAGAGAGTGGGGAGCACGGAGCCCTCACCCCGGGCGTCCTCGGGCGGCGAGACCCGCTGACGGCGTCCGGGGGGGGGCAGGAACCCACGTCAAGCCAAAGCTCCTGCCGGAGAGGAGCCGGCCCGGGCTGGGGGTGTCAGGGGGGGCGGCTCCGTCACTCCAGGAGTCGAACACCGCAGCGTCGGAAACCCCATTTCCACTTGTCCATCTTTAGCTTCCAGCCACCGGTTCCTGCCCCGACRTCCCGGGGCAGCGAGCGCTGCCCCCTCGGTGCCCCCCGCGGCCGGGCAGCCCCTCGCCGGGGTGTTACCCCCCGCGCGCAGTAACTCTGCGGGCTCCCACGCTCTCTCCGTGTTCGTGCCGACCCTCTCGAGGAGCAGGATCGTGTCCAGCCCCCGCAGCGATCCCGAAGGCAGGGCGAGTTTGGGGCAACGCGCAGGGGGGCTCGTCTCAAACGCGACATCGTCCTTTCGACGCGGTAATTCCCACCTCCCGGCACAGCTCCGGAAGATGGACCCAGGGGTGACGTCCACGGGGTGACCAGTTGGGCCACGTGGGGTGGACAACCTCGGGGAAACAACCGRCGAACCAAACCCAGGATGGGTGTCCCGGGGGAAGGGGGGCTGGCACAGCGGCTCCGGGAGCGGGAGGCGTCACCTCTCCCCTGGGAGAGGCGGCACCGGACCCGAACGCAGGACAGGCCACCACGGTTCGGAGGGGACGCCGCCTCTGCGCGAGGGGGGTGGGTGCCGAACGTCCCCCGCCCCACGGGATCGACACGGCTGCGCGGGGCCACCCCSGCCCCGCAGCTCGAAGGGTGACGGCAGCGCGGGTCACCGCGGCAGCCCCGGCGCGGGCAGCGCGTCACGCGGACGGGAGATGCTCAAGGGCACCWACAAGGAGCCCGACTACATCGGACACGATAGCATCAGGACACGCTGGCCCCAGGACACGTCACCGTGTCCCCTCCCCGGGCTCGGAGCCCGGGAAGCAGGGGGGTCAGAGCAGTACCTTGGCCCCAAACCTCCTTTGGTGGTCACCGTGACCGGCTGACCCAACGAGACGAAGTCCCGCGGGCAGCAACCCGCGACGGATCTGGGCCGGACCGGCTCCTGGCCGCTGCGGTGGGCACCAGCTTCTCCCGACGTCCAACCCGCRCCGGTCCCCAGCCGGAGCGCGGCGACGGTGGAACCCCAACGCCAAGAGCCCTCCGTGCCTTCGAGGTGACCCAGCAGCACGTGCGGCCACCCCCGGGCAGAGAGCGGGGCGGAGGGAGGTTCGAATACTCCGAACGTAACAACGAAGATTTTTTAATCGTTCTTATTAAAAAAAAAAAAAAAGCACCCCTGAAGGCGTGCACAGCGTCCACCACACCTCCGGGGCGTCAGCGCGGGCCCCGCTGCGATCTCCTCCTCTGAAACATCCCGGAGAACCCAGCCCCGGAGCCCAGCCCGGGATTTAGGGAAGGGAGCCGCAGGGCAGGATCCGAACACACACGCACGCGGTGCCGGCTGCCACGGGAGCAGCACGGTGACGGCTCCACCTCCCGCACGGCCRCCGCCGGCACCGGGCCCCTCGCCCCTCAGCGCAGGGCGTCCGGGGGCCAAGTCCTGGGCCTTCATCCCATCCGCTTCCCCAACAGATGACAAAAATAAAGCTTTCAACCATAGAAAAGCCACCAGGTGACAGACCATTTGTTTTATATATATTTGTATGTATATATATAGAGAGATATTTATATATATATAGATAGAAGTGGGTTCTTCTTCTCTCATGTAAAAATTCAAAATACAGTTTTTACTATTAACAATCTGAAGTGTAAATGTACAAATTTTTACCGCTAAGCAAAAGGAAAACAAAACCAAAGGAACAAATAAAAAGAAACACACAGAGCAAGAGGAAGTAAAAAGAGAAGATAAAGGCGGGCTTCGGGGCGCCCCGGGGCAGACGCACGCACGGAGACCCCCGGGGATCGGACCGCAAGGCAGAGACCACAACGGGATCCAACCCACCGGCGCCAGAGCGGCAAACTTTTTATTTCTCTTTTAAAAACCATCGCATCCGCCTCTCCGGGGGCGAGGAGGGAAGGGGACAGGGGTGGAGGGGGAACCCCCTCCCKCAGAAAAGCTGCCCCGTCCGCGCACCCGGCGAGCGCCCCGCTCCCCGGCCGGGAGGAGCGTCCCTCGGCCGTGCCCCCGCCGGAGCCGCGCGGAACGGGGCGCGGAACGGAAACGCCAACGTCCCGTAGCGGCCGGTTGTTCCGCGGCCAGCGGCCGGTTGTTCCGCGGCCGGTTGTTCCGCGGCCAGCGGCCGGTTGTTCCGCGGGCAGCCGGGCTCTCCCGCCCGCTCGGCGCAGCCGCGGCGGTGCCGGTCCAAGCCCCCGCGGCCGGTCGGGCGACGACCACGCGACGGGAGGGGGGGGGGGCTCTCGCACGGCCCCCTGACGGCCGCCAAACTGGAGGAGCGCTGGGTGGCTAGAATCTAAAGCAGATTTCAAAACACCTCATTAAGCACACACACAAATGAAATCCTCACAGCGCCGGGGGAAGCGAACACGAACCAGAGGGTGTTTAGAGCTTTCAACGTCTGTGCAAAGCGAGGAGGCTGACGGCTGGATTTCCCTTTAGTGCGTATTCTTTCTCGTCCTCTCTTTCGCCCTGCCCCGGGCCTTAGGATATCGCAGGGTCCTTGGGCTTGGACTGCTCAGTCCCTGACAAGAGGGAGATGGTGGGATCTTCCGAGTACTCGTCTCCGTCCGTGAAATACGGCCCTTCCCCCAGCTCGAAGAATATCGGCAGGTCTCCGCTCCCCACGTCGACAGCGCTCGAGTCCACCAGGAAGAGGGGCTGGGCCGTGTAGTGCACCAGCTGCTTCCCTGCAACGAGAGAGCGCGGGCGAGGGCAGCGCTTTTCGGGAGGGGGGCAGCGGGGCCGGCTGCCCGCACAACGGCGGGCAGAGGACCGGGAGCGGCGAGGTTTCGCTCTTCAAACTGCCGACACCGGCCGCTTCCTCGCTACGTGCAAGAAGCAGCGCTCCTCGCCACTCAACGAGGCACCGGGACTTGGGCGAGAGCTTTCGGCACGCGAGCAAGGGACAAGGATCTGAGCGTAGCCGGGGTCCAGCCCGCTCTCTGGGACGCTGTCCTGGCTCCGGCTGGGACAGAGTTAACTCCCTTCCCTGGAGCTGGAGGGGGGCTGGGTTTGGGTTTGGCGATGAAAGGAATGTTGATGGCCCATCGATGCTTTGGGTGTTGCTGGGTGGTGCTTGCACCGACAGCCTCCCCCGCCCTTCGAGGTGTGGGGGGACCTGGGGGGGAGCACAGCCGGGGTGGTTGACCCAGCTGGCCAATGGGGTACTCTATACCATGTGACATCATGCCCAGCTTACAAACTGGGGGGTGGTCCCTTTGGGGGGGAGCGCACAGTTCGGGCGGTGGGTCCGGAACACGTGGGGTGAGCAGTTGCACTGTGTATCGCCTGTTTTGTATATTCTGTTATTGTTGTTATCATTGTTATTATCACTGTTCTACTTTGTTTTATTTCCATTATTAAACTGTTTTTATCTCAACCCGCAGGTTTTCCTCCGTGTGCCCTCCCGATCCTCTCCCCCATCCTACCGGAGTGGGGGGGTGAGCGAGCGGCTGCGGGGTGTTCRGTTGCTGGCTGGGGCTAAACCACGACAGACACGCAGTGAGGGACCGGGGACCTTCCCGTGCCTCCGCGGACACGCGCAGGGCGAGCGGGCTGGAACCCCGCTACGGCTCCAGCTGAGGTGCGGAGCCCACGGCTGGATGCTGGGGTCGCTGCCACGAAGGAAGAGCAGCCCCGTGACAGCCCACGCCATTCCCCGCAGACAGGGACGGGGCTGGGGCTGGCAGGGACCTCGAGCGCGTCCGAACAGCTCCGAGCCTCTCCGGGCAGCCCGTGCCAGAGCTTCACCGCCCTCACGGCAAAAAAGCGCTTTCTCGCGTTCTGATGGAATTTCACRTGTTTCAGTTTGTGCCRCGGCCTCTCGCCCTGTCCCGGGGCAGCRCTGCGGAGAGCCCGGCTCCCTCTGCCTCCTTCCCTCCCGTACCTGCGGCTAAGATCCCCCTCCCTACTTTCTCTTCCCCGCTCAATAGCCTCTCTCAGCCAAATACGCTTTTTGGGAGGAGAGACTATTTTGCCACAGCCTCAATTCTCSTGCTGCCGAGTCACTAAACGCCGAAACGGCCGCCGGGTACCTGTGTCTGCCGCGCTGGCCTCTGTCTCAGTAGGTTTCTGCTGTTCCTGGGACGAAAGGAGATCCTGAATCTGCAGGGAGAAAGGCGGGGTGGTGAGGGCACAGCAGGGGTCGGTCGGGCACGGGTCCGCGCCGTGCCCGCCTGGGGACCGACCCAATTCACGTGCCGCGCGGAGACCGCCGTCATTTACGGCCCCGAAGCCGCACCGAGGCAGAGAGGGACGGGGACAGAGCTCCGCGAGGCTGCCCGCCGGGCCCCCCGCAGCCCTCCAGCCCCCGCTAGGACACGTTTGTAATGAGCCATTTTAYCTTATTTTTGTGATTTATTTTTTGTTTATTGAAAGCCTTATTGCAACTAAAGCGCCCGAGAGCGGCGGGTCCCGGCAAGCTGCCAGAGCGACCCGGGCTGAGGCTGAGGACGCGATCCCGGGTCCCGTCTCACACCCCCCCTCCCACGGGCACAACTGGGCTGGGAGGGCCGAGAAGCGGGTGAAAAGGGAGAAAAACCTTGGAAGCGGGAAGCCCTGCCACCCCCCAGAGCTAACGCCGTCGGGGAACACGGCGCTGAGGCTGCTAATCCCGGGCCACCGAGCAGGATTCGCCCCCGGTGCCGCCGGGAGGGCAAGGCCTGAGCAGAGGCTCTCCGGCAGGATCACTTTCCCTCTCCGGATTTACAGCCAGCTAATAATCCCGCGGCTATTTATCACGGCACCTGCTGCCACGGAAAAGTCGCCTTAGCAAGCACTGAAATGTGCACCCGGGATTTTTTGTTCCCGCTTGGCAACCGGCACCGAGTAAGAGCAGAGGACGTGGGAGCCCCCGGGTCTCCGCAGGCTGCCCGGCCGCGGTTTGGGAACGCYGCAGCTCAGCCTACAGCCAGCACAGGGGCTTCTGCTGGGCGAAGTCAAAGCCCCACGAAACACTCCTCCCAGCGTGGCAGAGGAGAGGAAAATACACAAGTGACCTCGATCCAAACGCTACCTGAGCTGAAGAGCCAAGCTGCGAATTTTTCAAAGGACACCCGTTAAGACTCCTTTAGTAAATCCCGCTTCCAGATTTTCTACGGTGTAACTCTCGGCTCAACACCACGAAGTAATTCATTCCTGAACTGCTGAATCTCTACTGCCGACGTTCTTCCCCCGAATCCCGCTAATCCCTCGCCCAGCCAGCCCCAGCCGAGCCTCGAGTCCGTAGGAAACTTGGTTTAGGGGGTAGGTACTTGCCCGCACAGGTGTAACGCAGCACCCCGCACCCCCGCGCTCCCCCCGCAGCCCCTTTTCCCTGCAAACACCCCCAGATCCCGGCTGGCCGTCGGGTGTCGGCGTCCCACCGCGGGGCAGCGGGAAGGAGCAGAGGGGCAGAGGAACGTCCAGTGAGAGACACGCACCAGGGATGCTGCAGGACTCCTGTGGTGTGTTTTACCCCACGCCCCAGGTAAAGCGTACCCCAAAAGAGCTCGTGGGAACCGTTCTGCTGAGGGAAAAGCCAGAGGGTCTCCAAGGGTGTACTTTGGAGAGGGGCACGGCGCTGTCCGCGCTCTCCCTGCTCCGTAACCCCGGCATTAACACCTTCGCAGCCATCCCACGTTGTACCACCTGTGGGCCCACAAGGTCCCCAGCAAGGAGACTGTACCTGGGCTTTCCTGTTCCGCAAAACCTTTCAAGATGTTTCCTGTTCTGCGTTGGGGGAAAAAACACAAGATCCCTTCGTGCTTTTTCAGATTARAAAAAGAAGTGGGGAGGAAGAAGGGGTTAGAGGCCAGCTGAGCGTCCCCTGCTCGCTGTTATCAACCGGACCCGGAGTCCCCTGCCTGGCCTGACCTGGACCGGACTCACTCTCCCGCGCTCACGGCAGCATCCGAGCTCTCGTTTATCTCCGTCCCCCTCTCAGTTTTTCTCCCCGAGTTGTTCCGTTTTGTGGGAATACCGACACGCGTCCCAGGGCAGAGAAAGGCCAGCGCCGCGGCCCTGGAGCTGGAGCGCGCACGGAGCTGGCGCAGCCCCGGGGCTCGCTCCGCTGCTCCAACCCAGGGCCGGGAGCGGGACTTGGCTCTGCCCCAGCCCGGGAGCACTCCACTCATCAGGCTACCGGCTGCTCCGAGGGCCCGGGACTCTCCGGTTTTGACCGTAACTTCCACCCCGCTGCTCCAAGCACCTTCTCAGTGCGGCCACGGAACGCTGTGTTTGACTAATCACCATTATCTAATGAAAAAACCGTTTTATCAGGCAACACTGGCTCTTGCAAGGAGAGTCYGTATGAGTGCCTTGCACGGCGTTCAGCGCCGATGATGCGCAAGTAAATAAAATAAATAACACGGCGCACGAGGGAGTTTGCCTTGAGAAAACCTCCTGACAATTTAAGGAAGTCAAAAGGAGGGTTTATGGAAACCACATGCAGCTCTCTAGGCTTCAGTGCACTTCCACGTTCAGGGGGCAGAGCTCACATGAGAGATGGAAGTCTCAGCACTTAATTAACCGAGTATGAATGATGAAGTAGCCCTGCTCTCTGTACGAGCTGCTCAGAGAAAGCCGCAGTGCTAATTGAATTATTTCCCCCCCGGGGGCTCCCCAAGCCTGCGCGGGGCTCCGCGTCCCTCCTCCCTCCCGCATCCCCCTCCCTTCGGGCCGGGGCTGGACACTCTTCAGAGCCTGTCAGAGCCTTCCTTTAATCACGCGGAGGGGCTGCTGCGGAACAGCGGGACACACTTCATTCTGGCAGCCGGGTGTGCATGGAGGGATTTTTAACAGCTACTCACACTGGCAAGGCTGCTGTCCAGGTCGGGAAGGTTCATGTCTGTAACCGTCATTGAAGGGCTAAACAGCTGCCAAAGGAAAGAATGATGAGCGTRGGGAAAGCGAGCAGACCCAGGCGTGCTGTGGAAATTCGGGGTTGGAGCTACCGCGGTCCATCTGCCACCGCGAAGCCACGGGCGCGCGGTACCGGGGCCGGCTCCCGGGGGGCCGGGCGGGAGGGAGGGGGTACTCACATCCAACAGCGCGCTCGTGTCCACGCTGAAGCCGTGTGTGGTCAGCATCGTCTGAAGGTTATCCAGGTTGGAGTCGATGGTATCCAGATGGTCATTGAGCTCATTCCTGTGCAAAAGGAAGAGGAGCGCAGGYGATCGGTGCCGAGAAGCCTCTCCCGGGTTCTGGGCTACTAAAGGGGAATTTATCCACCCAGGGACCGGAGCCCTCCTACCACCCGAGCGGGAGAGCGGGGCTGGGATCCCCGGCTCTGCGCAGCC
>JASVER010000093.1:15976-47089 GCA_030449065.1 Oceanodroma leucorhoa
CCTCCCAAGGGGTCCCAGGGTGAGCAACCCAGGCGAGTGAGGGACAGCGAATTCCTTACGGACCCCGGGATTTCGGCAAGCCATTTAGGCTCCGCGGTTTGGGTCTTGGTAAGCGCCCACCGCCGCGGGCTGGCAGGGATCTCGGTGCGGCTGCGCCTTTACAGCAAGGGGCTTGGGACCCTTTTTCAGCCCAAACGCAGGGACCGCCCCCGCCCGTCACGTCCCGCTGGCGGATCCGTGACAAAGAAAGGGCGACAAACCTTCTTCCCCGCAGCAACTGGCTTTGGGGGAAAAGCTTCAGAGGGGTCACTACTGGCCAGAAAAAAACTTCACATCTGAACTGGCAATGGGGAAAACGTTATTTGTTCACCCAGAGATGCAGTTTCCAGTRAAAATGGAGAGAACTAAAGCTGCTTCCGCGTACCTGGGGAAACAAACCTTCCCACTGCACCCCSACCTGCGCACGTCCCTGCACGGCTCCCGGCAGCCCCGGAGAGCGTCCGCCTGCGTGGTGGGGCACGGGGGGAGAAGCACCAAGCTCCCAGGGGAATCACAGCTCGCCGGCTGGCAAACAGCGAGTCCAGGACGAGGACTAACAGCGCAATTCATCTCGGCTAACTCTGCCCCTGAAAGCTGGCCCCTCGCCAAAGCCAGGCTCCCTCAACAGCCACCCGGGAACCGGACACCGTGCTGGGACGGACGGCACGGAGGTGCCAACCCCACAAGSCAGGCCATAAGGAAAACCAGGCTCCGCGGACACGGCTCGTTCCCTCCCACGGAGCGCTGGGATAACTTTGCAGACCGAGGCGGATGGCGGAGCGCGAGCAATCCCGGCAGGGATCGCTTTTAACTGACTCAGACCTGGGGCTGCGAGGCTGAGCTCCGGAGAACGGTCGTCGGGATGGCAGGAGGCCAGCAAGGGCCGCAGAGGCGATGGCGAGGCGGGGAACTGACCCTCTCGCTCGCTAGTTCCACGGTGCTCGTGGTGTTTATGTCCACGACGCTTCAGAATAACAGAAGYGGATGACATAAACCCCACGGTGCTACCAAAAAGCCTCTAAGGCTCTCTGGAAAGAGTTTTTACGTCCCCTCATCCCACGGCAGCGCCACGGAGATTACAACATCAAGTCGATTTTGTCACTGCTGCGGAAAACGAGAAGAGGCCGCAAGGTCACACGGCGGCTCAGAAAGCCCAGCAGCAGAATCGAGCATCCTGCCAGAACGACAAATATACTCGTTCGGGGAATTCTGTGCTCGGGGCCACAGGAAAGCTGGCTGCAGGCACAGCCCCCGAGCACATTCCTGCCTTGCCTCTGCCCGTGCAGCGATCCGTGACTCTTGTTCAGAACTACGATCCACGAACGTCCCGCAAATAAATCGCTTATCCCAGTTTGTGCTTTCAAATGACTTCCGAAGCCCTCGCTGCACAGCACCTGACATGCGCTGGCGGGTTTAAGACGCTTTCAGCGATCCCACAGTCAGGAACACCCGGCAGCGTGGAAGGGACCAGCCCCCGCCGAGGGGTCGTCAGAGCCCCCCCGTGACAAGCTGGTCCCTCCACCCCAAGGGGATGGAGGCCGAGCAGGGCTGTGATCCCGACCGCGCAACAAGCGACACTGGGGTTAGACTGCTGACAAACTCCAGACCTTCGGAGCAAGTCTCCGTTTCTTTGCAGGAGGAAAGGGGCCCTGCAGCACTGTTTTTGACGTTGAACTGGAAATGGGTAGTTGCTGCCTGGTTCCCAGCACTGCTGGCAGGTAACCCCCTGCGCTGCGCTACCCCTGACACCGGGCTAGGCTTCCCACCAAAAAACCCTCACGGAGCAGGGAAAAAAGAGGGAGCGTGATTCTCTGGAGCAACGCAGCCTTCCTTAACTCCCCAGCGGCATCGCGGGCTGAAGCGAGAGGAACCGGCGTCTCCAGGAGAGACGAGAGCTTGCCGCCCCAGGCACCGAGGGCTCCGTAGGGTCTGCGCGCGCGTCCCCGGAGCCCGACAGCTCCGGAGGAGCAGCCCGAGCCAAGCGTGCCGAGGAGGGGGGCCAGSAGCTCTCCGTTCCCCCGGGGCAGGGAGGCTCTGAAGGCGAGGAGACCGTCTCCAGCGCTGAGAGATCAACATCTCTTCAAAGCTGATGCTCCGGCACAAGGCCTTCCCGACGCCCGCAGCCCACGGAAGAGCAGGACGCGCTTTCTGGGAATGGAGGAGCCGGCAGCAGCGTCTGCCACCCCCGCAGCACCGGGCTGCAGCAACCCGGGGAAGAGACGGGGAGCTCCGACACGAGGGTYCTGCCGAGTCGCTGCGTCCCGCGTAACCTCCATCAGGCCCCGCCAACTAACGGCAGAATCCCTGGAAAACGTGACGGACGCAGGATCRGCGATACAGGATCGGCGACGCCGACACAGAAGAGCTTTGCCTGTCCCCGGGTATGTGCAGGGAAAGGGGGACTGGAAAGACTTCGGAGGTAAAGAATAACCCTGTCCTAAGCGCACGCCCCGGCCCCGCTTTCCCTGCCAGAGGGAGCATCCCCTCGCGCACAGCGTCCTCGCGGCGAGCTCTCCGGCTCTCGCTCCGCTCCCCGGCTGCCAACCCCCTCGCAAGAACCACCGACACCGGCCGTGCCGCGCTCCAGCGCCGCGTCCTCGGCTCCCGGGGCGGCCCCGCGGAGCCGGGGCTCTCGCGAGACCCTCGCCGGCTGAGCTTCCACCTGATGAAGTGCCGAAAGTCAGCCTGCGCGGTGTGGTCTCGCCCTGTGTGGGCTGTTTTACAGGCTGAGAAGTAGCTATGTAAAAATAGCACCTTCTTACTAAACGGCTCTGCTCCCCGTGGGTCTGCCTCTCCTCCCCAGCAAAGACGTGTTTAATGCCGATGCCGTGGCGGCCCCGGACGCCGGGCGAGCGAGCCAGGGCACGCCGTGCCAAACCCGCTGCCAGGGAAGCCCCGACGGTGCGATCCTTGTTACGACTGATGGAGGCAGCGGAAAGCGCACGACCCGCCTCTCCCTCCACCGGGRACCGGCTGAGCCGGCAGTCAGGAGCAGCAGCGTTTTCCTGGGGAAAAGGCACATTTTGATAMGGACGCCGATGAGAGAACTCCATCCGCCAGTCCCTCGGGATGCCCCCAGCGCTGCCCACCGCCGGCCACGCAGCCGCCCGCGATCCCAGGCAGCGCCCAGCACCCCTGCTCGCGCCGGCGCGACCCACGGCCACGCGGAGAACGTCCTTCCCGGGAAGGATCCGGAGCTCCTGCGGAGCTCCTGAGCTCCAGCGCACGGTTCTCGGATCTCTGCCAGGCCCGGTCAGGGCTTTAGCAGGGAGCAGCTCCCAGCGTCACCGGCCCGGCTGCCCTCCCTGCCCGTCCCTTCTGATCCCCAGTACAGGCTGCTGGTCCCYTTCTGATCCCCAGTACAGGCTGCTGGCCACTTCCCCGAAACGACTGACGGGCCACCAGACGCTTCTGGGTGACAAGCAACTCCCCGTCCTCCGAATCTGAAGCACTGAAGATGTGCAGAGCTGCTTTCCTTCCCCGTATTGCTTTCCTTTTCAAACGTTCCTAAAAGCAAGAAGACGGAGCAGCTTCGCAGCGGTTATCGCATTTAGGTGGGGAAAAAGCAGCCCCCGACCCTCTCCGGGCCATCCCGCTGCTTCTGTTCCYAGCTGGGAGGTGGGCTCGGGGGGGGGCAGCAGCGCCCAGGTCCCACCAGCCCACAAACAATAACCAGAGCAGTAAGCGACGACTCCTGCCACGACCACCTCTGYGTAACCCTTGAGGGGAGCCGAGACACCGATTTAGAAATGCCTCAAGACAYATCACATTTGTCTTTTGCATTATTTTGTACATTAGCCAAAAGTATTTAAGGGCAACGCTTCAGACAGTTTTTCCTAGGCTTCTGYGGGAGACAGGATACTGGCCTAGATGGAYTTTGTCCTGATCTGGGATGTTTTTTATTACGGAAAAGCTTTATTAGAACAGCATCTTGGTGTGCAGTCAGGTTTGCAGTGGGAAGCTTCATTGTTCTGCCATTATCGTAAAAACGGAAAATGCATCAGAAAAAGTCACTTCAGCCCCGAGCTCCCATCGCGTTCCAATGCAACCCCTCGTTACTGAGCCGTGTGAATTTTGTGCTGGCAGGAGATACCAAACCGGCAGCTCTCAGGGCTGAAGTTTCCGTTCATCAAAACCAGGTACAGCACGGACAACAGCGGAGCAGACCTCCCCCCCTTCCCTGCCAAGACCACCTAAAAGGATGAGAAGCGGTTTAGCCTCCGCTTGGCCACTCGACACTTTCAGTTGCCGTGTTGAGCTGGCCAAGACGTCTGCCGCTCAGTGCCAGTTTTTGGGGCGAGCTTTCTCCTTGTTGACATACTACCTATAACGCCGGGAAAGCCGACTGCAGCGCACCGACAGCTCCCTGCCTAGCGCAGGGCTCCCCCGCTCCCTGGCCCGGAATGGCAACGCTCGGGGACAGCGGCTATTGAAATGSTAACCCTTGCTGTGATCTGCAATGAAGTGAGGAAGAGGAGGAACTGGGGCAAAGACGAGTGACCTCTGACATCTGCGAAGCGCGAGTCAAACTGAAAAATACAAACAGAAGAGGATACTAGATTCAAAAGACTCACAATCGGGCACTTTCAGGAATGAAATGTTCGTTACGTTCCAAGGCAAGAACATCTAATCGACCATGCTCCCGCACTCTAAGCGGCACCGCACTGCAGTCACGGTCCGGCGCTTCCGAGGCGGGCAAGCAGTCTCAGCCTGGCAGAATTGTTATTAACGACAAAAAACAAGCACGAAAACAAAGGGTCCTGCAAAAGCGAGTGAAGGCAGCGCAGGTTCGTTACAGCACAGCCAAGCTCAGTTCGCAGTTTCCCAGCAAGACAAACTACTTCTGGTGTGGGTCTGCCCGTATTAACTTCTGCAGGGTGGCAGCGACGCGGGGACCGCAGCCGCCGTCACCTCTCTCGGGGCGCCGGAGCTCTGGGAGAACACAGGCTCCCTTAGGCAGACAGCGACCTGCTGCTCTATGGAATATATACATTACGTTAATAATGTAGATGTTCATGTTTTTCAGCGTGTAGTGGGCTTCGGCTCCTGTAGAGTGGCTAACGTACGTCCCCGCCGGCTGGTGGGTAATGTTTGGGTGACACTGCCAAGCGCTTCCGTGCAAACATTCCCCTTCATTGCCTGAATCTCGGTACTGTCTCCTGCTGCTAAAACGCTGTTGGTCACGCAGAGGTAATTCCCAGTKCAAATGAAATTCCCCTGGACAAAGGACGTCTTGTAGATTAAATACCAGCCCGCACGGCTCACAAAGAGGCACTGCATGCCATCACCTGCAGTCTTACGGGCTGCTCTGCTCCAATAAATTTGAGAACAACCGAAACATGCTTCATGCGATGAAAAACGGGTATCGCCGAGACTCCTGGGCAGGTTGTCAGCGCCCGGGTGAAGCGAGCGGCGTTTGGGCACCCCTGCTATGCTGCAAAGTCACCTACCATCAGTGGACGCTTCCCTTGTTTAGCTGCGTCTCAATACAGCCGGCAAACTCCTGGGAATTTAACAGAAGCCTCAGAGGAAGCTTGGGCGGTCCCAACGCCTGAGGAGCGAGCACCCGGGGGGAGCCCCGACCGCGGGACGGGGCCCACGGAGCGGCGCGTCCCTCGGCACGGGGCGCTGCGAAGACGCCGAAGCAGGGTGCGACGCGCTCGGGGGACGCGGCAAGCAGCGCGCTGCCCACCGAAACCAGCGCACCGCCAGCAYTTCCACCAGCATTTCCACCAGCATTTCCACCAGCATTTCCACCAGCAAGTCGTCCTTTCCGCCTGGTCAGTATCTCGGTGCAATTCACGCTCCGGTCATTCCACTCCCCACCGGGTACCTGCGACTGCCGGCCGGCTTCCACTCCGCTCAAGTGGACGTGGAGTAGCTCCAGTGAGATGGGGAAAGGAGCCGAGGCCTCGGCACGCTGGGAATACCGACCTCCTTCTCCGAGTTTATGTTCCTCTGAYGTAGGAGGATACACGGAGTTCAGCAACCCCGACGAACAAAATGCGGAGGTGCTGAGGCACAAAGCTAACACCACCCAMACCCAGAGAAGAGCGGAGGCTGGGGAATCCTTTTCTTATTTACACTTTGYCTTCAAATTCCCCGGGGCAGGGAGAGATTTCCCGGGAAATGGCTGTGCCCTGTCTAGCGCTGAGTGCCCGTGGGGCCACCACAGCACACTACAACTCTTCTGTCACAAATGCCGGCGGCAAACGGGCCGGGAGCCGAGAGATGGACGCAGGGCTACTGCGTGGCTGGGCATCCTTACTGGGCAGGCTCCTTCCTTCTGGAATGCCCTCTAAAGGAACTGCAAATCGATGAGAGAAGCACAGTGTTGCTTGCAAGATGCAGGAGAGCACCGAAAGAAGAGGAAGCACAAGCCCTTTCTTTTAAATGGTTTTGAGAAGCTTTCTAAGAGGAAGCGTGGAGCTCAATCTCCGCAGGGGCAGGGGGCAAATGTTTTCTGCGTCCTTTGCCTGCTTCTGCACAGCCTGTGAGAGTCCTTAATAATTCAGAGACACTCTCGGCAGCACTTCTTTTTTTTTTTTTCATTTTTATTACCTTTCAAATGGCCAGTTTCAGCTTCTGATGAGCTGTGCAGTAAAATCTGTCTCTTTTTAAGGACAGTTGGTATGGGTGAGATGGATTGCAGTGCCCTGGACAGGTCTATAAATAGGTGAAGCTACAGACAAACGTCCCCTCCAAGGCCAAGAGGAAGGAGCGAGCAGGCGTCCCCCGACTCTGCGTGACGCTGGGGTGTAAGGAGGGCAGACCCTGCTCCGCTGCGCTGCCAACAGGCCACGGACCCTGCCGTGGTGGGACAGCCTCCAGCCGCCTCCGCACTCACTGCGTAACGTTAAAGGAAGAGGGCTTCTTCCACAGGGTTTGTCCCTTCTCCATCTAGAGCCACGACACTACAGCTCTGAAAAGTGACAGCTAACATAGAATTAATTAGGAGGGAAGMGCAGGTCACGCTACCATCAGCTTGGGTGTGCGACTCCGTAGGAGCCCTCCGGCTAAAGGAGCTCTCCGCTGCTTTCCAGGGCCCTGAAACTAAACGTGTCTTCTCCAAATTGCTTTTATACTTTAAGGACAGAAAGTCTGTCCTGGCATTCAGAGGGAAGACCTTAATTCTGATACTCCGTTTTCCCCTGAACACAGGGAGAATGGCTGAGATCTGAGAAGAGGCTGAGATCCAATATGGCCAAGGGAGAAGTTCTTGGCAGYTTGATAAGGACAAAACTTTCTAGTTTTTCATCCCAACACTTGCAGTTGCATCTGTGAGCACTGTGTGGTGATAAAAGACATAAGACTACACATCTGATCCCTAATGAAAAGCTCCCCATCCACTTTCAGCCTGCCATCCACCGAGTCCAGCCTAAGTCTGATGCAAGCTGCGTCCTAGCGAGTAAAGAGGCTGAGCGGGAGAATCTATTCACCACGTCTAGAACCAGGTGGGCAAACGACAGTTTAATGCAGAGCTCCCTCCCTTATTAACACGGAGGGCAGCTGGGACAGGCAAAAGCAGAGGACAGCACGGGGCAGTGCTACGGTGCACGCTGTCGGAGCCGGCTCGTGGGGAAATGCTGCCCACAGCGGTTCCAAGTCTCACCCACAGGTAAACCCACCGGGATTAAAGGTTCTAGCAAGCGATACTGGAAGCCGCCCGCACCGAGCGCCTSTCAGCTGCCCCCGGACTGCAAATACAACGCAGCAGCTTTTATACCACGGGGATGGGGTGGAACAGCTGATCTCACSCTGACTCACTCCTACGCTGGAGCAGCAGGCAGTTTCAACAAGCCCTTATTTTTAGCACAGTAATTTTTACCCGTTGTTATTTGGGTACCCCACGTGGCCCCCTGCAGCGGAGCGTCGGGTCCCCCCCCCGGGGGGTCTGACCCTGTGCCTGGGGTCAGGCGGTGGGATACCCTCACCGCTCCGAGCAGAACGGGAACGGGAGAACAAAATACCTACTCGGGCACCTGCAGGGAGGGCTGCGGCCAGAGCCGCCGGCGAGCTCCTCGGACAAATGACCGCATTTGCTTCCAAAGCTGGCTGGAAGCCCAGGTGGCTAGCGTCTTTAAAGCTTAACAGTACAGAGCGGCGGGACGGCTGGCAAGACCTGAGCTGGGCCGGACTCAGCTCGGCACTTACTTGTCGAGGCAGGCAACGCTGAGGCACTTTTCCTGGGGCTGAGGCTGTGTGGTGCTGTCGCCGGCTGCAGCGGTCGTCGTGCTGGGTTCGTTCTCCTGCAGGATGGAGTCGATGAACGTGGAGGGGAACAGAGGAGTTTCAACAGCAGGAGGGTTCCCTGGGCTGGCCTCCTCTATCTGGGGGCTGCGGGCAGGACTGGGGGGTTCTTCTTTGATACGGACCACAGGGCTACTCCTGAGAGAAACAGAAAGAGAACTGGTAAAAATCCCACGCTAACACATTCTTGATTTCTGAGATCTGCTTCCACACAAGAGGGCAAAAAATCCTCGCGACTGCTGTTGCCTTTTCGCCTACAAAGCCTCCAGAGTCAGCTACCAAGACGAGGTTGAACGAGTACCTAAATATTTCTTCTCTGATTCTGATCCTAATCAGCTCCCCCGACACATCAATGTCTTGCGCTGTTACTGCAATCTCAGCGTATTTCTTGTGGCTGAAGGCTTGTGAGGCTGCTTAGCCCAGGACCTGCCATGCAGTCAGCTCTGCATCGGCCAAGTTATCGGAAGGAGGGTGTGATTTTTCTTGTAACTACAGTTAAAACAATACAGCTTTTGATGTGGACACGGTCTAAGTAGCACAGAAGTAGCACAGCGTATATACCCTTTTTTGAAGTGGCCGCTGAGACATGCACGACATACTCATCACCATACCAGAGGCTGTAGCGTTTTAACGGCTCCCACAAGGTCAGCGGAGGGACTCCTCCGGGCAGACAAAGCCTGGGATCGACCTTTTACATACGCACCCCGGCATTCCCAGATGTACTGTTCTGATGGGAAGGGAAGATGGCTTCTTTGGCCAGCCCTGATTTTACCACCCAAACTCACTGATCTGGGGGTGTGAGAGGCGCAGTTAGCCCTACTGCAAAGGACAGCAACTACAAAAGGGCAGAGAAAAGGGCCRTTAAGCAAACATACGGCCTATATTTAAGTGTTCCTGGCAGAGGGTATTAAAAGGCAATAAATGGCATTTGTGGGTGATTCAGCACCTCAGGGGACGTGCCAACGGCAGGAATAAGCTATTAAAGAGGAAGGAAAAAGGAGTCGGGAGACCACAAGGTGCTAAGGAAAGACGGGCCCTTCTCGCTCGGAAAGTTCTAGAGCCGCTGACGCTTGGCGGGAGCGGGGCTGCAGGGGGTAAGGGCCGAAGAGCGACACAGCACGAGGCTTTCGCCGAGGCAGAGGCACGCAAGGCTGGGCGCTGCCTACGGCATCCGAGGAGAGCTCTCACCTCTGCCGGGGCCGGTAAACGTGAAGGAATTGGGAAGAGCGCTGCTACGCGTGCTGCGGGCGCTCAGCCTCCTCAMCCGTGCCGTTTGGGATAGGGCTGCCACCGTTATTCTCAGCCACTTGGGAATGAAGCTGCTTTCTGCACCTCCTCCTCCTCCGWGCAGCACGTTGGTAAGGGCAGGGCAAAGCTAACCCTGCTCCCAGGATGTTGGGAATTTCACAGGACGGAGCAGACAGGCCAACGAAGGCGGGTTCTTTGGGGAAACCAAACCGTGACCCACCCCGGACAGGTTCATACTAGACGGGGCAGGCAGAGGAGTGAGTGTTGTTTGGAAAACAGAATTAAAGCTGAACAAAACCAACCAACCAACCAACCAAAAACCTGCTGAGATGGCAGTGTCCTGAATGAGACTATCCTGGAAGGACGAGTCCAACTTTCCGTAAAGTCCTGGTAAGGTAAGGAGGATTGAGTTCCAACACCCCGAAGGTCCCCTGCACCAAGGGCTGCCCTGTTTTCCAGCTGTCGCTCACGGGGATTCTTAACAGAAGAGGCACGTTATAACGGTGTTTGACCGCTCAGCTCATTGGGAAACACGTTCTCCCTACCAGAGAGCTTCAGGTTTTACGAGAGCAAGAGCATACCTTTCATCGAGGCTGCCGCTGGGAGATGCTGAAGGGCTGGACTGGGCTAGCTCGGTCACGTCAGAGATAATGGGACCAGAGTTGGCCGAAGAATCCGGGGAATACAGGTTGGAGCCACTATATGCTGGGGAAGAAGCCTGAAATGACAATCACAGCATTCGCGGTGTGAAGCACGAGGCACGTACTGTACGCCGTCCCACGTAGGGAGATGGAGCGGGAGGAGGCACATAGAGCAGTCCAAAATCCTGAGCCACCCGAGGAAGAAGGCAATGTGGGACCCAACATGATGCCTAGAAACACACTGTGGCCAACCCGAAGCACTACTAAAAAAAATAAAGCTGGACTTCTGTTCTGTAAACTTCATTTTCTTGGAAATAATGGAATTTAAAAAGTAAAAATACGGGGTTCTTTTTCTGGATCATTCAACACTTGGGTTTTTAGAAGCCCAGATYTTCAGCTTTCCCCTTCCACTAAAACTCCATTCTTTTCTTAAATGAAAGCTGAAATTCACACGAGCGAGACCTACAGATACACAAGGTTTCCATGCTGGTRACAGCAACAGGGAATGGTTGCGTTTTGGTATCAATCCTGCTAAGGAGCAAATTAATTCAGACATTTGAGAGGACCTGAATCCCCTTCCCTCTTTGTGTATCAGCGTTTGTCAGTCCAGGACACGAAGCAAACTGCAGGTTAGAAGATGCACCCAGGAGTCAGAAAACCACGGGGGACGAGGAGAACACAGGGTACGAGACTCGGCTCAAATTCTCACCGCCGCCCTCAGCTTTGAGCCGATCCCTGATCCCACTCACTCTCCTCCTTCGGAGCTACCTCCGGACACTTCCGTCAGCCAGCGACGCTAACACTGAGCCGCACCAGGGAAATCCTCACCTACCTGCAGACAAATATCGGACTGTCTCCCCCTTAACGCTGGCCTGTCCCGCGCAGGCTGTAATTTGGCTTACGCCAGCACTACGTTAACCACCTTCTCSATCAGCGCTTGGCACAGGCAGGACCACGGCCGCGCTCAGCCACACGCCGATAAACAGGCACCCACCCATCCGAAACTCTTATAAAAGCTGAAGCTGCGCACAGCACCCGCACCGAGGAGCGCGCAGCCCTCGTCACGCACCATCGTGACTGGACCGTGAYTTTCGGGCTACCCCCCGTTTCTGCAGGTCTGAGGTTGCGTTCTCGAGGAAAAAAAAGGGCACGATGTCGTGGCAGCGGCTGCGCGGCTGCAGAATCACCGGGGCGCAGAGCGAGCGGCTTTTGCCGCAGCGATGCGAGGTCAGGTCCCGGTGAGCGGCACGGGACCCACCTCAGCTGTGTCGCGGCCAGGGCTGCCCACACCTCGCCCCCTCTAACGCCTCGGGCCACGTTARMYGTCYGCTTGTGAAAACACCATTTTTWTTTTTTTTTCACTGCCAAAGCAGGGACTACGGCAGTGTCAGGATCCAGCGTACCTGTCCGCAGCTCGCTCTGAAAAATTGCCCAACTATCGTTTCTCGGTTCCGTTTGGAGCTGAAAATCATAAACACTAAAGTATGAGAAAAGAYGACCACCTGTGTTTCCCATAATTGGGACAATCCGGTAATACCTGGAAGAGCTCCCGGTGGTTCTGTGTAAGTATTTGCTGCGTGCAAGAATAAAAGCACTTTTAAAAAAGAGATCACAGGATTAGACGGGAGCTGGAACGGGAACAGAGAGCTTCCACAGAGGGTGGTCTAACTGCAGGAGAGCTCTTTAATGGGGCTTAGCTATTTTGGTTCTCTGCTAAAAAATTCATCAAGATCACCTTGGCACACCGGGGCAGCTCGACGTCAGGAGCCAGCGGCTTGAATCCGCTGTCCCGAACAGGACGTCCCTGCGGCAGCACGGGCGGGATGGCACCTTGGAATGGGGGACAGTTTTTCTTTTGCTACGAGGAGCTGGTATGAAAGCTTAGCTACGTTCCCTCGCTCCTGAGGATCAGTACAAAGCAGCCCACTGATCCATGCAGCAGCTTTGGCCASGGAACACCAGCCGGCTTTCCCACGCCAGGCAAACAGGGGTGCTGCAGACCCAGAGAGACGCCCCGAATTYAAGCGGTGCCGTTTCCCAGGGCGCACACTGATAGGAACCAGATCAAACAGAGCATCTAAAATGAAAACCACCACATGAGATTTAGTGGATTAGCACAGGCCTGGGGCGATTAAAAGCAAGCAGTGACCAAACGTGTCACGCCTCCCGTAGCAGCAGCCAGCGCCGAGCCAGCCAGCGCGCCCTCGGGAGCGCCSCGAAGGCGGCTCTCCAGCTCCCGGGGCGCGGGATGGGTCTCCCAACCCTCGTGGTAAGTCAGAGCCCACAGTTTGAGTCCCGCACGGCACGCAGACGGGCAGTTCTCGGTATTCAAAGCACGGTGCAGCGTCATAGAATCATAGAATCATTAAGGTTGGAAAAGACCTCTAAGATCATYGWGTCCAACCRTCAACCCAGTACCCATGCCCACTAAACCATGTCCCGAAGCGCCACATCCACACGKTTTTTGRACACCTCCAGGGATGGTGACTCCACCRCTTCCCTGGGCAGCCTGTTCCAATGCCTGACTACCCTTTCAGTGAAGAAATTTTTCCTAATATCCAATCTAAACCTCCCCTGGCGCAACTTGAGGCCATTTCCTCTCGTCCTATCGCTTGTGACTTGGGAGAAGAGACCAGCACCTGACAAGGGGGTTTCTGTGCAGGCAGACTGCAGCTATCGGGAAAGGGGAAGAGCAGTACGAGCAGCTCCCCTCCTCCGGCTCACGAGCCTGAGCGGACTCAACACGCACAGGCCGGGGAGCAAGTCTGCAGCTCACCCGAAGGAGGATTCAGGGCCAGCATTAACGGGTTTGGAGGAGACTCCGTGTGTTCACTGGCCACTGAACGGTCAGGGGAAGCAGCACATCAGAGGGTGCATAGAAGGATGGGAGAGCACAGACAAAACCTCAGGGTTCATTGGGATCCAGCAGCAACCTGAAGGACAGTGCGGAGCATTTACTCCTCCTATAATGCCGTGTCACCGCGAGGCCACCTCCCGCAGGCAGCTGGACGACTGCACGGCACCCACCGTAAGGCGGCCGAGGTCCCAACAACATCCGCATCCAGCTACGAACTCGCTTCTCCTGGACTACACACGGACGACGTCTCGCAGGAGATCCCTTCACCTCGAAGCCGCTGCCCGCTCTCTCACCTCAAGGCTTTAACACCGCGCAGCCTTTCTTACACTGGGGATTACTCTGTGCACAAGCACCAGCTGGCTTTGCTCCGCTCTTCCCACCTTGTCCTACCTCCACGGACACAGTTCAGCCCTGATCACTTGGGTCTTTGCTACCTCAGGCCAGGCTCTGACCCACGGCACCTTCCCTGACCGAAAGGAGGCTTCTTCGCAGGGAATAACGCTAATTATGCATGGTCACACATTAATTAGGCAATCTGAGCAAATGTTTAGCAGGGATTGACTGACGTCAGATGCGTTTTGTTTGTGACAAAACCGAAACCAAGTCAGCAGACGTAAGCTGAGCAAGAAGGCACCACTTCAACCCACCTCTGCTTTCGGTGGAATCCAGGGAACTCCTCGCTTGGTCTGCAAGCCAAATCCTCGGCCCCATCACAACTACCACTGAGAATTAGCAGCTAACGGCTCTCTCCCCGTTGGCTAAGCTAGAATGCAGCTGCCACCTTAAAACGCTTTGCCAAACAAAACAAAGAGGTTGGGAGCAAACAGTTGGACAAAGGCAAGACCAGCCGGAGAAGAGCCTAGAACGGGTCCCTCCCCGCGAAGCTGTGTCCTCGCCCCCCTCCCCAAGGCCCGGCGTGCACGGCGCACTTACTGCGTACGGGGACGAGCCGTGGACGTGCTCCAGGGAGTACTGGCGACTGTATTTCGGCATGGAATGTGCTGAACTGCTGTCGTTCAACATCAGGGGGCTGCAAAAGATTCCCAAACACCACAGGAGTTACCGCGCTGCCGGCACCGGCTCTCGGGCACCACCTCTCCCCCRGCAGAACCCGCCGCCCCAACCCCAGAACTGGGGGCTTGCACCCACCCGAGGGGCCAAGGCACAACCGCCCCCCGGTCTGGGTGCCCTGGAGGGGCCGGGGGCCACGGGGGGTGGTTGTGTCAGTACGGYGGAGCAGGCGGCCCCACCACACAGAGGAACACATGAGCCCCCGCGGCCAGCCCCTGGGCTACATTTGGCAAGTCTATTGAGCAGAGACGTAAAACCTCAGGCCTCAGAGGACTTCTTTATAGTCCCTGGTCACCTCCTCCTGCAGGCCTGCATTGTCAGTGCAATGCTTGGCTTCATTTCTCCATGGCCAACTGCTCCAAAGATGGATTGCTTGTGGTCAGCTGTGACACAACCACTTCTGTGGCCCTTTTCATGTACTCGAGYACTGTGGAGAAACTCTTTCTCCTTACAAGATAAATCATTTCAGCATGTCTTGGACATTATCACCGTATAAACCACTATCTTCATTAATAATAATCAAGCCTGCTGTGGTGTTGTCTGCCATATGGTGCTGCTGGGCACTGCTGGAACACAAAAGGACAGCCTTGCAATTCGACCGGCGCACGGGACAAGGTGGGGGCAGGCACGGACACATGACAGTATCTGCCAGTTCAGATGTGAACAAGTGCAAAAAATCAGGTGGAGGAGGAGCCCATCTCACAGGGTAAGACGGGAAGAGCGGGGCCCGTTCAGCCTCGCGGAGTGTCAGATGAGACATAACGGGAGAACCATCTGTAAAAGCTAAGGAGGGAAAAGTAATTGTGCTACAGCACGATCCTGGGACAAAACCAAGTAACTACTAACTGGCCAAAACAAATTAGCCTGSAATTAATCGCTTAGGGTACTTAAGCACTGAACGGCCACCCAGCACAACTAGCAAGGGGCAAAATAATCCGCAGCACGTTTGAGGTCTGCGAAGGCGTCACTGTGACAGCAGGAGGCTGCGCTGGACGGTCCAACGCTTCCCTTTCCGTGTAACGACAGGAACATCAGGGCAGGGCCAAGAGACTGTTTTGGCAGCGCCAGGCGCCGGCCCTCGCCGCGCACGCCGCCGCGGCGCAGCGGTTAGCTATGAAGTAGCTTCCGCACGGGCTCGTGTGGCCCGGATGGCAAACCCTTCTCGACACCAGTTGCAGAGCAGCGTTAGCTGGTTTTGGCTGGAGCAAGTACTTGAAGGCTCACATGATCCCAATGACCGCTGTCCAGTCCTACCCCACTGGCAAGGCTGCTACAGGAGACAGAGATCTGGGGGACCCACTCTGCCGATCCTCTCTTTATTCTCTCAGACAGGGAATCTTTATCTGGATGTAGAAATGCAGACTTACATCTTCCTCTTCACCCCAAGAATACGGTTGGATTGCACCAATGAAATCAAAAACTGGATAAGCTGCGGGGAGAAAAAAGGAAAACCTGTTAGGGTGTGCACAGTCCTGGGATAAGCACGGACAGAAATAGCTCCGGGACCGCTCGGCCCCTGCGCTCGGAGCCSAGCCAGAGCTGGGCACAGGGCACACGGCAGGGCGCTGACTGCGACTCTGAGCACAAAGGTGAAGGCCAGGGGTAAAACCACGGCACGGACGGCAGCCAGCTGAATTCCGCACTGTCACGCTGCCAGCCCAAATTTAGCCTCTCTCCCTGCTGGATTTCCAGAATCTCACGGTAACAGGAAGAARACACAGCGATCAAAATTATGCTTGAACAGAATTAATGCCGCTGCACCCCACCGATCCTGCAAGTGCCCGGCCTGGTCACTACATCACCGCTTACACGAACACAAGAGCGTCCCAATGCCCCCGTCCGGGAGAGCGGGATTTACCTTATTGACAACTTTCTGCTGCTGAGCGTGCTTCTGCCTCAAGCTGGCTACTTCCCTCCACAACGCCTCGTTCTCGCTGCAAGAGAAGAAAAAGCCATCTGAGAAAAAAACGCAGCCTCTCTGGCAGAGCAAAAACAGCACGGGGCGAGCTGGAAAACCGCAGCAGGGGATTTGCCGACATCTCCAGATACTGGCTCATTTACAACCTCCCGGGGCTGCGGGTGGAATTGCGTTCATTAACTCGGCTTTGCCATCATTTGAGCGTGCACGGCTCCAGAAACAGCAGCTATTCACACGTGGGCAGTAACGCAGAGCCTTACCCAGAGAGAGCGAGCAGTTCACATCTGCTGCAAACCATTACTGGGCCCTTGTGGAAAGGCCCCCGGTGACCGAGCTCAGTCGCCTTGATCTAGCCCAGGTGCACGCAGGGCTGGTTATAAATCGGTTTCTCTAGAGACGGGGGGGGTGGAAGCCGAGGAGGAGCGAGCTCCGCACCCAGGCAGAGAGCTAGGGACGGAGCGTGGGCTGCACAGCCGTTGCACCGAGGAGCTGCACAGCACCTACCCCTCGGATTTCCTCCTGCAGCAGCAACTCCCAAACTCTACACACTTTTTAGAACTCCGTGTTTGGCTTTTCTACGCACATAAATGAAAACAGCAATAATCGGGTTTGTGTGTTCTGCGAACATAAAAGACAACGGAGAAATTAGCAATAAACCTGCAACATTTTCCCTTATTCYTAAAGCTACCAGAGCCCCAGGGAGCTCAGAGGCGATACGGTTTAAGTTACGTGTTTATGAGACCGCAGCACGCTCAATGCCACAGAGTTACTCCGCAAGCAAACCAGCCATTTCAAGCTTTATTTGGGGAACGTCCCCCACCACCTTTGTGGGGTCCTGACTGCTCAAGCCACATTCTCCCTTCCAGATTTTAACTCGGAGACTTTCCCCTCCGGAGGGTTTTGAGCTAGCGGTGGCAATCCAGGAGAGGCCGGTCAGCTTCCCTCGGACTTAGGGAAGAGGAGCGGGAGGGTGGCTCCTGGCAGCGCCCGCCCGGAACGGGGCAGCCAGCGGCCCCCCGCTTCACTCCAAGGGCAAGGGGAGCCCTCGGCAGAGCAAAAGGGCGGCTGACAAACCCTCCGAGAGGGAAAACTCGCCCGAAATCACTCCAACCTTCTCAAAACAGGCTAGAACGCCCGAGCAAAGAAAGCGTTCCCCCTCGGAGGGGGMAGCCACCCCGAGCTGCCCGCCTGCCCGCCCCGGGGGTGAGCTTGCGACCGAGGGGCCGCGTTCCGGCTGCGGCGAGGAGCGGCGGGTGCTCTCGGCAGCAAACCCGGGGCGTCCCTAAGGGCGACGCGGGGCGGCGAGGGGCCTGGGGGGGCAGGAGCCGGGGAGATGGGGCTGCCCCCCCCCCCGACGGGTACAGCTGCGCTTATCTCAGCTGCACCATCGCTCCCCACGCACCAGCTGCCAATTACGCGCACGGAGGATYGCTGCTCCGGGCCCCAGCGGGGATTTGGGGAGGTCTGTAAATTAGCCGAGCTTTCCCCGGCACGGACCATCTGAACGCGGCTCCCAGCTTCGCCTCGGGACAGAAAGGCGCGCGGAGAAAYGGCCGGGCCCCGGCGTCAGAGGGGGAAGAGCCGCAGCCCCGCGCCCGGCTGCCGAAATCCCGAGGGCGGGAGGCGGAGGAAGCCGTCCTCGCAGCGCCGGCGCTGCCCGCGCCGCACCTGAGCCGCRCGGAGGGGTCGGGGTCTGGCGGATCAGAGCCAGGGGGGCACCGGGGAAGGCGAAGAAAGAAGGTGGTAACCGCTCATTAGGCGGCGGGAGGGAAACAGCTGGACACAAGGTCCCCGAAGGGTTAAACTGATCTGAGAGCAGCCAAGAGCCCCTTTCATGCTTTTTTTTAGCATGCTGTTTTATGAGGCAATTAAATGCCGGTGAAGAGTTTACAAGGGCCGGTTTCAAACGTTTCATTTCGGGAGTTATTAGAAGATCTTTGAAGCGTTTTGTTTATACGATATTTTACAGGACTGCATAAACCGGACCCCGCTCCGCACCTGCCTCTCTTAAAGCACCGCTCCTCGGGGGCACCCGGCGCGCCCCCCGCCCCCCGGGACATTTCGGGAGCCGGGGAGGAGGTCCGGCACCCTTAGGAAAAGGTCCGGGGCTCAGGTCCGTGGAGGGGCACGCCTCTCGAAAGCGAAGGGACTCCCCTCTTTTGCAGCGGAGGGCGCGCGGGGCCGGCTGCCGAGGGAAGGGCTGTTATCCATCCGGATAACACGTGCCCATCGCGGCCGGAGAGCGGCCGGGGCGGCTGCGCGCGGGGTCCGCGGGCAGAATGTGTATTCCCCCCCCCCCAAAACCAGTCTCCCCCAGTTTGAGAGCAGAGCTGGCGYGGGGCCGTCGGGAGGGAGCGGGACCCCCTCCCCGCAGCCCAGGGGCTCGGGCCGCCCGCCCGCTGCTGCCGGGCGGAGAATGACATTCGTTATCTCCCGAAGCCAGGAGAGACGCTCATTTATCACCGCGGCGGGACAAGGGTCCTCAGGAGAAACGTCCGCCCGGCTTGAAAAACAGCCTTTCCAAAGAGCTTTAATTACCAGTATACACTCAGGAAAACGGTCGTTACTCTCCTTTCAGATAAAATTACTCCGGGTGAAAGCCACGCTTGACTTCACAGCTAGCAATTTTTTTGAAATAAATGACTATTTTTATCCAATATCTTGCAATTTAAAGGAAATGCAGTCTTGCAAGCTGTCACACTCCCATCGGGGCGGTGGTGCTGCTTGGCATTTTTCTTAAAACCAGGGTTTTACAATCGGGTAACTACAGGAGAGAGGCATCTTGTTGTGTTTGAGGGTAAACACCCGTACTGGGCTGCAGAAGGAACCTTGCACCATCTACACTCACCGAGAGTGTGCGTAGGAAAAAACCCTCAATTCAAGTTTTTTAAATCTCCTGCTTTGGAGGTTTGAACCCTGGAGACTCACGCTAGAAAATACACGATTTTCAACTGCAGCATGCGATTGTGGCCGCATATGAACACACTTGATGCCCACAGAGTTTGCATTTGAGCTTTTTTCTGTCCTACAGTATTTTTACCTCCTGCAACAAGGTTCTGAAGAACCTTATGTAGAAGTGGCACTGCAGCAAGCAGTGCATTCCTTCACCATGCAGCACATAGATGCTCTAGTACTTCAGACAACAGCGTACAGAAAATAAAGCTGGATTTTAATCAAGCAAACCGAGCAAGATCTGAAGGGTCCTGCTACACCCATATTTGCTCGGAAAAAAAAAAAAAGGGCGAAGATCTAAAGATCTTCATCTAGGCATATTGTGGGTCCAGCGCAAAGTTTAGGGTCACAGATGCTACKGCCTCACCCCAATTTCAGATGAGACGCAGTTCTCCGGCCCTCTCCACGCAACCCGCGTTCCCACGCGGAGCGAGGCGTCCCGCACGAGGCCGAGCCCTGCCAGCTGCGTGCTCCAGTGGTCCAAAGGCGTACCGGGGCGAAGCGAGGGGGCTTYGGCCCTTGAGAGCAACACTGAACCCCGTCGCTGGGGCTCTTAATGCGCACCCGGGGATGACCCCAAAAAGGGCGGAAAGCCGGGTAATCTATGTTAGTTACGGCGATAAAAACGAGGGAGAACAATACATTGCGGCAGATGAGAATTACCCAGAAAAATACGAAGCGGCGCACGTACGGAAAACCACAGCCCCGAGCCGAGCGGTGCCGCTCCGAGACGACGGCGACACGATAAATGAGGGGTGCCGTAAAGCTCCGACCCGGTGCCCCACAGCGGTGAAGTCAAAAGACAAAGCGAAGGCGAAGAGGCAGCAACTGTTCCCCCTCCCTTCTGATTTGAGGCTGGGGGTATCAGCTGAAGTCAGCAGCTGGCAGATTCAGCACAAACAAAGGGACGCCGTTCTCCAGACACCGCGTAATTAAGATGCAGACCTCTGCTGCCAGATCCCAGGAGTCGTCGGACCGAATCGCAYAAAGAAACCCGAATCTACTGAGGACCATTAAGTGCCAGGGCATCGCCTGCGCCTCCGGAAGCCCCCGGCGCCGGTGCCAGGAATCGCTCCAGGAGAGGAGAGCTGAAAYAGCTCGCCTCGCGCCCTTCCTCCTGCCCTTTGCAAACGGTCCCGTCAGAAACGGAGCCGGAAGATGAGGACCCCTGATTCAACACCTTGTAATTTTTAAGTCCCCACTCCACACCTGTGTAACTCCCGTCTGCAGTTAAATCCTGACTCGGGCCTTTCCTTTCTTGCAACCTATCGCTCTTCTTCGCTCAAACCGATTTTTAAGCTATTGTTTTAGGACCGATACTTGCGCTGTCGGCTCCCGGGCTCTGGGGCCGGCGCTGCCACCCGCGGCACCCGGAGGAGGACGCGTGGGACCGCGCGGGCGAGCTCCGGAGGGCAGGGTTCGGGTGCCTCGCGGTGCGGTACCTCCCCGGGAACAGGGCACGTCAGGGACGGGCTCAGAGGCAGGTTTTAGGGCAAGCCAGACGCGCAGGGCAGAGATCGGGGCGTGCAGGGTGAGGCTCCGAGCAGAGACGTTCGTTCCCTGTAATACCAGCGGTCCGGCGGAAGGAAGCAGCCGTACCTTAGTTCGCACTAAATCAGCTACCAGACTAAAAAGCTATTTTGAATCCCGGCTCGAGCGCTATCAATCTTTAATCTCCAGCAGGTATAACCTTTGGGGGGATTCGCTCTTGGAAAAGAGTGAAATAGCTGTAAATGGCTCTTGCTTTAGAGTCTGGAAATAGCTCAGGAATATGGAATATTAATGACTGCCCCCACCAAGAGAGATCRTCCGCGTTCTGCTGACTAAACAGGGATGCAAACCAAACGCAGCCGTCAAGCCGGTATCAGCACCGCTTTTGCTTTCTTTTTATTACCCCAGTGAGCTTATAAAAGAACGCAGCATTTCATTTCTGCAGAGGAGCTGGCYGCAAGCAGCGACAGACCACAGAAGRAGCAGGTGTCGCAAGCAGCCAAGGGGCAACAGCACCGCGGGCACCGCGGGTTTGCCAAACCCCCGGCTACCTCGGACCCTGCCACGGCGGGGAGCGCTGGTATCGGTAACGAGGAAGAAAAGTGGTTTTCAAAATGTGTAATGTAACACACCCAAGACACAGAGAAAAGGTTTGGTTTTGAGACTGAGTCGCTTCCAATCGCAAACCCAGTCCGGAGCAGCGAGAGATCCTGGCTTCGTGTTTGAAGTCAGTGCCCTAATACCTGCTGCCTCATGAGCCAGGCACAAAGACACAATTTTTTGTTGCTTTTCAGCAACACAAGGAGAGCGCAAGAAGACCTGAGCTTAAAGGAAAGTCTGACCTTCCTAATAAAAGCGATTTCCCTGTCTTTTATACTTCTTTCCTTACCTGGTTTCGCATTTGGTTGGTACCCGCAGCATCCATTACTGCAGCAGACCAAGGCTCAGAGAGCCTCTGGACCACAGAGGTTGGACCACAGGCTCAGAGAGCCTCTGATCTCTTTGCTTTCTCAAAGCATTTAGTCCCAGTTTTCCCCACACACGCGCTGGCATTGCCGCTAAAAAGCCACCCTGTCGTCTCCCCCGGGCACCCTCTTCTCCCCCGGGCTAAGGCACGCGTTGAAGCCAAGAAGCAGGTCAGGGAACGGTGCCGGGTGCGTTGCTCCGCACGTCCACGACGGCGAGGACGGGAGGATCGCTGTCAGGGTTGGCCTGGGGCCCTTCAAGGCTTTCACCGCCCCGGTGCCCGGCGTCAAGCTGCCACGTCCATCCTCACCAACACGTCCCGCGCTCAGCGTAAAATACGATGGGAGGTTGAATTTCACGTCCCGCGCTCAGCGTAAAATATGATGGGAGATTGAATTTCACGTCCTGCGCTCAGACCTAACAGAGTGAAATACGATGGGAGGTTGAATTTGAAGGACTGCGAGCGAGGGCACATGGAGAAGCTCCGACGTGGGTGTGCAAGAGGGGACCGCAACCCAGAGCCCGGCTGCACCCCCCTAGTGCCAGCCTGCGCCGGAGCCCACCGACGCACGGCGYTGGAGGGGCTCAGCTCGCCCCGCAGCACCGAGGCCGAGGAACCCGCAGCTGCGGGCGGGAGGCGACGGCATGCCCCCCTCCGCGCGCACGGGGCCGGGGAGGTCTGAAAGCTCTTCTCCGGGAGGACGGAAAAACTTACTCTTAACGAGGCAAATCTTGCGTCCCTCGCACGGAGGAGGACGCAGCTGACTGCGGTTTAAGTCTGGTTCGGAAACTTCAGCGACTCTTTGSAGCCACAAAGGGTTCACTCGTTTTGTAGATTCTTCTGAACGCCGAGACGTTCAGCGGTCCCCAAAAGGTGCCTGTTCCCAGCTTACCAGCTTCCACTTTTTTCAACACGCGTAAAGGTAACAATTCAAAGMGTTTTAACTGCCTCCACTCTACCACAGAAAATGGCATTTACTTTTCTTAGAGTAATGAGATAGACATTTTTATACCGTATTTACAAGAAAAAAAGACTTTTTTTTGTTTCATCGAGGCACAGAAGTCACCGTCTTAATCACAATCTGAATATTATGTAAAAAACTAGTCCCACACAGCAACAGGSTGCATTATTAGGTTGCTAGCTTGACAAATAAAAATCTATAACTAAGCTTTTCAAGTGTCTACATAATTTTCTGGGGAGTTTAGATAATGATAACATCCTTTGATTACAGAGGCAAACCCCCTCTTCCACCTCCCTCACTGATCAATCACATGAAGAAGCCAAACAAGGCCAGGGAAAGAACCAACGATCCCCCTGGATAAGCCCACAGCACCCCGAATACCCCCCCTGCTGCCATCGCTGTCGCCGACACCGTACGGACCGAAAGGTCAGCAGCCAGGCTGGGGTGGACAATCCCTGCAAGAGGMATGACCACAGAAATGGGGGTTCTGCAGGCTTGGAGAAGAGATCAAAGGGGATACGTCAGAGTCCTATGAAATCATGAATAATATGGAAAAAAATGACTCGTTCACCCTGTCAAAATAAGAACTAAGAGTCACCTGACTAAGTTTTAACAGAAGAGTATTTTCACTGCACAAGGCAATTTAATCGCAGAACTYGCAGCCCTCAAAAGTTTGCATCCACAAACAGATAAACTAATGTTACAGGAACACCAGAAACTACGAAGCAGCGGTGCAACCTCGGCGCAGCAGTCTTTGAAGGGCTGGAGCTCGCTGCACAAGGCAGGAATCCTCCTCCTCGCCTTGACGCCAACGTGATTCCCTACCTGTTGTTCTCAAAGAGTTTCAGCAGTTAAATGTCTGACCAGCAAATCTATTATACCCGTAACTACTTCATGTTTTGAATTCACTAATTCTGTGGAAATCAACAGAACGTTCAGAGAAATGCTGATGTCARATTTATCAGTCCTACGGCCAACGCAGGCAAACAGATGCACAGAATCTGTGAGGTCCTCCTGGAGGAGTCTAAGAGAAAGCCACGAAGACTCTCGCTGCAGATCACCGCCCAGCGAGGATTTAATATCAATTTTCAAGCAAAACGTCTCGAAAGAACTCAGCGACACGCTGCACACCGCTCAGGAGAACCTCTGCCCTAGGCAGAGCTGGTGAAAAGACCAGGTCTTACGCGGGGCATCTTCAGAAGTAGCGACAAGCCGGAGCAGAGCGCAACAGCAAAGCGGGGTCGGTCTGGGCCACCAAGCGCAGCGGAGGCAGCACCACGGTTCTCCAGAGCTGCAGGAATCCGAGGATGCCTTCAGAAAGGCGGCAGACAGATGCTCTTGAGTGTGAAAGGTTGCTCCAAATAACAGTCACTCGCTCATCAAGCCTGGGGTCTCACCGAGGTGGATGGACTGAGTTGGTATTAACTCACCTTTAAAACTAGTTTTAACCACCACAGAATATTCAGGTAGCACCATTTCATACAGCCAGGGGAAGAGCCCGTTCTTCTGTGTCAATAAAGATGAACTGTCTGTCCAAATAAACTCACAGTTCAATTAAGAAGCTTGTATCTTGGGATCCTGCCACATTAACAGCCAACAGCTCTCGGACCAAGCTAGATACGAGCAGAGTGGCTCTTGCACCACATGAAGCTTTTGTAAAGAACTGATCCAGAAAAATCAGTTCACGATGACCAAACCTGTAAGTACCAGGGAGATTCTCTTCAATCCTGAGTGCAGGGTTAAGCTACGCTTGCGGCCGAAGTATTTAAGGTCCCTGTGGTGACCCAGCACAGGACAAGCACTGAACTTCAGCCTCGGCAGCAGTAACACCCGCTAGCACAYTACTAGCGAAATAGAGATGTACATCAAACATCAAACCCAACTGCATTTAACACTGCGCTGTTCCTCCTCTCCCTGGTGAACCATCGGAACCTGCTTCATTCAATACATTGCTCTGAACCGTTTCAGACGAGTACGGACGGAGGAAACCGAATGCAGTTTTCAACTGTTCTCTGCTTTTYGTCTGAAAAAGTAGAGGATCAAGAGAAAACCAGACCAGATTACTGCTCCCTAAGTGATTACGTGATGGGAAGGATGCTCAGCCGCGAAGTGACCGACCCCTTCCAGCGCTGGCCAGCCTCAGGCACAGTCTGGGGCAGCGTCACAAGCCACCACCCTGACAAAAGTCACGAGAAGGCTCCGAACAGCTCCTCCTCCAGAACACTCCGAAAAAGCAGATTAGTGAAGATGAGGCGTGGAGAACAGGACAGCGCTGGGCAAGAGGCACCTGAGAGACAGCGTGATCCTGCTGCCTCCGTCACCGGCAAGACGCCTGCGCGTGTGTCCGGAGAAAAGCGGGACAAAACCCTGTTACAGACCGTGTACACAAACCTGCTAGGAAGCAGCTCGCRCTACAAACCAGGGCTAAGAGATACCAGTTGGGTTGAGTTATTTTAACATCAGCATGTCAGACTACGGTGGTAATTAATTTCAGATTGAGATCACTGCACTGAAAAACGAGTACTCCGCAGGTCTTTAACCTACGGTTTGGAATGACCAATAAAACTGACTTCAGATGATCTCAAGCAGTGACTAAGCTCATAAAAAGCAGCAGCGTAGATAAAACACACAGATCCCACATTATGCTCAGCATTATAAGCCATCAAAGCAATTTTAAGATCAAGCTGATGTTTGACTCTGCGCCAGCCCAGGTCCCCCGGGACCAGACTGACATGTGGAGGCCACGGTGGGAGAGTTAGTGTTTTGGCCCCGATCTCTGAGCAGCTGGAGCCCGCGCAACCTTTGCACAGGAAGGCCATAAAACAACACATTACAGTTGTCCAATTTAGAGGTCATAAAAGCATGGACCACAGTCTCAGCGCAAGGCTGGAAGAGCCAGAGTTCAGCCGACGAAACCCAAGCCGCGAGCACAGAGCCGAAGAACAGCGCGCTTGCCGTCGGGGACGCAGGCAAGCGGCGGCGGGCGGCAGAAACCCGGCGCTTCCTCCGGCACCGCCGCCTCGCCTGCAAGCGGCCGGGTCCAGACAGGTACCCTTTCTTTTCTGGCTCTTGGGAAAAATTTAATTATGCACATGCAGTCTTCCTTCCATAAAATCAGGCTTAATGGTAACCCCGTTCCAGGAGCCTCATTTCCCTTCCACTGCAAAAGCTCTTGCCACCTCCTTTTTGAAGTGGCAGATGCTCCAGCCGACGATGTTGACAGCACACCTGCACAAAGGCAAGCCTTCATTTTGTTACTAGCGAAACCAAAAAGAGCGGCCTACCGCCAGCACCCCCATCTCCTTGCTCTAAGCAAGGCTGGGGACCGTTCCCGGGAACAACGGACGGTCCCTCCTCCACGCACGACCCAGGAACGGGGGCTCTGGTGCYGCCGGAGCCAGAGGTAATCGTTTCCTCAGGCTGCTGCAGCACACGAGGAAACGGGGCGATGGAAACCCCGTTAACAGAACACAGCTGCTAGAGAAGACGGCTTCAAGCACAAGCGCTCTCAGATGCCGGCTCCTGCGATCCCACCCCTGAGCGTGGGGAGCCTCCGCTGCAGAACCCCCCAACCACGGCACCGCTGCGCGGCGAGATTTGCCGCGGTTCTGCAGGGAACCAGTGCCTCGGCAGTGATGTCTCATTCCCAAATCCGGACCAGGAGCACAYCATTACTTAACTCTGCTCACTGCATTCCCACCTATTTTGAAAAGGAAATTCAGCAACAAAGTGAAATCGTAATTTGTTATTTCCAGACGGGTACCAGTGAAGTGAGAAGCAAAGCCCCCACAAAACTGCTCGATACAGGTTCTCGGCAAGAGCACTGTAATTAATCCTAATACCACTTCTTTCAGTAGGAAACCGCCAGTTAATAACAAGCAGAACACCACGGAGGAGGACACAGGCTCTTGAACAGGAACACGCAGATGCTGTCCAGCTGCCCGACCCTGTACGGCGCACAAAGAAAAAAGGCTCTTTCTATGCAGGCAGACATCCGTGGCTGCTCAGCTGCACGGGGATGAGGCCCCTGAGGACGAGATGCTCCTTCATCTCGTTCTGATTCCAGCAGGCAGACCTGGTTGACAAGAGAATATAGATCACTACTGCCTCCAGAAGACTCTTTTGATAAAGAGGTTTGGCCACCCCGGCTGCAGACAGCAAAGGCACCGTCACATTTGTTTGCCGAGGGCTGAGTATCCTTCCCTTTTTCTGCCCACAAGAAGCAGAGAAGGCATCCAACCCGCTCAGAGCGGCAGAAGGAAGGCTTTGCACGGTGACTAAAGCACTCGGAGGTGCAGAAAGGTGACTACCTGGAGTCTCATAAGGTTTTGGGCAGGACGATACACGGGCTGCCTCTTTGCCAGCTGCCTCTGTCGTGCTCCCAGGGACCGCATCTTCCTCATCGGCCTCCTTCCTGCCCCCCAGAAGCAGGGYGCGCAAGGAAGAGAACGCTTCTCGGAAGCGGGTTTTCACTGGAGAAGAAAATCACATTTGTGGAAAAAGCCTTGAATTTATTGTATGGTACCTACTCCACGTGGAGTTTGCCCCGAACAACCGAAGCCGCAGGCACGCACTTCAGCCCCGCGGTGACCCGCGCCACGGGTCGGAGGCTGCAGCGTCTCAGGCTTCCCGCGGCAGGCGAGAGGCACGGCCACAGCCCCCCAGCTCGGCACCTCCCCGGGTACCGCCTGCGAGCCCCCGTCCCTCCTAAGCGCAGCATCTCCAGCTCAGCCTCCACGGCAGGCTTCCCTTCCCACGGCACGGCCATCTAAGCAGGTTCGCTGCCCGCAACGGATCTCCGCGCGTTCGCCCGCGCTGCTCCTTCCCAGCAAAGATGCGGCTTTTTCCCAGCAAAGATGTCGTTAAAAAAAAACATACACGAGAAGTAAAAYGTTACTGGCTCTTACTGCCCTAACCGGCACGGCTCGCTGGGACAAAGCCAACGGGGTCTCTGAAGTACCCCGGATCACTACTGGGCGCTATTTAGAGGTAAAGGTCAAGTTTGCCTGTAAACTGACTTGTGTAGAGAAAACAAAAAGTTAAAACTTGGTTCAAACGTAAAGGGTACAGCAACCTGCAGCGCGAGCTCAAAAAGCGGCACAGAAATCCCAGTTCCGGCTTAGGAGAGCACGTCCCCTCCTGCCCCAAAACACCTCGCACCGCTTGGCCAGGCCGCAGAAACAGGACACACGATATTACGGACTCATAAAGCATGGTGTAAAACACAGAAAATACCTGGCCAGCAATTTCACAGAAGATCACCTTACAAATTTTACGTCTTTGCTATACAGACTGGGCCTCATTTTTTCCACGCCAGGACAGAGATGCGGAACAGATATGCAGAACGACACAGTCGCGCTCTCAGAGCTATTGAGGAAAGGTGAAGAGAGACGCAGGGCTGCAAAGTTCTGCCTAATTCTAAGTCTAGGACTAAAAGCCATGCAGTTACTCATCTCCCAGACGATTTTGAGGAGCTTTTAACCAGAGCACCTTACTCCCCGAAGGTGGGAGGGCTTCTGTTAATGAGGCTTTTCTGAGTACGGTGACTAAACTTGGATATCACCGAGTTGGCTTCATTATGTCCTAGCTCAGCTTTTCTCTCACCTAACACTGATGAATTCAATCTTTTCAACAAATGTTCTAATGCAAACTCTATCCCCTTAGGTCAGTGTCAAACGATAATATATATGTTGCTTTTGGAACCCTGAAACCATAAAGCAAGCTACACGGGTCAAAAYTATTTGGTATGATTTACCGGGGGTTTGCATACGGTAAACTAATTCTGGTGAAGAGGAATTATACTGCAAAAGGCCAAGTTCTTGTGTCTGTTTAGATTTATTTTTGTCAAGAGAAATTTTAACTTTTAAATTCTGTTAGCAACTGGGGCCTTGTAAAAGCGGCGGGGCCTTGTAAACAGAGCGCGGTCGGGAGGAAGTGCTCTCAGCGTCCCACGGCAGAGCTTCGCGCGCCGAGCCAAAGCGAACACAATCCCTGAAGGAGACACGGAGAAAACCGATAAAAGCAGGTGCAGACACCACGGCTAGCTCGCTGCTTTCAGCAATCTGTTTAAAATTAAACTTACGGATAGGCTGGGGCTCCCCCCGGCGCGAGCAGAGGCGATGAATCACGGGGCAGTGACAGCCGCCCCATCCCACCTTCCTGCCCCGCTTCGCACAGGGCAGCGGCACCGGGGAAAGCCGCCGGCCGGGGAGCACCGAGCGCGGTCGCTGCCGGGAGAGGCAGGCAGGCAGAGACCTCCTTCCTCCCTGCAAAAGAACTCGCCAGGACGAGTATTTCCACATCGRGAGACGACGACTCCGTTTAGAGGGCTGGGCTGGTCTCTCCAGCCCTCCTCACGCAGCCGGCGTTCAGGCTCGCTTTGTTACGCTCGTAGCGTTAGCGACTGCCCCAACGCTCTTCCAGGGCAATGCCGCAGATGCGCAGAAATCCGTCATCTACCATCTATTCCTGCAGCAGGCACAGACGGATAAGAAGAATTCCAAGTGTTGCCTTCCCGAGCTGTTTACAGTCCAAGAAGACAAGCGTGCCACCACGCCTAAGGCCAGGCTAAAGCCTCTCCTTACAGAGCCGCAGGCAGGTCACGAGAGATGAGGAATTACACAAAGACAACGGCAGACCTGAAGCTGGGGAAGAACATTAGATTCAGTTAAATGTTGCTTAGTRCCTGACAGCTAGCGCGGCACCACGAGAGCCAGCTTTAATTGCAATTGTCAGTTTAAAACCTAAACAGTTCCAAGTTAAAAAGCCCAGAGGAAAACATTTGGCTTAGATGAGTCACTGCTTCAGAAGCTAAGAAAGCAGAACTGAAGCCAAAAGAAACTGCAGAAATTCTAGGCCAGTAACCTGCTCAAAATTCAGCGTAATTAATAACCGCTCTTTGCTTGAAGACATCTCTGGAAGGCAACGGCCTCCCAGCCRAAGGGACGGAGTTCAAGCGGATGCCGTTCCCCCCCAGCCGGAGCCGGGGTTCCTATCCCTTCTCCCATGGTGGTTTCTGATGACTTTCCAATTTTAAAATACTAAAAGATAAAAGCAATCAGAAATAGAAAAGATACCAACAGCAACGCTTTTAACACCAAACTTCTCACGCGAGAAAAAGCACACTGGCTGTTGGTAAATTAAGCAGGTAAGGTATGCAGTACCCTTTAATGTCAAGACGACTTACCGCAGTCACCCCGTTAGTAACCGYTCTAGCAAAGCCTCAGCACCGGTAAGGAACTGCTGATGGTGCTGCAGAGCAAAAAGCAATACCTTCCAACGCACCTCCCGAATACCAGCACRAAGAAGTTAGAGAAGATGTTAGCAACCGGTGGCTAAGCTGGGCAGTAACTACGCTGACCCTGGAGGGAAAGAGAGGCCCTGGTGCCCCAGCGCTGAGCGGGCTCGCGGCGTTAGCCGCTCACCTCCGCTCCTCGCTTTGGGAAAAGCCAGCGGTCAACCTTGTGGTGGCTTAGCCCCAGCTGGCAGCTCAGACAGCCGCTCGCTGCCCCCGCCCAGCGGGACGGGGGAGAGAATCGGGGAAAAAAAAGGTAAAATTCGTGGATTGAGATAAAGAGAGTTTAACAGAACAGAAAAGGGAGGGAAAATAATAATAATAATAATAATAATAATAATAATAATAATAATAATAATAATAATAATAATGACGATGATGACAAAATATAGAAAATAAGTGATGCACAATGCAATTGCCCAGCCAGTTCCCGAGCAGCGGTCGCTGCCCCCCGGCCAGCTCCCCCCAGTTTATATACTGGGCATGACRTCACATGCTGCGGAGCACCCCACCGGCCAGTTCGGGCCATCTGTCCCGGCTGTGCCCCCCAGCCCCTGGCGCACCCGGCCAAGCGTGGGGAGCCGGGCAGCCCCGGGCTGGCGCAGCACCACTCAGCACCAGCTAAACCACCGCTGGGTTACCAGCACCCTCCCCACCCCCGGCCCCAAACGCAGCGCGGTACCAGCTGCGAGGGAGACGCTTCGCCCCGTCCCAGCCGAAACCGGGGGGAGACGGGAGGCTCCCTCGGCCGCCGCGCACCCGGAGGAGCCCGCGCCATGTCGGGCTGCCGGGCTGCACCGCGACAGCTTCGGAGAATCGCTTCTACCCTGGACTCGCACGGAACACCGTGACTTAGCGAACAGGAMAATGAGAGGGATGTGTTAGAATAAGCTGTTTGGCGTAGAGTACGAAACCGAAACCAAAATTCAAGGCCTCGCTCTGACTTATTTAGTCTGCACAGAACTGCCTGAAGGGTTGTCGTCATATGCTCCAGTAACTTTCACTTCATGATAAACAGGGAAAAAAAAAAATCGGCAGAAGAAGTAATTTTCAGATGGATAACTATGTGAAAAAAGCAGCTGAGAATAACAGGGGAGCACAACCGAGCACAGGGAGGGACCTTCCCCCCGAACCCCCCCCAGCCAGCTGGCGCGGGCGAAGGCTCCACGGCGGCACCGCTGCCAGGACGAAAGGTGACTCCTTCAGGCTTTATGTTCCCCAGAATGAGAAGATTTGCTTTTTTTTGCACATCTTTCTCCATGAGGTAACTCGAAGGACAAAGAATTCGCRATGCGACGTGACCCTTAACTCCAAAAGCCAGAAAGACAGCAGGCCACAAAGAGCATTAAAATCTTCCCTAAAGCTCACGGCCGTTTCAGGCACTTGTTTCACCCGTAGCTTGCTTGCCTTTTTTTTTTTTTTTT
>JASVER010000093.1:47156-104898 GCA_030449065.1 Oceanodroma leucorhoa
ATAAAATACCTGGAAGAAGACAAGGGACTTCTGTTTTCCAGGAGAAGCAAAAAAACCCACCCTAAAACTGACAAAAAAACCCCCAAGCTATGTCAGACAGAGAAGTGCAGATCAACCAAACCTAAACAGGTGAGATTCCCCCTGCTCCAGGGAAGCCATGTCCTAGCTCGCCAAACCTCAGCCCCTCGGGAGCACCATCCAGTTCTGCGGAAGGAAGGATAAATATTTTCACATCCAAAGTTCAGTTTATCTACCTTCCATCGTTCGCTGCCAGCGCTGGAGACTGACGGCAAATTATCCAGACACGCATTACGACATGACAGCAGAGATGTGCTCGATTGTAYTTCTTAAGTCTTTCAGGCAGACTTTTTGAGCTAAGCTGAGTCAATATGGGGTTTGAGAAGGTCTGTTCACAGCTGTGCGATAAARAGACATTTACTGTGAGCGTTATATTGGATGTGCCAAAGATGATATCCAATTCAAATCAGTAAAAACCTCCAGAACAACCTTCTCTCTACCAGCTTCAACCCATATGCATTTTCAATATGCTCCAAAGACCTTACTTTGACAGAAGACAAGCCGTGACCGTAAACTTTTTTTAGGCCAAGAAAGCAGCTTAATATAAATTACACCTGGTGTGTTTAGCTAAAGCGAACCCCCTTCCCCCAATTCAAAATGCAGCTTTAGACAGAAAAAAGAATAATTAAGAACGGAGCGTTTCAGGCACTAAGMAGCAGCTTTATGCTTCTGGCACCCTCTTCCCTTCGGAGACGGCTGTCGCTGGCTCGGGTAACACAAACCAGTTGCGGTTTCCCAGCGTAAGGGCGCAGAGCCCTCCCCGGGGGCGCGGGGCAGGCGGAACGCTCCTGCCCTCAGCCTCGCGCAGSCGTCAGGGCTCTTCGCCGGAGGAGCGGGACCGAGCGGATGAGGAACAGCGGGACCGCAGACCCTCCTTCAGCTGCCGCCTGCCCGCCGGTGTCCCGGGAAAACCCCCGCTCCCGCCGGCGTCCCCGCTCTGCAGCCAGCAGAACTTCCAGGAGGGATCTCACCCCGCGGCTGAAGCGCAGGTCTCCTCTACAGCGGAGCAAGTCTACTCAGGTCCAAGTTCAACAWGGAGAACAAAGGCACGTTCACAGTCAGCTCCTGTTAGTGCCTACTAACATATCCCATTGAAGGGGAAAGAAAGGCTTGGAATTGGATTCCTCAAAAGTCCGTGAGATGGGGACAGGCCTATCGGCGAGGGGGAAGGAGAAGAGCGCTAGCAAGGCACCAGACACTGAAGTATTTCCGGAGCATACTTTGTGGAACCAGGTTTTCCAGCCAAAAAACCCCAGGACACTGCGATCATCTGGTCTGTAAAGCRCAAGCCATAGCACTCACGCGCGTTCATTCCCGCTTCGAAGCCCAGTAGCTGCGGCTGAAATGGAGAATCTTGAATTCACGTTTTCAGTGGTGAAGAAATCAACCACAGTCCCCCAGGTATTATTCAAATACTTCTTTTCACTTAAGAGCACAGACCTTATTGCTAGTCTCATTTTATCGATTTTCACCTCTGTTACCGCATGAAAAATACTCAAGCTACCGTTCCTCAGGCTGGAGCTACCTCCAGAGGTGGCACATCAGCCTTCACTCACCTCCCTTCTTCTGTGAAGGCGGCTGAGCTCCTCCGGCCACTCATCACTCAGCAAGTTTTCTACCACTTCAGTCATCCGTGTTTCTGTTCCTGAAGTCCGCTCAACAATTCAACGTTCTTACGCTGCTGATACAAGACCTAGACACTCTCCTGTTGCGGTCAGACCTACGTCTTTTACAAAGCCAACAGTTAACTGAGATCTCCTACGTATAACCGTTAGTAGCAAAAGAGAGAGAATGCAGGATCTTTTGGTCCCATTGCAAGCTCATTTTCAGAGCTACCGCTCCTCATCCATAGCAATCTTGCCCTTAGCCAAACAAAAATATCCTGTTTCTACAGCAAAATTAACCTGCTTCTAACTCACAGTTGAAAAAAACCTCAGACGTTCAGCCGCAGTTCACTTCACGCAAATAACTTCAGCTAATCCCCTCTGGCGTTTGAACGCTCGGTGKTTTTTTCTAGAAGTTAGGGCGTGCAAGACCAGTGCAAGGGAGTTTGAACCACACTGTGTATTTCTGTGCAGAAAAACTGCAGGAGGTCACCGTTATTAAACTTCTCCCTCAAAGACCAACACGCACCAGAGTTTCTTGGTCAGCCGGCCTCCTCCTCGCCAAGTCCGAGCCTGTCGCAGTGAGAACGGGTTTTTTTTTYCCAACTCCCCGGCCCGCCGGTGGCTGCACAGCAATAGCCAGCAGCCGTCCGTCTGCATTAACAGCCGATGAAGCAGCAGGTCTGGAAGTTCTGCATCACGACTGAAGCCTCTTCCACCTCGTGCGGATACAGATGGTTCCCGTATTGAGCCATTAACGTATTTCGAGCCTTCACGCCGGAGGATTAAAAGCCATTATTCCCACAGAATGCGCAACAGAGACCTCGCGCGCTTTGTGGTGCGGTTAAGGCAGGAATCCAACGGGATCCTGGCTGCTGCCAGCTGCGGTGATTCACCTACAGCACCACAGGCACAAGCCGAGGGTCTTAACCCCCACCATTTCACCCATGGAACGATCGTAGCTGAGCAGACGCCAGAGGAGGCTGATGTTGGCATTGGCGTGGTGAAGGGGAAGGAGGAGAACCTGGAATAACCCTACTGTAGAGATGCAACATGATGTAAACCAGCAGGCCCTCAAGAACATTTAAAAACTTGTCAAGAGAACAAGTGACGATGATATGATAACAACCAGCTGATGCTTTGAAGCACGCTGCAGATCCAGAACTGAAAAGACTAACCTGAAGTGAATTGGATGTATTATTATCAAGAAGCAAGAAGAGAATTTTTAACCACAGGTTCCTGAGAAGATGAAGACATGAAAAACGGCTTGCAAACTCTGCCCTCCAGAAAAGGAACAGCAATCCAAGTACCCCTGTACTAGTAATGGAGATGGGAAAAATGGAAGATAATGAAACTCAGACCCAAAAGCTGTGTTTATTGAGAGATRTGGAGAACCTGCAGAAGACCAAAAAAACCAGTTGCTAACGGCTGCGAAGGATGGAGAAGTAGCCAGGAAGAACGGAGTATATTCARTGCCCTCAAGAAGAGGGCATTCTGCTACCACAAGCTTCGGAGAGCTTGCAGCTGGACGTTCCAACGCAGAGCCTGTACCGCACCCGCCTGGGGCAGCCCCCCGCAGCTCAGCCCTCGGCTCAGGGCTGGGGAGCGGGGGTCCCACTGCCCCCCTCCTGCGCTCCCCGACCTTCTACTGAACCTGCCCCGCTCCGAGTCCCCCAGCTCCTTTTGCTGGGTGTTCTCCGTCGTGCTGGCAATCACACCAGCTCTCGCGGCAGAATGCCRGAGCCAAAGCACGGCACGGGGCGGGAGCACGCGCGCAGCAGCCGGCACGGCGAAGGGCAGCCGCCCTTTTGGGGAGCAGGCGGCGGCTCGGCGGGTACCGCGCTTCTTCCAGGCATCGGTCTCGGGATGAAGACCTGCTAAGAGGCCGTTGCGCGACAYTCGCAGTTCACGCAAATCGTTTAATTTTGATTTGAACAAGAGCCTATTCTCCTGATAAGCTTTCAAAAAGTGCAAAACACATTTTTTATTAATTGGTCAATAACTATCTTCCCAAAAGGAGGGGGAAGCTTCTCCGCTTTGAGAGAGGTTGTCAGTTCTCTGCTATTAGTAGAGCTCAAAGYACTGCTGTAGGCACTCCACCTAGTGGTTTACAGACCATTTATAATTAATAATGCTAATGTTTGCTTTAGTGAGAGCCAACGGAGCAGCCAGAACGCAGCCTAGAGACCTRTAACGCATTTGTGAATGCTCTCATCCTCAGTACAGGGGTACAAGCCTCGACACTTAATCTCAAAACGTGCCACAGGACTGCAAAAGCCACGGAAATTTAGATGAGGACCATGTGCTGGGACCACAAGACTGGCAGCTGGGCTTAAAGATGGCTCTTGACGTCGCTTAGTCTTCTGCCACGGACACAAAACAAACGTGCAACAGCAGAAGCCTCCCACACGAACTTCTTGTGCTAACGGCTGGGACCAGAGCTGCCAAAAGACACGATGCATCGCCACAGTGAGCGGCAAACTCATTGTTTTAGGSAGCCGATTGCTTTTCCAGGAAAGTGGAAAAAGGGGCTTCCACTCCAGCGACCCCCGAGTCTGTCCTGCTGTGGAGTTAACAGTGGGTTCATTACCGGCAAGTCACCTGCTGTAACTTGTACGACTGCTGGAGGACTAACGAAGATTCCGTTTTGTTTTTTAGGAAGGGGGTGCAGCTGGCTACGAGCATGTTGAGTACGCTTTGGCCAGGCAGCTTTTTGGTCATTCAAGGCTGGCTGCACGTTTTTCATTCAAAGCCACGCTAGGCAAGTCCCTTAGCTCACCTGAAAGGGGAAACAGAAGGAGGCACCTCTGCTGCCTACAGACCCACGGAACTGCGATATCGACAATGGCGCAGCAATCTTTTGCCTGCTGCCGTTTACCAGCAGGTTAGGAGGACAAGCTATTTTTCTTTCTCCCCTTGCAAAGAGCCTGAGGAGAAGCACAGCCTAGACGTAAGGCTGGGCGCTCATACCTGGGGCAAATAGAAGATGAAGAGAATCATCTAGAATGACCTTGGAGACGAAGCAGGTTCTCTCCCCTCCCATGAACACCAGAGGTGCTAGAGAAGTGATCTGCAAGCACAAGATACAGTAATGAAATCCAAGAAAAGGGAGGCTTTGGAACACAGTGCGGAGGAGATATTYTTCCACTGTGAAACTGTCCCTTCGAAATCCCACCCTGCCTTCCTGCTTCATCCAGCAAGGACGGAGGGCTGCTTGCTCCGTTTGCCGTAAGACCCAGAACCAAATTCCTTAGAAACAATTAGCAGAGATGAAGAAGCTAAGCATAAGATAAACTTCACTGATGTATGATTCTCTCCACTTYGTGGAGAGGTAAACAAGAAAAAAAAAAAAAGAGCTTTAAATCGAGATCTATAAAGGTRCCTAAGGGAATCAGRCACCCGCACCCCCATATTCATTGGCCTCAACAGGTACCTAAACTTAAAGGCAACTCTCAGTGCAAGGCTTACAGCCGGCAGATCACACACAGCTCCTGCCACCCGGGAGGGYAGCCGGCTCCTGGGCACCACCGGGAGATTCTGACTAGGTGACATTAAATCCTCCTGTATGACCACCATGGGAAAAAGTCACGGAAGGGTGAGCAACAGTGCCCTCATCATCTCTAAAGGAAAGGCAGTATTTACTAGTGGGACTCAGGATCGCCCGTTTTGCCTCCCGACCCAACAGCAGCACTGGGTGAGCCGATTCCAGCGAGAATTTAACTGGGTGCAAGTAAGAAGTCAAGAGCTTGGAGGAAGAATACAGCATTAGAACAGAAGGACAGCAGACATTATCCCAAACGCCTTGAATACCCTGGTGCAGCGTAAGACAAGACAGAAGAGTTGTGCTTTGTGGGAGGGAAAAAAAAAAAAAAMCACAAGGGAAAAACCCAGCACCATGCACTGACTGCAATTTCAGAYTGTAACCCCCGCGGCAGGGAGGGAAGTTCCTGAAGTCTTGACAGCCTTTTCCAACCGATACCTCAAAGCAGGGCTGCACTCCAAAGAGGCTTTACACTCTGTTTGGGGTCACGGGTCTGGTTGCTGTGACACCAGGTCCTTAACGGGTTTTAATTGTGTCCAAAAGGTCCCCCCACCGCCCCCTCCTCGCCCTAAGCAGAAAGCCTCTTGAAGCCCAGGCTATGCTCCCGAGACAACTGGAAGCCGGAACAGAGAGCAAGCAAGCAGCAGCCAGCCTTCTCTCAGATGTGGTCCTAAAAATAACGTGTTCGGGAAAGAAATCACGGAGCAAACTCTYCTGCATTTTCTGCCACCCCCTCCCCACATACATACTGCTTCATGGCTATCAGCTTGGAGTCCATGCTCTCCTGCTTTCCTTTCATCACCTGGATGTCAGTCAGTAACTTGGTTACATTGTCTTGCCGAACCTTTATATCCTCATTCTTTATACTGGATACCTGGAGACAGAAAGGAAGACGTCAGTGATGTTTCCTTCCTACAAAATGGTTATTTAAGCTTCAAAGTTGACACTGCAAATAATTTACCTCCCCCACCTCCCCTCTCTAGAGGCATTCACACCCGAGTGCGTTGTGTCAAGGGACTGAAACCAGCCCTCTACGAGGCAAGTTTTCTGCAAGCATAYTGCTATTTGAAAACATCAAATCCACCACAAAAAAACCCATCTTTTTGGATCAGAAATACAGCGCTCAGGTAGAAGTGAAGGCCTGCACAAGCGCTGTTTGCCTATGCAAACCTTCAGATAGGCAACGGGCCAAGACGTTCTTATCTATGACAACCCCAAAACCCAAACTTCGCAGCCGCAAGGACCAGGGAGCACACTGGCGCTGAAGACAGGAAACAAACATTCTTCTCGGACACTTTCAAAAGGCTCTGCTGCGTGCAGCGAACTGGGTATCGGTCTCAGCAATTAAGAAAGTCATTAGCTGCTTTGAGAAGGAAAATGAGGAGGAAAAGGGCCGACGAGCTCACGGCAGCARGCCTGCAGGCGGAACGGTAAGCCTCTTCCAGAGACCCCGGAGCAGCAGCCGGTGGCTCGACATCCTCATCATTTCCACTACAAGTGTTAAAGCAGCTGAGGAGAAGATTCTGAGCAGAYGATTTTATTTTTCGGATAAAATACTCACGAGAAACGACACCCAGGCGTGTTTCACAAGAGCTGTACCCCGTGAGAAGTCTATGAATCTGCCAACCATTACGGGGGTTAACACATCTCACCTATTCAACAGCAGCTTCTCTCCACTTCACTTGCCAGCAGGTCATATATCTTTAAGATCTCTTTACATCCTTCTAACGCGTGTGCCCACTGTGAAAATGTCTAGAGGAACTAAATGCCTCAGTGAAAATGGCACTTACGGTTATTTGAGAGCACCCTGGGACAGACAGAGGAGTGAGCTACTCTCTCTGCACACTGCTTTGATTAATATTTGGAAAAGAATGACAAAAACATGTTTCTCCAGCCCACGCTTCAGGACTAATAAATTAGCCTGGAAAGTTCATAAGCACTTTTGGAACTCCTGATCCCAACTGTTGCTATACCATGTCTTTAGTACATGCATTGCAACTCTGAATTTCAAGAAATGAGGGCACATTTCTTAACTCACACCTGAGTGAGTTTAAAGGGAAAATGCATAAATTTTTATTCGGGATATGCTGGAGGTTAACGCATTTAAAATAATTCAGGTACCTTATCCTTCCTTTTCCTCTTTCCACTACATCTGACATATCTTCACGTGTCTGTGTCTGTACACATTGCATGTACGTATTTTTCATTCCTTGAAGCGTTTTAAATAAAGACTGCAGCTCAACTAGCCGTCACTCCCCCTCCTACTGAAAGGTGCAATTGCTCTTCAGTCTCTCCAGAGGACACAGCGAACTTCCCTCCATCAAACTAAACTCAAACAGATGCTACTTGTTCAGAAAAACAGGCGAATTACAGTGACCCTTTCTACTGAACTCAGAAACAATTTGGTTTGCAGGGCCAGAGTGCTGGCTGCTTTCTGTTGGTGGTGTGGGAGAGAAGGGACGTCTCAGGCAGCGCCAGAAAAACCCTAATGCTGAAAACATTGAGAAAAAGACCCGCGRACAACAGGGGCTGGTACCGAGACCCTGAAGCCAGCTGCTGAGCGGGACGGCGCTGCAGCTTGTGCCTGGGTGAGGGGGACGGCAAGAAGCGCTGCTGGCACGAAGCAATAACCGACGACGCCAACGTCCACCACCCCTCAGAGCACACTGATGCTTTTCAGATTAATCCTCTGTTTTTAAACCGTTTATCTAGAGCGAGATCTGTTGTATGAACTTACGCTGGTTACTTTCCTCTTGATGTTCTCCAGGAGATGTTCCTGGCCTCGGATGAAGTACGGGTGCTGGAATTCAGTATCATCTTTCTCTGGCTTCACCAATCCTCCCTGCTCAATGTGGACAACCTTTCGAAAGCCGTCTGAAAATCAAAGGGTAGATAATCGGAGAAAAGCTTAACAAGCTAAATGTGAACTCGAGAAAGCAGGAACTAGCACAAGTCACCCTGGTTTGCTTAAATACCCAGTGCTCTATCACTGCGGTACGCCTTTCTAACCGATCTTACCCTAAAAATGCTACGTGGAATGAGAAACCCTTCCTTAAATTGAGAGACATTCGGCCAGAGGCTTATGCTGATCCTCTCTACACGGTCTGAAGAGCAAGAGGTACGAGTCCTCTCCGGCCACCGCATCCTCCCCTGCCTGCTTCTCCCCGGAGGGCAGAGCCAGGCCCCCAGCTACCTGCCCCCAGCTCGGCATGGGCGGCTGGGAAGGTGGGATCCGCTTCTGCATCCTAGAGTCATTCTGGAAAACACCTTTGGCTGCTCTCGCAAAACCAACTTACGCCGACGTTTGGCTGATAGTATGGGTCACCAAGGAGAAAGGCTGAAATTACTGGAACTAAAGCAAGAGTCTCCAGTTAACCCCCCCGTCCCGGACAAAAGCCCCTCGCTCACAGGGAGCTGCGCTCCCACACGGGTAAAGGGCACCTCGCCGTGCCCCTTCAGTGCAGAGCATGATGAGGAAAGGCACATATTTCAACAAAACTTCTTTCAAGAATACCACCAAAAAGAGACYCAAACACTTAGCACACGCTCCAGGCAATCCCAGAGGGCTTATGTTTTATTTATTCAGGGAACAAAATGGTTTCTGAGAGCGATTAGCCATACGTGATGCAGATAAAGCACCACTGCCCATCATCTCGCATACTAATGAAAATAGGAGCACTTCGGAGACAAAACCATGCGAGTGTCCACCAGCACACAACGGGAGGTGAGGTTTTATTGCATTTAATTGAACTCCCAAGCCCCTCCGTTCTCCATTCCAGGACGCTGATGCCTCCTSCTCGCAGCAGCACGTGCTCCCTCACGCCCCAAGTCCACGCTGCAGGCTACCGGAGCCGGCACGCCTATAATAAATCTGCACATCCCAGGCACTGCAGGCACCCGGATCCTTAGCCTGAAACTAAGGAGCAATTTTCTTACAGCAAAGGAGACCCCAAGGCACAGGAGGTAAATAAATGACTTCCCAAAGGCTTCAAAGCCTTCCCAGAAAGCTTCTTCCCAAGTGAGCTGTACAACACTACTAAGACAGAGCTCACATCTCGGCCGTTCTCTGCAAACGGGGTTAGTAGTCCTGAAGCAGACATTCGAGTTACCAATCTACTCACCTGTATACTACAGCCCAAAATTCTCTTTTTTAACAGTCTACTCCACCTTAAGAAATATAAGTCCGCATAGTTTTTCTCGTTCTAATATACGGTGATTAAAAACATCCTGGCTCCAAACAATTCCCCAGAACTCCTGCGACAAGCACCTCTCTCGTTATTCCCGCAGGAATACAACCTTCTGGTGAGGTGACGGTGCAATTCCGCTGCTGCGCGGGGAGGGGAAGGGCACGGCACGCTGGGAAGCGCTTCCTCCACAGTTCAGGCAGAAGTTACGCACCGAAGTCTTCAGGGGTACTTAAAACACCTAAAAGCCACTCAAGAACAGAGCGTAGCGCATCAAAGTATTTTTGGATTGCAGCGTTTCTGTAAACCGCTAGGATAAATCGGGTGTTATTTGAGTTGCTCAGACCACAGCTGTGGTAAAAAAAAAAAAAAAAGCTTCCTGCACTTGCAGCAGAAAGTGATTTAGAGAAATTACACATTACTGTAGTGATATTAGCCAGTTTTCGGTTATTCAAGTGATCCTTAAAAACTAAAGGCCCCGGTCACGAAGCACAGAATGTGCCCCACAGCTATTCAAAGAGCTGGTGTTGAAAGGTAATGAAAATGTCATCCTTTCTAATAACATCGGAATGCTCTCTGCAGCCCACATCTGGAGCATTAAAGTTAATCCCCGGCACAACCTCCACGTGAGAGGCGTATGAAAGGCGTCCTTTATGGCGCTGCCTATCCCAAGGACCCGYGGCCCGAGCGTAAGCGCAGATCCGTGTGCGCGGGGAGGAAGCCGAGCAGACTGCCGTGAAGCAACGTCTCCGGGATAATCCCAGAACGTTCCCGCTCGCTGGCAGGAAAGAGCAGCTACAAACGCACCCATCAATCTCGGAGCTGTTACGCAGTCCGGCAGGTCTCGATTTCCCCGCACATCCGATGGGGAAGAGGAGGATTAAGCAGCGCAAGGTTGGAAAAGCGGGAAGGAGGAAGCACGTAGAAAAGGAATCTCGCGTGATTAGTAGAGGGCAGGGAACCGGTAGCACGGAGGTACTCGGTCAGAAGAGCAGGAGCTTTGGACGGTCCCGCACCCGCGGGCTGAAGGGGCCCAGCCTGAAACGCCGACTCGGCTTGCTCAGGCAGCAGCCGGGCCAGGAGCGGGGTGTCCGGGACAGACCTGCCGCCCGAGCTCGCAGCAGGTCGCTGTTTTGGGTGTGCCCAGGAGGGTGACCAAGGCTCAGCCCGCGCCACGCAACACCGGTTCTGGGGACCTTCCCAAGGCAGGCTCTGCGCAGGGATCCGCGGCCCGAAAGGCAGCTCCGCGGCACGCTTCACCTTACCGGGCCGGGGTAACGAGCCGCAAAGTTCCCTGTGAACAGGTACTACMATTATGCTAAACACGAAGCGATTTGAGAGAAATGGAACAGTAACTGCACAGCTGTGCTATAAACAAGCAAGTCCCGATAAACTAAGTGTAGGAAATAACGTTCCACTGTGGGTATCTTTTTCTTTGCCACAYGTCCTTTAGCGATCCCTGTTCTTCAGGCAAACAGGGCAAGTACTGTAGGACAAACTCTGAATTTACTTTCAAGTTTGGACGTACATCTGTCACGCCACTCAAATCTAAACTGAAACCCTCAAACCGCCACCGATGACAAGCTAAGAAATCCCTTTTATAACTCAAGTAAATCAAAGCCTTTATAACACAGACTGGGGAGAGCAGGATCAATGTTAAAAAACAGATTAAGCATAGGAAAAAGGTTATAAACACCTGAACGTGGAAGTCACATTTACCCATTTTGTAGTGCAAGACGTGAAGCCTAGCTTTCCAGCACCTCAATACCGCATCATACTATCATGGTAGCGTAACTGAACGTGTAAGAAAGATCCAAAAGTCTGGTCAGGGGCAGGAATTTTGTTTGGAGAACCCAACTCTTGAGGCCTTAAAAAAAAAAAWATCTCAGTTCCATTTCTGATCAGAACACGTTTTTTTTTTCCCCCAGAAATATTGAACCACTTGGGAAAGGTGGTGTTAGAAAGAAGCTTCAGCCCTGTCTTAGCTTGGTCCTGGAGRTTTATTACTTCTTTCCGCCCCCCTTTTGAAAGAACACCTTATCACTCAGATGTGCTTTTGCCCGATCACCTCACTCTGTTCCAGCTCTTCTGTCCCTGCTATTGAAAGGGGGAGCTGCCACCCGGAATAACGCTATTCCCCTTGCCCTCCCCTGCCCTTTTMACACCGCACACAGTGAGAGGGCACAGACCGGACAGCTTGCTTTCTTCTTCCTATGCCCCGGTTACAACAGCGTCAGGGGGAGAGGCAGCCTCTCCCTTATTTTACAAGCCGATGATCCTATTCCGAAGCGTTCCAGGACACGCAGGTACGAGAGGCACCTGCAGAGGTGTGCTTTGGAGGGAGGTATCACCCCCTCCCTCCAAGGGCAAGCCAGGCGCRGAGCCAGGACGGAGAAGAGCAGCGYGGCTGGMRARGTGACTGGGAGCAGGGAAGCTGAAGGAGCCGGTCCCTCCGAGGGTGACCTCCCGCAGGCAGGAGCCCAGCCTTCCCACCCGCCGGGAAAAGAGCCGCTTCTCCTGCCCGCCAGCGAAAGAAACCGCGAGCAAGGTGAAAAGCACCAATAAGCGACATTCTGGAGGTGCCCGGCCGTCCCGGGTCTGGCTACACCGAAGGAGCCCAACGACACCCTCGTTCTCCCGGCAGGTTTTGGTATTTTGGGCATACCCCTCCTCAACCGTGACGGGAAATGGAGTGTTCCCTAATTCTCTGGGAGCCCTCGACCCTCCTCAGGGAGCGATGCAAGCACGTGCCACTTTTCACGTACACATGTGCATAGTATGGAAGTATACGTAAGTATTATGCACATAATAAAACCCCCAAAACAAAAAAACCAAAACAAACCCAGAAGACAAGAAAAGGTCAGGTTAAACCAATTTAATTTTCTCCCATGACAGGGTAGCGAGCTTTATCAACAGAAAAGCAGCAGGCATCTCAACCAAAGCATGACATCCCCAAAGCAGGAAAATCAGCAAGATGAAASTGGTGTAACACGGGCATAAACCCAACAGAAAAAGCCTTTTTAGGGAGCAGTTAGCAAAAAATCTTGTAGCGCTGTGTCTGAGAGTGTGGGCCCCGTCCTATTCAGCATCTTCATTAGCGGCATAAAGGACTGAACAGAGCATGTTTGCTAAACTGGCTGATAAAACACAGCTGGGAAGAGCCGCAAGGACGCCGAAAGACAYGACTGGAATTCAAAGCGATTTTGACGAGAGGAATGAAAGTCCCTASGGACAAACAGAAGGTACAACTCCGAGGCAGGAATACCACCAGACAAATGTGGGAGGGAAAGCCAGTGGGCAGGGAGCAGCTGAACAGGAGACGATCTGAACGCCGTAGCGGATGATGAGCTGAGCGTAGGTCAGTGTCACACTGCTGAGAAAAAGGCCGATGCCGTAACGGGATATACACAAAAGCACCACCTCCAAGACACAAGAATTACTCTTTTTGTTCTATCCAAAGTGAAACACCCAACGTTGGCCGCTGCACTTCAACAGAGAGATGGAACAAAGTCAGTTCAGAAAAGAATGCAAACAATTAAAGGCTGGGAACTCCTGCACTAATAGTCAGGGAATATCAAGATAAAAGAAGCCTGAGAGTCTGAAGTTCTTTATATCTAGCAGAAGTTTTCAGTTTTAGAAGTTGTTATTCCCTTCAGCAGAGGCCAAGCTTAGAACTACCACTTGGTCCCCAAACACTGAGAGACTGCAAAGCTAGCAAATACTCCCAACTCAGTGAAATGTCCCCTACATTAAACCTRGGCAGAAGGAGGGAACCTTATTTTAGGACAAACATTACACTTTGCACTCCGAGCTGCCCAGAAGATACTTACACATATTGAGCTGCCGTACAAAGCTGGCCATGTTGTTATGTTTGAAGTACTTTGGAAGCACCTCCTTGGCAAATTGGCCTTGGTCAAACACATGGAAGCTGTTTCCACTCTGTCAAAAAACAAAACAAAACGAAACATTATCAGCCGCCGTCACACAGAAAGGGAGAAGCCCACCTGCCTCTTCCTTTCACAAAGATAAATTCTGCGTTGCTGTGGGTGAGATCAGCAACGGCCCCATCTCTCGGAGTCCCTCGGCTGGAGGTGAGAATGCAGTTTATTAGCTTTGACTGAACCCGCTCCCATCCGACCRACGCAAGCTCCCACGAATACAGTTCGGCGGGACCTCAACTACATCCCTCAGCTCCTGCTGGAGTTTGCGTCCAGCRCGTCTCGGCGGAGCCAGGGGACCGGCCCCCGGAGCACGCCTAGCCGGCGGGGCCGGGTCACSTCCGCTTGCGCTCGGCCCAGAAGAACACCACGCGTCTCTCGGTTACCGAGAACGGCAGACAGCGGTAACTCTTTACGCTGCCATCAAGGTCCTAGTGTGGAAGAACCTGCAGAGCACAACTCCCCAGAGACTTAAAAAAACCCAACAACCCAGGAGGTTAAGCAGGCTACAAAGATTAAGCCTCAATTTGCCCAACTGCAAATCTATTAATTCCCCAACTGCAAATCTATTAATTCCCCAACTGCAAATCTATTAATTCCCCAACTTGTCCCAATTAACTTGTTTTCGTGTCCACAGCAACAGCCAACGATCTTCCGAGCGCATTAAGACAACCAGGCCAGCCTGACTTTAAACATCACCACCTGCAAACAAATGAAGGCAATTCTGCCTCCCGCGTCGGGCAGCTCGCCGTGCCCGTGCAGACGAGGTCCAGAGCAGCTGAAAGCAACATGTGCTGTTGCTGGCAGAGCCAGAGCAACGCTGACTAACGAGCTTTAATTTTTCACTGCGACTGATAAACATTTTCTATATGTTGATTTAAAAAGTAGGAATAGGTAGGAGACAGGARGAAACATTCCTGCCCCTCTAAACCCTGGCTACTTCTGCTGTCGGATTTTGGAAAACGAGTTATCACCCACAGAACGGTGTGTGCCAAGAATAACTAGTTATTTTGACTAGTATAACTATCTTGACTAGCAGTCAGGGTCACATTTCAGCCGCTTAGCTTCCAGGTCTGCGGTGCCRTTGTACCACGTCTGGTTTCTATTACCTTTCTGGCACACTGAGCAGGAATTATACCGTCAACATAAGCATCTGCAAAACAGCAAAAGAGGGGATTTTCATGCTGGCAAAGCGACACAAGAACTCCGAATGCATTTTACAACCCGGGTTTTCTTCCATGACGAAGCCCTGCTCCTGCTCCATCCTCCTGCTAATACCATCCCGCGTACCACCAGCGCAGAGCCGCGCCGGAGGAGACACCGAGAAGCCGCTGCACGGCCGTGAAGCAATCAGAMGTTTTAGTTCAAAAGAAAAGCAGCCGGGCCAGGCCAGACCACCCACCCGACCGCAGAGGGACGGTGCCTCCCGAACTCCCAAGTCCCCCTCAGCTCGTGAGAGCGAATCGCTGGAAGGACCTTCACAGGCAGGAGCTGCTACCTCAGCGTGAAGCCAGGTCGTGGTGCTCGGAGGGTGTCTCCTGGCCTCCCAGGGGGTCAGAAGAGCCCCTCGCCCGTCACCGCGCTGAGCAGCACGGCGAACAGAAGACGACGAGCGCTCTGCGAGCTCCAGCCTTGTCAGACCAGTGCCACCGGTAACCACCACGAGCGTCGGCAGAGCCTCCGGGTCCCAGCAGGGACCTCCAGCGAAAAGATGAGGCCGAGGTCTGCTGCACCGACCTCAGAGTACCAGAGCAAATACCCACGAGGCTTGGTTTTCAGACAGGCACATCTTAAAGTTACTGGGCAAATTCAACGTAGCATTAATCCTAAAGAATTAAGACTACTAAAAAAAACCCCCTCAGACTTTAAAAGGCTCTACCTGCCAACAAGGAAACCAGGTAAGGGTTTACTAAAAGTTGACAGTTTGGGCTTTTTGGTCCATGGATGAGTTTCTTTACTCCTTCAGAGGACTCACCTGCGCTTGAGAATTTGTTTTCATTAAGGTCCTTCACTCCTTAGCCAATACTTACGAGTACTCTGAGTTGATTCTAACAGCAAAAAATGCAAMAGCAAGATGGCACTGAAGGCAGGTAGCGCACACTAGCCATCCCCCTAAAGACGGCGACCCACAATAAAGAGAACATCTTTGAGTCCCATCCCAAGCCTTTTTGTTTTGCTGGAGCTGCTCCACTCAAAGAGTTCTTGCTTTTCTGCCCCCTAAAATACAGAAGTTTGCTGGCGGTCTCCTCTGTGGGCCCCGCAGCACCGCAGGAATTCGCTGTACGTCGCCGCATCCAAAATACTCTGCTCCCTTCATCTACGCCCCGGTCCCGGCCCGCCCAGCCCTGTGAATCTGCCCAGGTTTAGCTGTTCCACAGGAGTCTACCCGCGCTGCTGACAAGCGTAACAGATTTCCCCCCTATTTTCACAGGAGGACGGCTATGGTGTCCACCAGCTTCAAGGAGTTTCGCCCAAGTCTCAGCACCGTACCTGCTCCCTCCAAGGAGGAGGGGAGGGAGAGGGAACTGAAGACAGGCGCTCAGCCTTCAGATCGAATACTACCAGCAGCACCACACTGGTGATTCCCTTCATCACGCTGTTTGAGATTCATCCTGACATTTGTATTCTTAACACTGTACCACTTAAGCACTTCTCTCTGCAATTACCAGAAACACTCCCGTTTCCAGACTCTTTATGGCCGGCTTACGCTCGTTTTCTGGCACTCACACCAACTGCCTTCCGCTGAAGCAGCTCTCCTCCCATCCCGGCGGCAGCCCGGGGCCGATGGGCACGCACGCAGCCCAACACGCGGCCACCGCCGCTGCTGCAAAGCGGTAGAAGACTTGGGCGTAAGCTGGAAAGGCAAAAGTCTAAGGTATGTAAGAGGCTTACAGGAAAACTAACCTGAATTAAATTGTCTGGAAGTGACAGGATTATTTGCACAGTTAGGACTACACCGACCCTGCACAGGCGTTAACCAGATTCTGCCTCATTTTCTGTTATTCCAGTTCTCAAGGTCGTCTGGTTTCTTCCGCGCGGCATCCCGAATCTTTGCTGCGTTAACAAAGCCCTACAGTGTTTTGTGAAAATTTTCTCAACACGCCTGATGTGCCAAAGTCATTACAAAAACCGCATTCAAAAAGACTGTTCCAAGATTTCATCTTTGCCATGACCTCTCTCCAGACCAGAGCAACCCTCYGAAAACTGTTGTCTCTGCTTTAGCCGGTTCCTCTCCCACAATTCTTGTATTAATCCTCTCTTCTGCACTTTCATTTATGATTTTCCATGTGGCAGAGTATCAAACGCTTTGCAGAAGTCCAGACACATTAGATCTGCCACAATTCCTTTATCCAGAAAAAGATTTCACGTCCAGAGGGCAGGTGAGGAGGTACAATTAATTTTTGGTAAATCTATGTTGTATTTTATCCCATTTCCATTTACTTCTATGGCTTTAGTCATTCTCCTCTTCAGAATCACTTCCAAAGCACTTCAAAGCACCAAGGTCAGACCAGCTAGTCATTAACGCCCTCTTAAAATCAAATGGCTTATACAAATGAGGTTAAGCATCTTTCTCGGGGTGACTGCTTATGTCGCAGAAAGGGGGCGAGGGGCCTCCTCTTCTAAATCCCACTTCTCCCTCAGTGTTACGGGATGCAAACACAAGGATCTCAGCTCCCTGGGCTGGAAGAAGTCCCCCCCCCCAGCCGAAATTCACCTGTTGGACACCTGCACGCTTTGCCTGCTGGAACCACGCTCGCCGTTAATGACGGGACCCAAGGGGACGGCGCAGGAGTTGGACCATTTCCCAGCAGTTATCAGGGTTTGTTGAAAGGGAGGAAACAATGCAGGCAGATCTCTTCGCAAGGTAGTGCAGGAGTTATGTCAGTAAATGAGATACAGCTTATCTTGCGTAATTTTGGTATGCTTTTATCTTGACGTGTTCCAAGTCTAGTTCGGTCGGCATCAAACATTTCAGCACAGATCTGGTTGTTCTGTCAAAAGCCTCAGCTCTCCCTCAGAGGGGGACAACACGAAGTCAAAGTGACTCATGTAACACTAGACATTTTCAAGGTGTGGGCCAGCACCACGCTCGCTCCCAGTCTAGGCGGGCTCTGACCACCCACGGCATGCTCCAGGTCTCCACCGGCACCCTCCTGCTCCTCCCATTCTCCTCCCGCAAAGCCTCGCAGGCTTAAGACACCATTTATTCTTCTGGCGGAGAGAAAAGGGGGTGACCCCAAAGGATTTTCTGAAACTGATGCTGGGGAGGAAAAGTCAGTTGAGTTTAGGCTTGGTGYAGAAAAGTCTCCCTCCTAGTCCGGGCGGTGCTTGTGAGCCACGGTACACTACTTGCTTCTTCCCTGCTGCCTGCAGAGGCAGAAACCCYCAGTGACCTTTCAGAATTCAGACTGCAGAAGGGCACTTGTGTTTAGCAAACACCTTTTCACCTGTTTCAGCAGTAATAGTAGTTCTATAACGCAGTAAACTGCTCAAACCTGTTAATCCGTTCTCGATGGCACGGAACGGCTGAGGTGAAGGGGCCAAAAATTACAGCACTGGACTGAGGATGAAGGCTCTAAGTCTTTTCACGTACAAGTAGAGCTCTGAATCTGAAAACGTTACAGCTGGGCACAGGGTAAGAGCCCTCTGCAGCCCCCCCTTCAGAAGCGTCGCCAGCCTCCGGCCCCAGAGCTGCCCGAACCCTCGCAGCCCCTCCAGCAGCTTCAGGGGTTTCGCACCAAAAGTTTGCTCGGTCCCTTCTGCTCCTTCCCCCAGACCATGTTATTTGCCATCTACAAGGGCAAACGCAACGTCCAGAGTAATCTTTTAGCAGGCCTATTCTTGCTGCCCCTCTCTGAACAGCCAGCTTTTCCTCTTTACCACCTCCACGTGAATCCGTCAGGAACGGTCGGGCAGTTTCGCGGCACGGCAGCTGCCAGCGGCAGCGTTCGGAACAGCGATCCCTCGGAAAGCCAGCTACCGAAAAGCCATCGTCTCCTCCAGCCGACAGCCCTGAGCAGCTGCCTCCTGCCTCTCCATCCCCCACGCTACACCTGGAACTTGCAGACACTGGACAGCACACATTTAATACTCGCAGGCGTTCCCCCCCCGTCAAACTAATCTGAGGAATCCCTTGGCCACCCGTCCCGTCGCTAACCATCGCACCTTCCAGCTCCTCGGAGGCAACAGGCTGGAAGTAACACGGCACAATCCATCCATCGCCGTCGGTAGGCAGGCCCAGTTTGGAAACGTCTAAAGAACCAGTAAGGTTATTTTAAATATTCATTATTTCTGATTAATGTATTGCTGAACATAATTTTTTTTTTTTTTCAGAAATAACAGAAAATCAGAAAGTTTAAAAAAAATGCTGCAGGCACRCCCAGGTGAGCTGGAAGCTGATACCCACGATCGCTCCGAAGCCCAACACTAAGCTGGCTTCAGCCCAGAGCATCGCAGAACGTGGGGCACTTAGACTGCATCACGACAGAAAGAAAATCTCATTTCTAAAGTATAACTTAAGGTCTTCTACATATTTGTACATTCCGTTTATAAGAGACTTAAGTCTGTGAAATAAGCAGCAGAATCCAGGCAAATATTGACTTTAGAGCCACAAATAAAAGGTTCAATACTATTTCCCAACATCTGACATGCCAGACCTATTTTGGAAATGGAAATCCTGACCCCCACGGTGCAAGCGTCACTGCGCAGCAAAATCGTCCAGGCGGGAGGGACAGCAGCAAAACCATGACTTGGCATAAAAAAAGCGAGTAATGTCACCGGAGCGTTACAATGTCACATCAGAAAACGAAATCCTTACAAAATGAAAGCTGATCAACTATGGCAGATAATTAAAAAAAATGGGATGACAATCTTAGTGTTTAAAAACTTCATGTTCAAATTTGTGAGACCAGCATGAGATTCAACAGTTCTCAAACTCCAGCTTAAATCTGATCATTAAAATCATGAAAACCTTTACAGCTATCATCTGAGATATTTAAAAAAAAAAAGAAAGAAACCCCCCCTAGGAACTTTCTGGCTCACCATTGTTGAGAGCAAGATTAACCCCATGAAATTCTCTTTTGTCCCAGCAATGAAGATTAACTAGATGTTCCTCGTGCCTCTCCAACAATAGAGTGACTTTATTTAAGCCTTGGAAACGCAGGAATTAGAAAAATTTACCTGTTCCTTTCACCTTCCGCCCTAAAGAGGAGAGACACTGTGAAGCAGCACTGTCCTGGCCTGACRCAGAGCACTCCAGCCCCAGGACAGCTCTCTCTTAGAATCATAGAATCATTAAGGTTGGAAAAGACCTCCAAGATCATCGAGTCCAACCATCCAGCCAGCACCCATGCCCACTAAACCATGTCCCCAAGCACCTCATCCACACGTTTTTTGAACACCTCCAGGGATGGTGACTCCACCACTTCCCTGGGCAGCCTGGTCCAATGCCTGACTACCCTTTTGGTGAAAAAATTGTTCCTAATGTCCAACCTAAACCTCCCCTGGCACAACTTGAGGCCATTTCCTCTTGTCCCATCGCTTGTTACTTGGGAGAAGAGACCRACMCCCACCTCGCTMCAGCCTCCTTTCAGGTAGYTGTAGAGAGCGATAAGGTCTCCCCTCAGCCTCCTCTTCTCCAGGCTGAACCCCCCCAGCTCCCTCAGCCGCCCCCCATCAGACCTGTGCTCCAGACCCTTCMCCAGCCTCGTCGCCCTTCTCTGGACACGCTCCAGCCCCTCAATGTCCTTCTTGTAGTGAGGGGCCCAAAACTGAACACAGGATTCGAGGTGCGGCCTCACCAGTGCCSAGTACAGGGGCACGATCCCCTCCCTGCTCCTGCTGGCCACACTATTCCTGACACAGGCCAGGATGCCGTTGGCCGCCTTGGCCACCKGGRCACATGCCGGCTCATGGTCAGCCGGCCGTCGACCAGCACCCCCAGGTCCTTTTCTGCTGGGCAGAATTTTATTTTATTTTATTCACAAACACGCAGACCCAGAGGCCCGGCGGGCAGCGGGGCTCCAGCCCAGCCCTCAGGAGCTGTCACCCCTCCGGTCACTCGGCGTTCGCACACGGCGGGTGCCAGCCAAGCCGCTCGACCAAGCCACAGCACCCGAAGGCTGCCGCAGTCGCCGGCCCACAGCGGCCGGAGTCGACGGAATGGGTTTCTCTGGGCTTCCCGAGGGACGTCCAGCCGAGTGCAGAGCTGTTGGGATCACAGCTCGCGCGGGGAAAGGCTGACCCCCCCCGCGCCACGGCCCGCTCCGAACGGCCGGCGGCTTCCCAGGAGGTGCAGCCACAGCCAGGGGCCAGCGAGGGAGGGAAAGCCRAGGAGGTGAAACCCTGGCCCAAAGGCCAAGGGTGAGACTTCCCAAGGAGGGGCGGGAGCGGAACTGCGGGTTCTGGTCCCTGTTCCGGGGGTTGCTCACCCATGAATAAGCATTTGGATAGAACGCGTGGTGCTGGGGCCAGAGAAGGCTCACAGTTTGCTGGGTGTCACCAATCCCGCTCCGAAACACGTAATTCCTCCTGTTCCAAATACAGCAACTTTTGTGAGAAACTCAGCTTTGTTAAGCTCAGCTCCTGGAGGCCGGCACTAACTCTCTGTCTCGCCGCAGCAAAAGCAGTTTGTCGTGCTGGCCCTGGCTGCGCAGAAGACCTGGGGGTCCTGGCAGGCGAAGCCGAGCGTGCCGGCGGCGAGCCCCTGGAGAGGGAAGGGCCAACAGCACCCTGGGGTGCAGGAACCAACCCCCYGGGCAGGACAGGAGCGCAGCCCGCCGGAACGGGCTGCCCAGGGAATGGGGGAGTCACCACCACTGGAGGCGTTCAAAAAAAGCGTAGATGTGGCACTTCGGGACATCTTTAGTGGGCATGGTGGCGTTGGGTTGATGGTTGGACCAGATGATCCTAGAGGTCTTTTCCAACCTTAAGGATTCTACGATCCCRGGAAGGGATTATCCCCCTCTACGCAGCACCCGCCAAGTGACGCCTGGACAGCGTGCAGAGTCTGGGGCCCCCAGACCACAAAGACACGGATCAACTGGAGCAAATTCAGCRGAGGGTCACCAGGGTGGTGATGGGGCTGCAGCTCCTGCCTGAGGGAGGAGGGCTTGTTCAGCCCGGGGAAGGGMCCGCTTCGGGGCGTCGGGAGCAGCAAGGACCAGCAAGGGAAGGAGCGACAGGAGCAGAGCCCAGCCGTAAGGCAGGCACAGCGGGGACCTCACCTGCACGGTGCCGGGATACCGAGGAGCAAGTTCGGGCCAGGATCAGAGCAACCCGGTCTGGCCCCAGAGCAGATCCTGCTCTGAGCCGGAGCTGGGGCTAGAGACCACCAGAAGTCCCTTCTCACCTAAATTATTCCATGATCTAAGCTTTTTGTCTAGTTACAACTAACTAGGACCAGTTCCCCAGCATAGCTACATGTGCAGCCCACAACCCTGTGTCGGTACAAGGGTAGGTACAAACACTGCTGGCTTGAAGCAAAATGAACCGGCCTCATTTTCCAGTAGATATGAGKGTTGAAAGACACACCTTTTAACACACAAAAAATAAACCTTTCTGCTATCAGCACCTCCGTACCTAGTTAAAGACACCCCTCGTACGCAGTTGGAAGGGGGAGACCCACCTGCCAACCGCAGCACGGCTGCTGTTGGACCGAGAAGCGTTTGTACCCAGCTGGGCTGGAGACGGTCGGGACGTCGCTAGACCCAAGCAGCAAGAACCAAAGCGACACAACGAGAAGTACCCTCACCACACGCTAAGAACCGTCACGTTTAGCACGTCTGCAATTCCGTAAGAGCTCATCCAGAGCTGAACTGTGTCTAAGCGTACCTGCACTGGGGCTACCAAGGCACTGGCGTGCCCGCAGCGAMAGCCAGCCTTCGCGTGACCTTCCACACAACTCATGGGTACACCACCTCGGGGACTGCGCCCGCAGCTGGACACCGTCCTGCTACAGCTGCTTGAGAGGCCAGGCCGCACAGTGATGCCCATCCTTGCTCATACTTGCGTACTTTTGGCTACAAATACAAAAATTCAGTGCGTAAAGAAGATACCAACCGTGGCAGCAGAAGCAGGCCACCCCAATGACGGCACTGGAGGTCCCGGTGCCGGCTGGCGCGGCCRGTTAGCGCGCTAGCTGGGGTCTACRCACATGGTCATATTTAGTCTCCGGATGGGATACGGCACGGTGAGCAGAACCTCTGCATCAGTGAGCTGTAACCAAAAATTTGTCCTCCCTCCCCTTCCCCTTGACCTCAGCTGYATGCTCTCACCACCTTGCACGGATGCTCCACAGATTCCTCTCGCTTTCTTCTCCGAGACCTGATCTAACTTACTAATTCAGCAACAGAAACCTTACGGCGGTTTCCTGCGAGGCCAGACAGCTCATGGAGAACCATCGAGCACCTCAAGCTGGGACTCATAAGGGGCTGAACCGGCTCACAGCCCACCCGATAAGCACTGCAGACAGGACAAGGAGGGGCTGGTATTTCACTGGCTCAGCCCCTCCAGAAACCACGCTGTTACAACCACCGATGGGCAGCAATCCAGACGGCGTGTGACAGACCCAGACCTCCACGGCCCGGCGTTCGCCTCTGCAGGGAACGGTTTACAGACTCTTCATGCCACATTTGGGGAACAAGTCACGTAATTCTGGGAAAGAAATTCTCCTTCCCTACCAGCGCACAGAAAGAGCACGGGCTGGTGTCGATCGTGCTCGAGCTACAGTCAATCACTGCACTATTTCCAGCTTCAGCGTGATGGAAAGAGAATCTGCTCCAGCCCAAAAATCTAAACAAGTCACCATTTCCAGCACGGAGGTCTGAAACTTGACTTCTCATAAAGCTCACCTATACCATCGTTAGACGCCCGTCACCACCGGGTCTGACCACACTCCTCTGGTGTGCACAGAATGGCGTGGAAGAGACACAAGAACGAACCCAAACAAATCTGCAAGGTGCTGACAATCTTACATACAAGGGGACCTAACGCRAGCAACCTCCAAGGTGAAATTTCACCAGTTTACCAAGAGTTGAGACGTCAGCAGAGCAGGAAGGAAGTTTTCTGACAGATAGTTAAAAGCACACTCCGCCAGAAAATATCTGTCGCACGCACAGCACCGGCAGAACCAAGGTCAAAGCTGTAGATCAACACTGGGCCTTTTTCTAGCAACTACGGACAAGCCACCTACCGAACAGGTCCGTCAAAGATCAGGTTCTTTGCTGTTCACCATAACACTGTCTCCTCAGCGGCCCCATTCCGCTCCGGCGWGGCAGAGCACCCCCGGCTCCCTCTCCACACAGCCTTCCTGGGCAGGGAAGAAGGAGAAACCCTGCGACGGACGCGCTGGCGGCGTGGAAGGTAATAACAGATCAGCATCTTGCTTATCCACGCAGCGCAGGGCGAGAAGAGACCTTGTGGGTGRCCAGGTTCAGCCCCGAGCTATCGCAGGGGACTGCAGCATTCACATATTTGTTCCAACTCCATCTTGAAACTTCTTTGATGCCACAAGGCCTTCTAGAGAGCGCAGACCCAGAACCCTCCTTATTTTTTACTTACAATTTTTTTTTTTAAGGCAAGTTCATACTCACACGATCCCACTCATTTAGGCTTTATCTTTTTCCAGTCATTGCTTTGCTGGGCTAAGGAAACGTAACTTTCAGACCATGGTTTCGTGCCGCTAAACTACACCAAAGCCCCAGCTTAGGGGATCCAGGCACCACCACTGCTCGCTCCTGACGCAAAGGCAGCGCTGCCAGAACCCGGCCGGTTTCTGGGGACCGCGCTGTGAACCACACCAGGGAACTGAGCTCACACACGCGTAAAAAAAGCATCAAAGTGCGGTTTTGGTTTTGAAGCAGGAAAAGGACCCTGATCRAATTCGTAAGAAAGAAACAACTATTTGCGGGCATAACTAACGAATTCCCAGAAGACAGGAAAAATCACTTACTTGCATGACTTTGCATTTCATACGAGAAGGGACATACCGCTCCTGATTGCAGCTTTTTCAGGAGTTACTCGAGTCTCCCTGCAAGACAAGGCTCTGCGACGCTGACGCCTTCCTACTTCATTCGTTTCACTTCACACACACCCCTTCTTATGCCAACATCATTAAAAGAACTACAGCAGACAGACCCCAAGAACCTTGAGGAGCCCRGCTAGTAACTTCACCTAAAACTTAACAGAAGTATTTTCAAACAACACGCTTCCCTTCTTTTTCGCGGGCTCTTCGCTTGCTTTGCGGATCTTGCGTTAGTCCYCACCCGTGCAGCAGTTACAGGAGTCGGGTAGATTAGAGCTTTGAGCTGAGCAAAGATATCTGGACTTCTATTTACAAAACATATTAAAGGTAAGAGAAAATACAGCTTGTGAAAAATACATTGCGAATGGAAAAAAAAAGACAGAGGAGGAACTTGTGCRTATACAAAGGGATTTAAAATTAGCTATTCACCAGTCTTCATAACCAAAAGTGAAAACACGCTGTGCTGGAAGCGGTATCACAGGAACAGAAATCCTCTTGGGCTGGACTAGGGAGTCCTAAACCTAGAAAAAGGCAAGGAATAACCACTCCTTTGTGGGTCAAACCAGAAATTTTCATTGACTGTAATCAGGAATACTGGGCAGCAGGATGTACCAAGTAGTTCCGCGGGACCTGCAGTAGGCTCTATTTATCCAGTAACTGATATAATTACTTGGGGATCCAACAGAGTTAGATTTTTAAGTTCCACAGCAGATCAACTGCTGAAGTAATTTGTGTTAATCACCGGTTATAACTAACATTTTAGCATTCCGTGCACTCAGCACCAAGTGCCCATGCGCAGAGTTGACAGCGTTGTTCCTCTTTGATGAATGAAACGCAGAAAAACGGGGAAAACTGCYGACATCTACCGGGATAAAGTTTCTTCCAAGCCCTGCATCAAGCTGACCCAAACCCCGACTGCATTGCTTTCATTAGCAACCACAGCTGACGTCTCCGCGCAAAACATACCACGTTCTAGTTCACGGCGTTTATCCGAACCCCCCTCCCGCTCCCAAGAGGCCAACGGGGGACAAGGAGCTGGGGCGCGACGCGGTGCGGCACAGGGCCCGCGGCTGCTCTGCCTCCCCGCCGCGCACCCCTGCGCCCACCCGCAGCGCCGGCAGCAACACCCTCAACCCTAACCTTGCAGAAAACGCAGAAAAGCGGGTATGAGCGTGTTAAGGCGGTCCGTAAAAGGGTCTAGCAAGAACCAGAGCCGGTGCAAGCGCGGGGCGGGACCCTGCAACCAAAACCGAGCGGTCCGTCAGCGGGAGCASGCGGCTACGGAGCGCGGCGGGGCAGGGCGGACCCGCAGCGGGGGAACGAAGCGCCCGGCGTGAGCGAGCGCAGAGCGAGAGCCCGCAGGATGGCTGCCGCACAGCCCTACCCGAAAAACACGGCTGCACCGCACGGCTGCTCCTCGAAGCGGTCCAGGAGCTCCCGTGCCACTGGGGAAGAGGACGAGCAACGCCATCTGTACTGGAAAAGCTGGCAGAGCTACTGGAACAGGGGCAAGGGGCGGTGGAGGCGGGAACCCGAAAGGCCGAGGTTCCCAAGGGCGGTTCCTGCATGCTCAGTTCTGCGGGCGCCAGCAGAACACCTCCCCAAAGCCAGCTCCGAGCAGCACCGAGAGCAGTTCCACTGTTTTTGGCTACCAGCACCCTTCAGCTGGAAGCAGAGGCTCTCCATTAAGTGCTGCCCCCTGAAGCTCTCGGCAAGTCCCTTACTTTAACCTCCCACCTAACACTGGGCCTTCACCTTGTGATTCTAAATGCACCTTTTAGCTTGACTGAGATTAAAACCCCAACCTTTAAAGGCTCACATTCTTGAATTTAAATTCAATCGGAAATCCAACACAATTACAGCTATCATTGCCCCCTAAAGGTATGCTCTCTATTTTGATGGCCATGCTTACCGGAGTAAGTTTTATTTTGAATTTGCATTGTAAGTACAGAATTTGAAAATAACTAATTCAAACATAAAAGCTCTGAGCAATGGTTGAATTTTATTTTATTAAAAGCCCAATGCCTTATTTAACAAACTCTCACCCTATATGCTAGACCGGACCAACTTCCCCTTGCTAAACCATGAAAGCTGCTATTATCTATGCATGTGAGGGATTAAAAATAAGATAAAACCTCACATTTCCCCTGTTCACTGCCGGGCAGCTATAAACCCTTCCTCCTCCCGATTCCTCGATTTTCAGTTAATGTTCACAGCCCCTAAATCAGAACTCTTTAGAAGCATGCTGGTATTGTAATTCTTCCACACATTCCTCATTTCCAGCCGTATGTTTGGATTTTCCATACAGTACTTCGCCAAAGCAGCACCTTGCCTCGAGATAACGCTGGTTTGGGGAACAGCGGGAAGGTCAGTGGTGTCTCCCGCACACCGAGAGTTAAGCCACCAGGAATCCTGTTCCTGAAGGACCCAACTGGTGACAGGCACTTTCAGCAAAGAGTAATTTTCCTAGCGCAGGCGAGGACCTCGGCACTGACCTCATGAGCGCTGGCCTCGAATCTGGCAAGCTGTGCCGAAAGTGCGCACGTTTACAGGCAAAACAAGCTGCTGATGAAGTTATTTCACGCACTCTGCTCCCCTCCGCTGTCCGAGGGCATTAACGGAGCCGCCAGACTGAAACACGACTGCGGGGAACCAGCACCTCACTCGTACCTTCCTGCAGATCAGCGTGCCGTGGAGGGCTGGCTGTTCCCCGGGTGGTGGCTTTCCAAGTCCGAGTCACCCTCTCAARCAGTCCAGCCACCTCTAAATCTAGGTCTAAATCGGGGCGAGCCTCGGGGTCACTCACAGGCTGACATAGCTCTGGACGGTAACACCCCCGGCCTTGCTGGGGCACCCCAGGGACTGTCTGTGCCGGAATCGGGGCTCCCGTGGCAGCAGAAGTGGTACGGGGGGTTTGCCAGCGGCGGGAGGTTTCACTCAGACTGCTGATRCAAGGGCTGATGCTCAGGCTCCACAGGCCTAAGCTCAGCGTATTCTAAATTCAGGCTTAAGGCTTGGACAAGAGTAGCCACTCTAGTAGGATACCAAACTTCATGTCTTCCTCCTAACTCTCCCTGTCAGGAGCTTCTTCATGTTCTCCCACGGTGCCCCCGCTTTTGTCCCTGTTCCCCAAGCGAGGAGAACCGAGCCCACGGCTYTGAACCTGACGCTCCCTTCGAGATGAGTAACCGAACAGCGAAGTGCTAGCGGCTGGTTTCCCCAGGCCTGTGTCCCTCCCCTCTAACAGGGGACGCTCCGGGGGCATGACTCCACAAGATGCAGCCAAAAACCAGGGAACAGCTACAAGGAAAGGGAGGTCTCGCTCCGTCCCGCGTCTACCCGTTGCTGTTTGCAGCCCCCAGGACCCCCCTGAACCAGCTCGGCTTTCACTTCAGCAGGTGGAACAGGCTCAGCAGAGGGTCCARCGACCCCAGGGCGGGCAGGACAACCCGGGCCGAGCGGGACAGAACGCACCTCTCCTCACCTTGCCCCCACCCTCCCGCACCTACAAACCTCTCGAGGGGTGACACCGCGCGCTGCAGCTCGTGCCGATTTATGGACTCGCCCCCACCCTGCCCGCTCTTGAGCCGGTGCCTATTTGCCTCTTCGCTGCAGTGATTTAACTTAGGAGGGGCCAAAACTACCACCGGACCTGCCGTATCCAACCGCCGCGAGATGGAGGCGGCTGCCTCGCGGACCTTCACCGTCAGCCACAGCTTCACGTGCAGCCAGGCCAACCTGGCGGCCCTCRCCCACCTTCGCTGGCCCTAACGCTCGCCCAAGCCCACGACGTGGAAGTAAAAGCCARACCATTTTTCTGCCACTTGCACAGCTCCCGCCGGATCCAGGTGAGACCCAGGGCTGTCGCGGAGGAAGAGGAGAGCATCAGATCGTTAGCGACAGCCCGAGGTGTCACACAGATGAGCCGAAGACGCAGCCAAGATACCGCCACCGAAGCGGGGGCAGCTTCCTTCCCCTGCCCTCCCGGCTCAGAGCGTTCCACAAGCTCGGTTCACCAAGAACAGGACAAGTCCTGCAGCACTAGGGCAGGTTCAGCGTTGACCCAAGAGCTGCCGGCCAAGCCAGAAGAGAGGTCTGCGTGTGACGGCAGCCAGCAGAAGATGCCTACGCAGGAGCTCCTCYAGGAACAGCAAATGCAGTGCTGCTTCCTCAGAGATCTCCCGGCCCCCAGAGGCTCACGAGCCGCCCACCTTCCAACTAACTCGACCGAGATGAGTGCCTGCTACCCGCAGAGGTTGTCCCCTCGCCCTGCCACCCCCCGGTGCACCTTCCCATCACCTCCAGCAGTCCCGCGGCAGCAGGATGAGGCACTAAAACTCACCCGTTCAAGAGAGAAATATCCAGGGGAAAGAAAAAAACCAACCCGCGGAGGACAAAAAGCTGCATCAGCTCGCCGAGGCCTCACGATCATCAGCAGGGATGCAAAGACGGTGGCAGGGGCAGGTCTGCGCTCTTTGGGAGCAGCTAACTCCTGGTTGAGGTGGGTGCATGRGAGGGAGGTAAACGTAGCAAATAACGTCAAAAATAAACTAGTCCCCAATTAGTCATATTATTTGTATCCCAAATATGCTTCAACTTGGTGGTTTCAATGGAGAAATCCGCTGCAGAGTTAACAAGACCTGCYGCCCCATGTCAGACTAAGGTCCAGAGAGACAAGATGCCACCTCACATGCTTGGGGCAAGTCTGAGCAAGACACCACCAACTTTCCCTAGCAAACTTCACCACCAAACAGCAGCCCTGGTACTTTTGAGGGCAGAAATTATATCCAGACCTTGTGTTTTATACGGAAACAACCCACCCTTCTTGAACTCTTTTCAAATTCTTCTACGGTTTTGGCCCGCGCGCCATCATTGTRGGGAGCGATTACACAATCTGCGAGCGACATTACGAGATATCTGCCTTTTAAACCCGCTGCCCAGCAATTCAGCTGGGTGCCATCTCATCTTCGCGCGTGAGAAGCACAGACCGGTGTGACACAATGAGGAAAACGCATTTCTCTCCGCGTGCCCTTTGGGAAGTCCAGCTCAGGGGGAGTCCCCCGAGGCGAGAGGAGAGGCTCCGGGGAGGGCGCAGGAACGGCGCAGGCAGACGGGGACTTTCCCAGAACGCTTCTGGCCTCTGTGATCCGCAAATCCGAGTCTCTCTGAAGGGAAAGTGGAAAACAGGGCGGGATTCACGGATGAGGGGGGGCAGAAACCTGGCCGTCACAGCAGCCTTCCAGCTGCGCAGTGACTACACCGGGGGGAGGCTGCAGTCACGACCGTTAGCTGTAGGGATGAGAAGTTTCCAAGGTGAGAAAGTTGTGAAAACAAAAAGTGTGTCAAGGAATCACAAAGAAAATTTGAAGRCTTTACCTTCAAAAGAAGCCAAATTAGAAGTTAYATATTTTAAAAAGTGTATTCTGCTTCTTTATTTCCCCCTTATGTTTATTTTCCTGCTTTCTACTGAGATGATTTCTCCYCAAACACACATAAAAGATCCCTTTCCTTACTGCAAGCACTTAGAGATCCACCTTCCTGAGCCCCTACAGCTTATTTCTTCCACCTATTATTAAAGGAAATTGAAAGAAAGGAATCAAACACAGTAAGCTGAGAATAATCAACTACTGATTAYCTGAGTAGGCTTGAGGATAATCAACTACTTTGTTTCTGTATCACAGTCTGTATTAACAAAAAAAAAAAAAAAAAAGCAAGAGAACTACTCAGGGGAAGACCCAAACTTCCCACAGGTTTTCACAGATTCCATTGACTCGCAGAACATKTACTTTCAACACCAGGAATAACGAGGAGCTCAGACGCCTGACACRGTCATTCCACACAAGCAGAACCCTGAAGTGATCATCAGGGTCTAAGACTTGACAATAAATTTACAGAGTTTTATCCATCCAGGCCATGCTTCCTTAGCTCTTGCCAAGACCTAGAAGATTTGTCCACCTACCAATAGTCTAAAGGAGTTTTTTAAAAAAAAAAAATAAAAATCTATTTATCAGACTGGCAAAGCTGCTTTGGAATAAAGTTTCRATCCAGCTGAACCTCGGCGCTCCGAGCCACCGCACTGCTCTCCCCGCACCCCGTCACCCCACAGCAAGCAGGCAGGACATAAAGGCAGTTCACCAGCCCGTGAACACAGCGGGTGACTGCAGGTTTAGCACAGGCCAAGAACAYGTACCTGGACAGCTACTGCAAAGCACCCGCGCCCAGCTCCCCGCTTCATTAGACGCAAAACCAGCGTAGGAATCTCCCTTTCCCACCTCTTCAGGCTCCTTTGGGCAATCGTGTTACAACCCAAAACGGTCCCGACGAGCAACAGCCCCAAAGAGGAGCGGGCAGGGAACTGCCGAAGGGGTGGAAGCGAGCAGTCGGGAACKCCGGCCTCAGCACCAACGCCTCTTTCCTTCCCCACTCAGGACACTTGCAAAAATCTTTTGGGCAAGGAGAAATGTAAAGACGTGGGCAACTTTCTCTATCTGTCAACATAAGCAAAGTATACATCCCTATTTGCTGGTCTGTTCTCCCAAGTAACAAGTGATGGGACGAGAGGAAATGGCCTCGAGTTGTGCCAGGGKAGGTTTAGATTGGATATTAGGAAMAATTTTTTCACTGAAAGGGTWGTCAGGCATTGGAASAGGCTGCCCAGGGAAGTGGTGGAGTCACCATCCCTGGAGGTGTYCAAAAAACGTGTGGATGAGGTGCTTCRGGACATGGTTTAGTGGGYATGGGTRCTGGGTGGATGGTTGGACTCGATGATCTTAGAGGTCTTTTCCAACCTTAATGATTCTATGATTCTATTTGCAAAAGCATGCTGATTTGCCTAATACTAATTCCACGGATATTACTCCATATTCCCAGTGGCACAGCTTAATTTAAACACTGTCCGAACAGCGAATCTGCATTCAAACAGAGGCCCAAAGTTCTCACAGCACCCACAAAAGCCTCTCGCACCCACCCCCAGGAGGAAGGCGACCTGCCTGCGCACCGCAGCTCCCAAACGCACGGGGAACGGGGYAATGCCATTCACCCCCGGCCCCTAAACGCAATTTCTCAGGGTGTTTCAGCGACACAAAAATGAACACAAACTCATTAAACACGAGGCGTTAAATCTTTGCTCTAGKAACAGGACAAGGCGCTTGTTCGGAGGCGATGACTTGCAAAGTTAAGAGCAACGCACTATCTGCAGCGAACAGACAGCGCAGGTCTTTCATCTCATTACTGCCACATTGAGTCAGATAAGCAAACAGTTCCCGTCGGTGGAGAGCAGCTACTATCAAGGGTTACAAAAAAAAACATTCCCAGCGCGTTTATGCTTTTATTTTGGCCCTTATCTTTCGCGTTTTATTATGCTGAACAGCAGTTCCACTCGCCTTAGCTCCTCACTCCCATCTGAAGTTAAGCCTCTGCACCACAGTCCTTTCTCGCTCTTACCAATATTACCGCGTTTCTCGTCCCTCAATCGCTTTGGTAGCAACCACCTGATCTGCGGCCGAAGCAAGGCAACGCAGCAGTACAGGAGACAGAGCAATCCCGCATTYGCAAGAACTTATTTCTACTTAACCGTTTGGTCTGCCAGGCTAAGAACCAAACAGCAAGAAAACTTCTTCCATTGGATTTCAGGTAAATTCAGTGTAGATGTAACCGTCTCCGAAAAGCAGCCCGCGGCATTTGCCTCCGGACGCTACGATCTTTTAGACAAAAAGTTCCCCAAGCGGCTAGAAAAGATGGAAAAAGGGGACTTGCGTGACTGGTGCGACCACAGCTCAGGCCAGCGCCGCAGAAACGCGCCAGGAAAACAGCCCRGCGGTTATAGTGACACGGCTGAAAGCCGCAGAGCATCCCCTACACCATGGGAACAGTTCGAGGAGCGTCCGGACGCTGCTTTTTTTCCCCCCTCGAGTACACGGGATAGCTCATTTCCCCCTGAGGTATTGCGGCGCTGGGGTAATGAGGCGCACGAGCGGGATAACCCCTGGGGAAAGAGGCAGCACCTCTAATTAAGAGCGGGCAAGAGCGACTGCGAGGCCCGGAGAGAGTCCGAGGAACCCGCTCCCATGTTGTGACACACCGGTAAAGAGCGAGGGCCAGGCCCGCGGCTGGGAAAGTCRCTCCGGAGCCCGGGGGAGGCCGCGGACACGCCTGGGCCGAGGCCCCGGGGCCTCGGCCGCGTCGTCCCCTCACCGGGACTCACCGGGCTCCAGCAGATGAGCGAGTCGGTGTCGGGATCCTCCACCAGGGTCCACAGCTTGGTGAGGAAAGCGGGCACGTTACTACCGCCGGGACCGGCGCCCACCGCCGCCGCCGCCGCGCCAGGCCCCTCCATGGCGGCGGCCGCCGCTGCGCCCTGAGGGCCCGGCTGCAGGCCCCGGGGCAGGCCGAGGCGCGCCGGCGCCCCCCCCGGGAAACCGCCGCCAGGTGGGGTTTGCGGCGGGCCGAGGCGGGCGGGCGGCGCGGGGCTTAGTGCCGCCGGCGGCCGCCGCCGCGGGGCCGGGCCGCTGCCTGCGCACTGCAACCCCCGGGGCCCAGCATGGCCGCCGCCATCTTGGGACGCCTCCGAGACAAGCCCCCCGCGCGGGGCCGCGAGGCGCATGCGCGGCACCGCCCCCTCCCGCGCCGGGGGGCACGCCCCTCTCCCCGCTGCCCTCACCGCCGGGCGCGGGGCGGCGCGATGCGCATGCGCCTCCTCAACGAGACCCCCCCCCTCGGGGGAATCCCTCGGTGCGCATGCGCAGTTCTGCCTCCGCGCTGGCTGAGGGCGTCTCCTCCCCCGCAGAGCAGGTCGGATACGCGCATGCGCGTAGCGCTGACACCCCCGTGCGTCTCTATGCGCATGCGCCTCTCCGCGCCGGCACCCGCCCGGTGCCTGATTACGCGCATGCGCCTCCCGCCGGGAAGGCGAGGCAGTGCGTGCTGTTCGTGCGCATGCGCGCCGCGCCGAGTCACCTCTCCCCTTTGACCCCTCCGCATTTATTCCCCCACCCCCGGGAGTGCGGCCCCCCCGCCCCTCCCCCTCCCCCGGGGGCGGTGTGTGGGCGCTGCTGGGGGGGAGGGGCCGGGGAAGGCGGAACGGCGGCAGCCGGGTGGGGGTGCGGGGCGGTGCCGTGACCTCTGACCCGCGCGCACGTGGTGCGCGGCGGGGCCGGCGGCGGCGCACGCGGAGCGGCGGGACGGAGCCATGGAGCAGGTCGGGGCGCGCGCCCGCGGGGGGGGGACGACGACGGACGTTGCCATGGTTACGGGCGCTGAGGCGGGCGGCGGGGCCCGGGCCCGGCCCCGGCCCCGGTCCCGGTGGGGCCCTGGCAGCGCGGCGGCCCCGGCCGGGCCCTGCGGCCCCTCCGTGAGCGGGGCCGCCGCTGTCCTGACGCCCCCCGCCCCGTTCCTTCCAGCCGCGTCCCGCCGGGGAGAGCGAGGAGCTGACGGACAGCGAGGAGAGCGTCTACTCGGGGCTGGAGGACTCGGGCAGCGACAGCACCTCGGCGGGGGAGGAGGAGGAGGAGGAGGAGGAGGAGGACCCGGACCCGGACCCGGACCCGGAGGAAGGCCCCGGCGGCAGCTCGCCCCCCCGGACACACGTAAGGGCTGAGCGGCCACGCAGGGCCCACGGACGCGGGGGGGGTCTGCCGGGAAACGCCGTTTCAGCGGGCGGGGGGCGAGGCCCGGCACCTCCCCGGGTGCTCCCGGGGCCGGGGCAGGCGGCTGCGGGGCCCGTCCCACCCCGCCGGCCCGCGGCTCCTCCTCGAACGAAAGGGACGCGGGGGCAAATCCGTACAGGCCGCCCGGCGCCGCTCCTGTCCGAGGAGGAGGAGGGACGGGYGTGAGGAAGCCCCCGGTGCCGGTGTCCCTCGTGCCCGGTGCCCCTTGCTGTGGAGAAAAAGCAAAACCAGATCTGTGCGCGTAAACCACGGCGAAACGCCCGTGAAGAGCAGCCTTGTTTAGAGCCCTGAAGCGTTCAGGTTGTGATTTTTTTAGCTGTTTTTCCGTAGCCGCACAAGCAGGGGCTCGGGCTGCGCGGCCCAGCGGGGCTGGCGCCGGGATTGGGCCGCACGCGGAGCGGCGAGGCCCCGGAGGCGCTGGGGAGGGCTCGGACGGGCTGAGCCCCCGTGCTCCCATCTCCCGGGGGTCGGGGACGTCTCCCGGGGGTCGGGGACGTCTGACCGCACAGGATCAGCCAGAGGAAACCGTAGGTGTGCAGAGCTGGTGACGCTCCTGTTTTTGTGGTGAGAAGCGGTGCAGAGAGCTGTAGCGCAGCTGGCTTGTTAACAGGGGAACAACTTCCCTGCCAGTTCGCATCTCTCGAGTCGGTATTACTCGTGATGCTTCTCATAGATAGTGGATTTAAAAAAAATACGTGTAAAGCAATAGTCTCACTTCTGTTTCAGAAGGTGCAGGCACAAAGATTGATGGAAAAATTCACACTYGCGTTTGCCTTGGGATATTAATGGGCAGATCCCTGGTACTTGGGGCCCGGCAGCTCCTTCGCCCTGGGTCACGCCCCAGGCTTGTGCACGGGAAGTGCCCTGTTATTATCCTGGCTATCTGTGTATTTCTCTGTYTGGACGATGGGTAGAAGCTTTACCGAGTTCTGGAGCAGAAATTTAGTGGAAAGTTCCTCTGGTGCCCTGCTCAGGAGCCCCCCAGGCGTGCTGGCGCTGCCGTGTCGCTGCTCAGCGGCAGTCCTGCTCGGGTCGTCTCCATCGCCGGCTGCTCGTTCCCACCCTGACGYCGCCGTCGTGCTTCAGCAGCTGCGTACGAATCCGTGAATCCACGCCGCGGGCCGGGCCCGGCGCCTGGTCCAGCCCAGAAGCCGCTCTGCGGAAGCCGGGCCTTTTTTTGTTCTGCTTTGCTTTTCCGAACAGTTGGTCCCCGAAACCGCGCAGGCGTTTTGGCTGGTGGTGGGGGTTGTTTTCCTTGGCGTGGGCTCTCGGCTCTGTTTTGCCACGCGGACGTGTGAAGCAGTAGGAGGCTTGCTTAAGCCAGGACTGGCTGCCAGGGCRTTGTGCGTCCGTCCGTCTGTCTGAGAGCTGGGGCTGGTCCTGCGCCCGCCCCACCCGATTCTTCAGCCTTTTATTCGGCGTCCAAGTGTGCGCGATGCTGCGGGTCCGTAAGAAAGTACCCGCAGGTACCGGGATCCGTCACACGCAGAGACTTGACTGGATTTCCTCCTGTGGGGGAAGGAGCCTGGAGGGGTTTCGCAGGGGGAGAAGGCATCGAACAGGCCAGCAGTACCTTGACTTGAGGGAACGCTTCTTGCGAGGGCATCACTTCCCAGAGCAGAGTTTACCYGAAGTTTGGTCTGTTCAGACCCTTTCCTTCTCTGGGTCCTGCAAGGAAGTAAATCTCCTGTCTGTCCCTCTGTCCTTTTTGATKTGCAGCAGCCCTGAATGCTTCCTGACGGAGCTGCGAACCCTGCGTAGTGAACTACGGCCTCCTGCAGCTGGGTTTTCTTCTCCTCCTTCCTTACCGGGCCTTTGCGTAATGCCATGAGTAAATGGGTTGAAAACTGCTCTGTTATAGCGTTAGAAGCTTCAGCGATTCACACAGCTTTTCAGAGTGACTCGATAATTTCGTGAGCTGCGTGCAGTTTAGAATTTTACACTGCATGGAAACTGCTCGGGACCCTGGGGAGAGCAGAGGGTAAATTACGAAGTAAGAACGTCCCAGGAGCATCTYGAGTCTTTCCTCGGCCGTTGCTCTGCACAGCGTCCCGCTTCCGCCCTTGCCTTTGGGACGGTGCTGGCTTCCTCGTGGGCGGGAAGCTCTGGAGAGGAAACTGAGCCACGCGCAGGGCCCGGGAAGGGGCGCGGAGGACAGCTCCGAGCTTGGTGTCACCGCGGCGCTCGGTGTCCTCCTCTGCTGGGGACAGTGGCTGGGTCACCAGTGCAGGTGGCGGGCCCGCGGCACGCTGGTGCTGTCCGTGTGATACTGGCGTATTTAAAAATGGACTTACGGCTTTGGGCAAGGATGAAGAGAACTASCTGCTGCTTAGAAGATTTTTCACTGGCTAGCATTGGGAGCTGTTTACTTGCCTTGGGTAGATATGTCTAATTTTGAATGAGATTTCTCAAGTTCTGGTCTCTTAATTGCAGCTCTTAAAACCTTTGATTTCTGTTCATCGGCTCTACAGTCCGCAAATCCGCTTAATTTACTAGGAGTTAGTTACGAAAGYGTTGTTAAAAGGCAAGCTAAAATTTTACTTGGATTGGTTGTGATGGCAAAGCCTGCTGGGGGATTATTTTTTGTTACAAGGCAGGAGGGCTGACTGTGGGCTTCCGTGGCTGCAGCTAAGGGCTTGTCGGGCGTGGGAGCTGCAGTTCGTGGGACAGGGGAGGAACCGAGACCCGCTGCGGGTGGTCGGTTGCCGCGCTCTGCCGTGGGAGCGCCTCGCCCGAGCTGGTATTTGTGACGTTCGCTGGCGCTGGCTCTTCCGCTCTTTGCTCTGTGGCCTCCACCCCGCCTGCGTGCRCGCTGCCTCCCCCGCTGCCCCAAACACCCGCCTTTTTTTAATTTTTATGTTGTTTAGTTCGCTGTGCTCTGCAGGAGTGATTTAGCCAAAGTGATGCGCAAACCCTAAACGGCCTTCAGGTGCCACCGAACGAGTTTTTATTCTGGCAGAGCAGAATTGTCAGGTTCTTATTTACAGGAACGCAAAAAAAAAGAGAAGAAAAGCGCTCTGAAAAGCAACGCAGACTCTGAGTGTCCTTGACGTTAATCCGTGGCTTTGGCTGCTCGTCGGGATCTCCTCCAAGCTCCGTTCCCTGTCAGGGAAGAGAGGACGCTGCTACCCAGGGCTGCGCCCCTAAAACSCGCTGGGGAGACCTTGCGGGGCTTTACCCCTCGTGAGGGAGGACCTGGTTTAACTTGCACCTCTGTTGGCAGCCCTGTCAGAAGGGGGCCTGTCCCTGCTCCTCTGGGGGGATTTGAACRCTTGCCCGAAAGTTTATAGGCAGTTCTCGGATGTCTTTTTTGGTTTGGGGTTGGTGTGGTGACTTCTGGGGGTGTTGCTGAACGACGATTTGTAGCCTGCCCGTGAACAGGGATCTCTGAACAGCGGGGATCTCTGGGGCCGGTCTCTTCTGCCTTTGTTTAGCTCGTTCTCGGAAATCTAATTGATTTTTAGCCCTGAGCTTAAAATATGTTGCAAATTAACAGCATTCATTTCCAGTGCAGCGTAGCACTGGCGGGGACGTGATGCGTAAGTGCCAAAAGCTCAGCTGTAACGCAGAGCTGTCASTGTTACGTGCGGCGGTGACAGCCCCCGGTTCTTCCTGCTCCTTGCAGTTGGGTAATAAAGTGCAAAGAGGGGGCACGGACCCCCCCCGGCAGCTTCTCCGAAGCTGTATTTTCACAGCGGGCTAACGAACGYCGCAGTCGGCAGCTTCTCGGAGGGCTGCCGGAGCGGGGATGTTTCCCTTCTCCAGCCTTGTCCTCTCCCCTCTGGTTCTGCTGCATGTCAGAAGGTGGTCCCTGAGGCAGGCCGCCTCGTCGGCCGCACCGAGAGCCCCCTCCCCTCCTGCTCAGGTAGCTTCCCTTCGCGAGGCGCGCGGGTTGGATCGGCTCCCGGGGGAGTGTGTCAGGAGCCGAGCCGGCACCCGGGGAGCAGCCAGAGGAGGGCGGGAGGGCAAGACCCCCTTCCAGCCGCAGAGGGGCTAGGTCAGCTKGCCCCCTCGTAGAGACCCGGGCCCGGTTTTTACAGTCCTCTTGCGTGTTTTGCTGAGCCTCCTCGTTCTCGCCCGGACGACTCTCTTGCTGTCCCTGTTTTTCCAAACTGAAGWCCTCGTTCCGTCTCATGGGAATTTACTTTGAAGCTGCCCTTCGGTCTGASGCCAGTTTGCTCCAACGTCACTTCTCCCTCGCCAGCAGTGTGACACCGGAGCTGGCGGGGGAGAAGCCTCCTGCTCCTCCCCATCGGATTTTCAGCCTTGATGTTAGAGACGACTTTGCTCTCTGGGAACGGCCTGTCGCCGTGCACGTCACTCGCGCCGGGCCCTGGAGCGCTTGCCGAGGGGTTTGTGCACGTCCCGGGTCTCTTGCTGTCAGGATCTTCTGGCTGTCCAGCGAGTTAATGGAGCTTGGGGAGGATTCCCGAGCGGCTTCTTCCGGAGGCTTCTGGACTACAGGCGGGAGAGCTACACGCATCAGCTGAACGCGTGCAGCACTTGAGGATCGACAGGAGCGTCTCCTGCTCTGCCAGRGAAACGTGGAGAGCGTCAGGGAGCTGGTGGGGAAGGACGGTGTGTGGACGGGGAAGGGAAGGGAAGCTTGCAGATGTTCTGTGATTGCTCTGAGGTTTCCTGCAGAGAGACCAGACAGCGAGGAGCCTTGCTTGCTCAGGTTGCCAGAGCTTTTCTGTAGGCTCAGCATCATGGTCCTCACGGAGAGGCCTGTCTGGGGCTCCAGGAAGAGCCGGGAGCTCTGACCCAGGGGCGGGGGGGACACTGCTGGTGTCACACCTCACAGCGAGGGGCTGCGGCGCTCTTCGGCCAGCTGGCTCCTTTAATCGCGGCCTCTCGCTGCTTCCGTAAAACCTGCGATACTCTCTTGGTGAGAGCCGATGGTTTGGAGGGTGCCGAAGCCAAGGCGATGCTCTTCGGCTGGCCTGGTCGTAGTCTGTCCTGCTCCGGCCGTGGAAACGGTGGGTCTGGCAAGGGAGAAGCCCTTTAGATACAGGGCGGGTGTTACTGCTCTCTGAACGTTTTGGTGTTTGAAGTACTCTTGCCGGGGGTTTGTATTTTYACCTTGTGGGGTGTCCCAGTCTGTGACTGTTGTGTTTGACCAGCCTAGAGAAGTGGTGGGAAGACCGCTGGCTCCTGAGACGATGAAACACAAACCAGTTTAGGACGTGTTGGTGTCTCTGCAGAATTCAAGCATAGATGGTGGGATGATGAGGTGCCTCCAGAGCTGTGCTCCTCACGGTCCTGGTGGTTATCTGCAGCTYTCTCCAAGAAGATGCTTTTAGGAAGTTGGAATGTAAGAAGCCTTGCCTTTGGGGCTTAAAAAACCCCACCGAGAAGTAAAGGCAGCCTCTCTTGAGGACAGAAGAGAGAGGCACTGAACCGTGAGCCAGCGCTGGCGCCTCAGCCCGTGGAGAAGTGTTAATCCGGTCTGAGCAACAAGGTGCTGAACTGAGTTGTGCTGTCCCAGCTCCCCTCGGGATCCCGGAGCAAGAAAGGCCACTGCTTCCACCACCTGCCTGTCAGCAGATTGCAAAGCCCCGTTCTTAGTGCCTCTCCAGCTCGCAGGGCTGTGTAAATATTAGGCTGTCCTTGTCGGATTAGATTTCCTCTTAATGACTTCCAGCGCTCTGACAAGCTGTGCTTTCTTCCTTGGCAGCCCCGGTGCTGAGCTGAGCCGTCCGACTCTGCTCTCGGAGCCCCTGGGGAAAAGCCCGGTGGCCTGCAGTTGAAGGCCAGGCTGAAATGTTTATTTTCTGCTTTTATAATCCAGGAAGCCCCTTCAGCGCTGCTCTGTCAGAGAGTCCCCGCCGTGGCACCGAGCGCCTGACGCAAATCTGCGGGCATCGGGGAGGCACTGCCGGTGCGGCGAGAGCCGCTTAACTCTTCCCTTCCTGCAGGGATTGCACCCGCGGGCCTCGTCTCGCTCTTGTCCGTTCAGGTGCGCGGCTCGGAGCATCCTCGCGGGGCTGCGGTGCCGCATCCAGCTCCTCTCTGCTTCTCCGCCAGCGCCTGCCAGTGAGCCTGGGCTCATTTTCCTTCCTCCCGGCGGCTCCGCGCTGCCTTCAGYGCCGCGGCAGCAGGACCCCGACCGTTTGGGGCTGACGTGTTCTCACCAGCGAGAGCGCGTGTGGGGACGGGRCGGAGGAGCCCCTCGGTTCCGTTCTTCTCTCCGGCCCTGTATTGCTTTTTCTCCTCTCTGGATTAGTTTGCACTCGTGTTTGCCACACCGGTCTTAAACAGGAAAGCAGCCGACAAATTCTTTTGTGGTGGCCTGGTTTCTGCAGAGCCTCCTCGCCTCCTGTCCCCCGGGAGATGCTTCCAGCACTCATGGAAGGAAGGAAGCCACCGCTCGTGCTTACAGCAGCTTGCGGCGTCAGTGGGAGCRCCGCGTCTTGGCGCTCGGTGCCCAGCGTGCCGGTGGTGCCTGGCTAAGTCACCGCACCGAGAGGGTGGTAGGACCTCGGCRTCCCCAGCCTGCCGCGCCGATCCCTGCCCCGGCCCGGTGTCGGCGTTGCCGGGGCGCGGAGGGCTGCGCGCGGTTGCGAGCAGGGCCCCGTGCTCCTGGGGGTGACGAGCCGGCTTTCGCGCGCACGGCGCTACGTCCTCCGGAGGAAAGCTCCGCGAAGGAAAGCGGGAGCAATGAAGAGCGAACCTGCCTCTGCCTTGGGATGTGTCAGTTCTTGAGCCTGGTGCGTGAGCGAGACTCTTCCCACGTCAGGCGTCGTCTTTTTGTGCTGTTAGCAGTTCTRTCAGCCCCACGTGATGGAACAAATTGATGTTTGCCCGCAGGGTGAAAAATTTCAGGCTTGTTACTTGCCCTGACAGTCTTAGCGTGAGTTACCTCTCCCCACCCTCAGGACTTCAACTCTCGCAGGAGTACAGCCCACAGAGRTACAACGGGCTGGCTTGGTCAACGCATCGGTACCATAAATCAGTGACTTCTGTAGAGCCAGGTGGCAGGAGAAGGTTGGTAGTAGCTGACTTCTTCGGAGCACTGATGTGATGTGGCCTCTGGGGTTCTGTCTCCGGGGTTTAGAGCGGTTAGTGGAAGAAGACTTGACCTGGTGGAAACAAGGCTTCAGTCACCATCCCTGGAGGTGTTCAAAAACCGTGTGGATGTGGCGCTTCGGGMCATGGTTTAGTGGGCGTGGGTACTGGGTTGATGGTTGGACTCGATGATCTTAGARGTCTTTTCCAACCTTAATGATTCTATGATTCTAAGGCAACATCCACTCTGCCAAAGGGACGTTTTCCACTGGGATGTGGAGAGATCGCTTTGTCTCCGACTGCGTCRGGACCTGCTGTCAGTGTTGGCCCGACGTCCCTGCTTTGTCCCGCAGGGAGGGTCCGTGTGAGTCCCCCCGGGCTCCCAGCAGCAGGCGCGTCCCAGAGGCTGCTGTTCAGGCAGCTGTTGCGCAGCCTTGGTTGCACAGTCCTGGTTCTCCGAGGCTGGCTGAGCCGACCCTGGCCCTGGTAGAAGCCACTTTACTGCTCGTGTTCGCAAGGCGTTGATTTGGATCTTCTCACATCTAAGCTCAGACTTGAGGTGTGCACCTACGTCGTGGTTTGCCCCGGCAGGCAGGCGAACACCACCCAGCCGCTCGCTCCCCCCCGCCACAGTGGGACGGGGAGAGAATCGGGAAAAGAATTGTGGATTGAGGTAAAGRCGGTTTAATAGAACAGAGAAGGAAGGGATAATARTAGTAATGACAGAATATAGAAAATGAGTGATGCACAATGCAGTTGCTCACCACCCGCCGAGCAATGCCYGAGGAGTGATCACTACTTCCTGGACCACGCCTCCCATTCATATACTGGGCATGACGTCACATGCTACRGAATACCCCATTGGCCAGCTGTCCCGGCTGTGCTCCCTCCCAGCCTCTCRTGTGCCTGGCAGAGCATGGGAAGCTGAAAAGTCCTTGAGTAGTCGACTACCTAGCAACAACTAAAACCATCAGTGTGTTACCAACGTTCTTCTCGTACTGAATCCAAAACCCAGCACTGGGAAGAAATTYAACTCCATCCCAGCCGAAACCAGGACTTCACTTGGCAGTGGGCTGCAACGGCTCGAGATGCTGCTGTCTTCCGTCTTGTCGCTTGCRGGAGGTCGCCTGAGAATGGAAACCTTAAAACGCAACAGCTGGTCATGGGGTGAACGCGTGTTTTAAGCCCTTAAAGTGCCACTAGGCTTAGCTGGCTTCCAGGCTTCTCGGGGCCTCGGACCCTGCTCATCGGAAGGAGTTGTGTGGCTTCATCTTGGCTTTCTTCACAAGCCTCGCACGTTGTTTGTCCCTCCAGCAGCAGCCGTTGGTGGCGAGGCAGCGGGGCCGCTGGAGGTGCTGCAGGCTGGTGGTCACCGGTGGTGAGGGGAGGAGGGGGGGACGGGTCCTGGGGGACAGCCCACGCGGGTACGCTGTAGCTCACAGGGCTGTGAATTTGGGAATCCTGTTCCTGGTCCTGGGGCAAGCTAGATCACTGCTGCTCCTTCGGGTATCGTTCTTCCATGTGGGAAACTGAGGGTTTAGTGGTTTTGCCTCACGGGGTGAGCAGAGCAGCTGAATATTAGGCCCAAGAACCGTCTTGCTTTAGCAAGGGAAGAGATGATGTGTGTGTGTTGGCTGTTTGCATTTCCCCACCTTGACCGTACGACCTGCGCAAGGTCTGGGCTTGGCACCGATGAGCACGAGTCTCTCCCTACTTGTGTGCCCGTCCGGGCATCCAGTAAAGCCGCGAGGAACCTCGCAGCCCCTCTCCCGAACACGAGGGACCTTGCTTTGGCTCACGTAGGTGTGTGCTGTTGCCCCAGCTCCCAAACCCGGCTGCTTTAGGGCTGCTTCTGCCTTAGGGTCTGTTGTCTGTTGGCTCCAGCCCTGACCGGCACGTCTGGTCGTGCTGCTGCCCGTCCTCCCCCTCCCCTCTTCAGCTGCTCGCGCCCCAATTCTGTCTTCGCGGCAGCAGCGCCCGGCTAGTGCACCCCTTCCTCCAGCTCTCCTGCCTCTGCAGCTCCGCCGAGGAACCTCCGCTCCGCTGTAGCTGGGGATCGCTGGGACAGCAGGGACCTTTCTCCCTTCCTGCTGGGAAACTGCGAGCCAGGAGTTTCTGATCTTTTCTCCACAACCGAGGAGGAACTGCGTGGGAGCACTTTACGGTGGGAGGCGAGCAGGTTTTGCTTAGGGGAAGGGGAGCCAGAGGAGCCACGGATGTTTTAATCCAGCTGCCAGTGGTTCTTGGTTTGGGGAGGAAAAGGAGGATCAAACTGGGCCGTTAACGTGCTCCGATGCTTATTTTACTGACTCRCAAATGCCGTGGGGGGCTTCCCTTAGGGCTTCAGCTAGTCCAGGCAGCTGCTGAATAGTCTGCCGAGCTGGTCTTTCCGAGGCTGTCTGGTACGGATGCCAGGGCAGCGACAGCTTGAGGAAATAAGCGGGACTGGTGTAGGCAGAGGTGGTATCTTTTATTACGCAAGTTTATCTGGCTGGAGGACGTGGGAGAGCTTTGGGATAGACAGGCCTTCTTCGGTTCTGCTTCTCTTTCACACYGGAGGGGCTTGTGTTCCTGAAAGCATATTTCCTTTCTCCAATTTATAACTAAAGATATTGCCTCTCCTTAGCATCTGTGCTGGCATAAGACTCTCTTTGCAGTCAGGTACGTGATGTGCTTTTTGCAGCATAACTGGGGAGAGCCGGCTCTGCCTGTGCTGGAAAGCTGTCACCTCGCCCTGGCCAAGAGACGAGAGGCTCACGCCGCTCGGGGCTCGGGGCTGAGCCAGGGTGGTTTCCCTGCACCCCACACGCCTTTTGGTGGTGTGAAGTGGAGCGCTCTGAGGATGTGGCTCTGCTCGAAGGCTGCCAGCGGTATTCTCCCTCTCCTTTTTGCCTGTGGTTTGTGTTTTAGTTTAGATTAATCCTTTTTACTAGTTCCTCTGAGCTCTTCTGTGGAATTTACCTGTTGGAGTTTGGGTGTAGGAACCCCAGCTGATCCGCACGTGGGGAGCAGGGGGTGGATTTGGGAGGGAGGGGGTTACAGGTCTCACTGGTGTGGGAGGCTTCAGTCTTTCTTCCCTTATCCCCCTGGTTGCAGCTAAACCTGTTCGCAAGTCCTGCCTGTGCTGTTGAAACCCACCAGCTGCCCCAGGTCTCCCCTTCAGCGACCAAAACTGCCAGAAATGGGGTGCGGCGATGGCCGTCGGTGCCGCTCGGCACTGCCCCGCTTCCCCCTGAGCTGAGGTCTGGGGGTGCTGATTCCTGGATCCCCGCTAGCCATGGATGCCCGGGGGGGCATCGTCCCCGAGCCCTGGCAGCGGCTGCGGCGGGGGGGTGCCGGCAGGGCGGTTTTGGGGGGTTTTGCGGGATTTTGCGGCGTGTCCGGCATTCCTTGCCGCCCTCTGGTGGAACGAGCCTTTCTGTACGGGGCTGCCTGGGCGGCCGAGCGACGCCTCGGCTTTACTCCCGCCTCGGAACGCAGCCCCTGCGAAGCCAAGGGGACCRGCCTGTCCCTGCCCCGGGTCTGCCGGCCCCCCTGCTCCTGGTGCCTTCTGCTTATCCTGAAGCCGCCGCAGAGCCCTGTCTGGTTCAGGCTTTTTCCTGGTAAAATGTTTTTAGCGTTCAGTGTCTGTTCGCTGTTGCCCAGTTGGGCTTCAGTCAAGTATTATAGGGTGCCGGGGGTGTGATTGATGTCCTGCTGAGGTCTTCCGTGTTTTCCTGGCGAAGCTTTCTTGAAGGGTTTGAACCTGCCGATGGATACGTCTAATCCCTGGACGCTGGCGTCTGGTTTGCTTTGCRGACGCGCCAGCCAGGGTGAATCTCTTGCAAGAATCCTGGGCAAGATCCCGGCTTGTGCCAGCTCTCAGTGAACTCGGGACCGGGGGGGCCCGTGGGCCTCTCTTTTTCTCCCTGACTGCGTGGACCGGCCGAGCATCGCTGGGGTGAGAGCGGGGGTGCTGGAGCGGGGGTGCCACCTCCTGGCACCGCCTTCRCTCTCGAGGACGCCGGCAGCTTGTAGCACCAGCAACCCAGGTTTGCGGCGCAGGATCCTGCTCCGGTCTCATCGTGGCGGCGGAGAGAGGGGGGAAATGAGGGAAAGATGGAAACTCAAGTCCGAAGCCATTGTAGCGCCAAAAGCCTGGAAAAAAACTTATCTCCAATCTCCCTTTTTAAAAATTTTTTAATAAAGCCTTTTGTTTTTGCAGTAATCTCATCCTCTTGCCGGCCCAGTATTTTCCAGGCTCTCTCCCACCCCTCTCCCCGCGGCTCGGGGGAGCTGCGCTGGTGTGTACGTACAGCAGAAGGTGATCACACACTGTGCGGATTTTACTGCTCCCGCGAGGGACGTTTTCTGGGGCTGTTTTTCCGATTATTTCACTGAATCCTCCCGTAAACCCGATCTAGCCAGGGTCCCCGTTCTCCCCCTACCCCCACTCCGAGTGGTGCGCGGGGGGAGAGAGAATCTCTTTTCCAGGGAAGGATCTGTAGCTTATTCGGCACCCACACAGCAGGTCAGCGAGTGGGCGAAGTCTGATGTTCGGTGCTGTCTGATTACCCGTGTCTGAGGAGGGAATTAATTCCTACCCGAGGCATGCCCCGTGGGTTGTCGCTCCGAAGGGAGCAGAACGTACGCTCCGTGTGTCCTGCCCGCTGCAGGTTCTGGCATGGAAAACAATTTGGGATAACCCAAGCGATAGAGGCTGCATCCAGCCCCCGTGAGTGAGGTTGGTCCCACCACTCCTGGTGGGTAACCGCAGCTGGACGCGTCTGGCGCGTAACACGCGTGACGGTGGGAGCCTCTTCGTCACGGTGAGGTTGCCACCTTGGGGGCTGTGTCTGCAGCCTGTTCCTGCCCTGTTCTCTACCCAGGTCTCTTCCCAAGGCATTTGGGGTTCGGGGTGGCTCCAAAAGTGCCCRTCCCTTCGAAACCCACCAGTAAGTTCACATTATGCAGGTGAGGTGGTTGTGTGCTTTGCCCAGGCTCAAACACTTTGTCCGGCAGCTCTAGCTGAGTGCAAATGCGGTGGAGCCCGTCGGTAGGTGGGACCTTCGCTGAAGTTCGGGGCTGGGAAGAGCCGCCCTTCGATAGCGTCGTGGTAGGCACCAGAAACCCCCGTGCRCTTGTCCTGCCAGGTGAAGAGAACGGAGCTGCGGGGTCTGTCCTTGAGAGAGCAGGCTCTGGGATCTGTTGGGGATCTGCTGGGGGGCAGATCTGCCATTCAGAGAGACCTTGATGGGCCGGAGAGAACGGCTGACGGGCATCTTGTGACGTTCAAGGATGAAGAGTGTGACGTCCTGCACTTGGGACAGAATAACCCCGTGCAACAGGGCAGGCCGGGGCCAGGACAGCGCTGGAGGAGAGGACCTGGGGGCTCTGGGAGTCAGCAGGCGTCCGGAACAACGCCGACCGCCCGCCGCTTGGGCTGTAGGGGCAGGRGCAGGGCCGGGGAGGGGGTCCCACACCGCTCTTTGGCACCTGAGACCAGTCCGGGGCTCCCCGGTACAACACAGTGACAGACAGAAATGAGTCTGGTGGGGGGCACCGAGGTGGGGCTGGAGCGTGGGACACGAGGAGGGTCTGCGAGCTGGCTTCTTCAGCCGGGAGAGGGGACTCCTCCGGCGAGGGAGTGCGGAGGAGACGGAGCCAGGCTCTCGTGATGCCTGGGGATGGGATGAGAGGCGGCGGGAACAAGGTGCAGCAAGGAGAATTCCGGTTGAACGGAAGGTGTGTTCTTGCCCACGGGAGTTGTGCAGCCCTGGAACAGGACCCAGAGAGGTGCTGAGATCTCCGTCCTTGGAAATACTCAAAACTTGACCAGACAAGGTCCCGAGCATCCTGATCTGACTTAGAAGCTGTCTCCGCTTTTGAGCGGGAGGTTGGATTAGGGACTTCCAGAGGTCTTTCCTAGCGTAAACGTTTCTGTTTCCACGATCTGAGTTTGTGTGGTTTCTGACGCGCTCCGTGCCTCCTGAGCCTSTAGTCACGCTGGCACCTCATCCTTGGCTTGGGTTCCGACTGGTGCTCAGAACAGGCAGGAAAATCCTGGGAAATCCTTTCCCCATCCTTGTAGGTTGGGCTGTTGCAACCTCTGCCCTGGTTGTGTCTTTGCGCGGTCTCGGTGGCATTGAGCTCCAGGGGGAAAGAGGGACAGAGTCTTGAAATAACTCTGGAAAATGGCTGGGATATGGAAGCTGCAGGGAATAATTTTGGGCCCAACAAGTGAGAAGGCAATTCTCGTGCGAGCAGAGCAGCTCCYGGAGAGCTGCTCAGGCAACCTGTCCTTAGAAGAGAGGTGATGGACTTTCTCTCTTTGCAGTCCCAGGTGAATGTAAGCGCATGCTGCTTAATGAGCCCGCTCCTTCCTTCCCTCTGTAACGTGGTGTCCCAGAGGATCCAGGAGTGGGGTGTCGTACTGCACGGTGCAGTCCAGGTTGGGGCATGAAGTGCTCTGTGGTCATCTTGGACCTGGCAGCAGACCAGACATTGGTGGCAGCTTCAGATTTCATTGCCCAGCCACGGTTTCTGCTGTAGCGAAAACAAAAATGYAAAGGTTCGCGTGATGGGATCTTACTAAGCTAATTTTTTCTGTCTTTCAGGCCAGAGGGGCTCCCAGGAAGAGCAAAATCTTGGAGGATGATTCGTCATTGAAGGAAACCGAGGGTCTGCTTGCTCAGAATGAATATGAAGAAGACAGCTCAGATGAAGAGGTAGGACCCATTGCAACTTTCTCTTTTATACGTGGATACGAGAGAGAGGCGATGGATTTCCCTCTCCGTGCTGGCTTCTCTCGGAGGGAGGGGATATGGTCAACAACGCTGTCCGTGAAAGGGAATTGCCCAGACTGCTCTTTGCTGCCGGTGCGTTGCAGGGCAGAGGCASCAAGTCGGGGCTCTTAAGGAGACCCTTGGTGAGGGTACGTTGCTGGGGTGCGTCGCTTGGGGCATCGGGGGCAGCCGAAAGGAAGGTCCCAGCCACCTTGGAAAAGACAGTGCTTCCCGTGCGGGARGAACCTCCCTTCCACCCTTGCTTAAAGTCACGCAAGCGGCGCTGTCCTTGCCCAGCCAGAGCTGGGGCTTTCAGCCCGGGGGTCRCGAGCGGGTTTCTTCAGCCGTTCAAAAGGTGACCGCGGCTCGTGGGGTCACCTTCGCTGTCCGGGGGTTCTGCCCCGCTCGCGGAGGGAACCCCTCCGGGTTTCGCACGTTGGAAAAGATTGGAAACGGCTTGTGTGGAAGATAGCAGGATCTCAGCAGTAAAATGCCCCGGCGGTTTGGTGGTTCCAGACAAACTTCGYTGCCTTTCTTAATCGTCTGCTAAATCAATTAATGCGATTGGCGTCGATCAGCTGTTTCAGCAGAGCCCCGGGGTCGGGATGGAGGGATTGCCAAGGGCTGCGGGGGCGTTCGCATCTGGCCCTTGTTGCTGGGATTGAGGTTCACCTGAAAGGGTACTGGGTAGCCTCAGACATGACTTGGACGAGCGCTTGGAGAAGCCTCCTGGGCGCCGGTTGGGTGGAATATTTCAGGCTGTCTCCTCCTTAACGCTGAGAACTAACAGAGCACAGAAAATCCTGCCTGACCGGGCAGGTGAAGAGCCAGCCGGTGCCGGCTGCGTGCCGCAAGCGCTCTGAACGAGGAGCTCCGGCAGCTCGCTCGCGTGGGGCGCCTGGCCGGCGCGGGTACGGGGGGAACGTCGGGAATATCGGCAGCGCGGCACCCGGGGCTTGGGAGGGGAGTTTTCTGAGCGGGGGTGCGAGCGGGCCTCTTGGCTGCACCCCCAGCTTCAGGAGAGCTCTTTGGCATCGCGGACGGCTCGGAGGGTCTAGGCTTGCCTTKACGGGCGCTTCGGGGGATGCATCTGTTTCTGTTCCAGTCCCAGCGGAGGGGAGGGGGAGGATTGGGTGCCTGCCGGCCTTTCTGGTCCAGCGAGGGCCCGAAAGGTTAGATGTTAGAGGCCCACCTGGGCTAGCGCTGGAGCTGCCGGCAGTCCCTGCCCCCGGGTCTGGAATAGAGATTTAGAGAGAGGGGAAATATATGACTATAGAAAACATACACTTGTGTAATGTCTCCAGCATAACCCAGGAAAAAAACCCTTTCATGCAGGAATTCAAGGTCTCTCTCTCCCCAGCTGGTCCTGCTTCAGGGCCCCGGTGGGGGGAGCGCTGATTCAGAACCTGTTGACATCAGAGCAGCTTCCAGTGGCTTTGTTCCTTGTTCCCCGTTCCCAGCCCCCTGCCCTCCCTCTGTAATTGTATTTATCTCTCTTCCATAAGAACCCTGATGCTTCTGCTTCCTGCGGCTGGGATGCGCACACTGGGTGCTTTGTGCTCGCCTGCACCAGGAGCGTCGCCCGGCGCTTTGTGTCTCGGTGGCCCAGGAGTGCCGGGAGGGGAGGGCGGCATCCCCCCGCTCAGGCGGGGGGCTGCAAAAAGGATCTGTATTTTTTAATTTTTTGTTGTCTCTTTTTTTTTTTTCTTTTTTCTTGTTGAGACCTAGCTTGCGTAGCAGCTTCATCCCGATCAATGCGTAGCCTCGTCCTAATTAAAGTCTTCACGAAATGCGATGCTTTAGGGCGATGCTCTTTGGGAGGGCACTGAAGACACGTAGTTCCGTTCCTCTGGGTTGTCGGTGCCGGCTGGGAGGGGGCCCAGCCCAGCCCAGCCCCACCAGCGGGCACGGGTGCTTCTCCCACAGCCCATGGTTCCGGCCGGCCCGGCCGGGGTGGGACCCTCGGCAGCCGGTTTCAGTGCTGGGTGTCRCCCCGTTACCCCCTCGCTCATCCCTGGTCCGCGGGCCGGCTGTGTCGGGGGGTGTCTAGCGCAGAACTGGGCTCCGGAGGGTGCACAGCGTGCCCCCTGCGTCCCCCCACCCCTGCTGACCGTGCCACCGGCCTCAGGCGGGTGCGTGGCCTCCCCGCCTCCACCTCAGCCCGCAAGCGGCCGTGTTTGCGACGGGGCCGGGGGCTTGGGGGGGAACGCCTGGGTCTGCGACCCTCGGCGGTGGAGGGCCCAGATCCACCCCCCCACGAAACACAGCGTGACCCCTCCGGACGTCCCAGCCCGGGGGTGAGCCGCGGCCTGAGCCTGGCACCGTGAGAGCAGAGCGGGGAGAGCGGGTGGAAGCTGGCGTGGCCCCAGCACCCCCTTTCCTGCCGGGTTGGGGGTCCCAGCCTCTCCCCACGCGTCGGGGCAGCCAGCCGGGGTACGGCGCGGCGGGAGCAGRTCGTCCCTGGGCTCTGGGGGAGCACGCAAGGGATTTGGCAGCCTCTGGGTAGAGACTAAGCCGTGTGCTCCCTGACTGTATCTCTGTGATAATTATCTCCGACTTATCTTTAGCGGCAGCAGCTCTAAATGTTGTTGATGGGCRCTAACCCCCTTGTGCTTGTTCGTACCCTTCGGCAGCGGTCGGGTGCTGCTGTGGGAAGGTGCCCCCGTCCCCTGCGGCACCCGCTCACGCCGGTGGGTGCTGCTCGGCGCAGACCCCAGCCGGGAGCACCCTGGGCGCAGCTCGGGGCGCTCCCCAATTCCCCTTTGCCTGCCTTCGTCCGCAGAGCTGGAACCGGGCACCTGCGGCCGCGGCTGACGGCACAGCCTGCCCTGTCGCTCCGCTCCCAGCAGCGCCCGCGGGATCGCTCCCTGAACCAGCGGCAGTTTGGGAAAACATCCGGTGCCGCCGCTGGCACGGCCGGTGCCCCGGGGCGCGCCGCCGCTGTGCCGGCTGTCACTCACCCGCCGGCGGCTGGCTCTGGGCTTGCGCGCTCTCCCCTCCGCCTGCGCGTGGGCTTCGGAGCTCTTTAATAAAGAATAATAGCTCAGACCTGCTATGCCCCTGTGTTTAGCACAGACTGAATTTCTTCTAGCTGTGCTCCTGCTCACTTGGCAGCTGCCGGCGCTCGGCCTGGCTGGGTGCCCGGGCCGGTCTCTGCCGTGTGCTCCGAGCAGAGACACAACAAAATAAATCGGTTTCCTGGCCGGGGCGGGTAGGGGAGCCCGTGTCGCAGGCAGGGCCCTTTCCCGGTGCCCGGCGGGCAGGGTCCCCGTGCCGGGTGGCACGAGAGCCCCGGTGCGTGCGGGCTGGCCGCCGTGCCGGTGCTGCCGGGGAGCCGGTCCCCTCGCCAGGCCCCCCGGCGATCCCTCCGGCGCTCGCCACGCMGCCCGAGCGTCCCTTCCTCTCGGCCGCTCGGAGATGAATGGCCGTGAGCTGCAGAGGCTGTCAGGGCCTCGCTGGGAGGAAGCAGTTTGGGGCTTTTGTTTGGTTCTGTTTCCTCCCGCAATGACTATTCCATATGTCAGTGGATAATGAATGAAGGCGCGTTGAGTGCTCCTCGGTGAGCCGGCGGCTGTTCCAAGCCCACTTCCCTCCTCCGCAGCGCAGCTGACCCGGGCGGGGGGGCTCAGCGGCTGGCCGGGCTGAGGGAGCTCTTCTTTCAGTAGCTGATTAGCCAAGAGAGAAAAAAAATCCTGCAGAATGTGCTGCTGGCAGACAGCTCCTTCAACTCATCGCTCCGTGTGTGTGTGCGCGGCTGTGCGTGCGCTTCCCGACCTGCCTGGCTCCGGCAGATGCTCCAGGCTTCCCACTCGCCGGCTGCATTAACCGCTGAGCAAATCTCCCCCGCAAGCGTGTCTGGCCGGGCAGCCGCGCGTGCTCGGCCCCGTCTGACGGCCCCGRAGGTGCGAAAGGAAGGGCTGCGAGGAGCCCGGGATTCGGGCTTGGAGCGGGAAGGGCRGCGGCGGCGCCGGGATGGAGCTGAGCGCGKCTGAGCCGTGAGAGGAGCCGCCCTGCGGGTGCTTTGCCACCGGCCTGGTGGGCTCGGCCTCTCCCCGGTGACGTGGCGGGAAGGTCGGGGCTCCTTCGCTCCGCGCTCTGTCCTCACGGCTCGGCAGAAGCTCCTGGGTACCCCGGGGCAGAGCCCGGAGGGGTCCCGGCCCCAGCCTGGCACTGCCGGGCTGTGCCCCGAGCCGGGGAGCCCCCCGCCAGCTTGCCCAGGGGACGCGCGTGAGAGCAGGTTCCCAAATCGGCAGGCAAGTGCTCCTGCTGCCGAATTCAATACTTTTTATTTTCCTGCCCTTTTCTATTGAGGGGAAGGTACATCCTAGCGTTGCTGTGCCCTTTCCAGAACGTGGCTGTTTCTCCTGGGGAGCACCAGTGCTCTGCGGTGGTTTTGTGTGCTGGGGATGGGGTAGGGCAGGGGGCTTTAGAGAGCGCCTGCAAATCCCGGTGAAGAGATCGCCCTAACCCGCGTTGATGGGTGCGAACGGACGGGGCTGCGGGGGTAGCACGGGCTCCCTCGTGCCTTCCTGGCCTCCCAAGTAATCAGTCGCTCACGGAAACAAAGTTCTTCGAAAGTACCCGGTGAAAGTGTCTGCTGCTGTGCTCGGCATGGGGAGGGAGCTGGAAATGGGATGCAAGGAGGAAAGCACTGAAAGCTTCGTTACAGCCCGTCAGTGAGGTCCTCCAGCTGCAGTGCCATGCCCCATTTCCATTATTCCGTTTTGAAAAGAGGTAGGGAGAGAAAAAGGAGCTCCAGAGATGGATAGCGGGGATAATTGGCGGCCTGGGGGGAATCTACAGATGAAGAGATGTGAAAAGACAAGATTTGTGTAGTTTGGAGGCGAAGCGGAGCCTGAGAGGACACAATAACAGGATGTAGAAGGTAGCACGGGGGGATATTTGACAAGATGAAAAGGCATCAGATTTAAAACTGAAATGGCAGGAGAGGGACGCGCACACCATGCAGACGGATTATCTTACACACCGCTGGCCTGCAGATTTCATGGCCAGCGAGATGCCGGCGGTGCCAAAGGCTTTGCAGACGTTAAGGTTTGCAGATACTAATGTGAATAACAAGAACATCTGGAGCTCCAGCGTTATAAAACAAAATTGACGCTCCGGGGACCTTGTGGATCAAAGCGTGGTCCCTAAACCGTACGCCCTGGCGAAGCTCCCGGTCTGTGCCCGGGGCAGCGGGTGCTGGTGGGAGCAGTGGGAGCCGGCGTGGGTGACGGGGTGAGAACAGCGAGCGGGAAGGGACGGGGTGTCCGGGAGCCATTTCGCCTCCTTCGCGGAGGGGAAGGAGGCTCTGCGGTGCTGTTGGCAGCGATCTCCTCTCCAGCCAGACCCCACCAGTCTTTGGGCAAGTGCCACCACCGAAGGTGGTCTTCCCCGCTGACCGGGGCCTTTGGAATTCCTACGGATTTCCCGATAAAAGGCACCGATTGGGCCGGTGTAGAGGCCTTGGCTGCTGCCCTTTCTGCTTTAAGCGCCAGCTGGACGGAGACAGCGGGGCGCGAGCCGTGCTTCATGCCCTCGCCTGCYGTCCTCCCCTGCTCCCCGGTAAAGAGGTGGGAGGTTTCGGCACCSACCCCGCGCCTGCGTTTCGGTGCGTGGTGGCTGTCCTCGGGGCCGGGAGGGGAAACGTCAGCAGCTGTGAGCGGCTCGGGCACTCGCTCGGGTTTCTGGCACTTGCAGCCGGGATGGAAAGTTTCCGTGCGTTGCGTGCGATGGAGGCTGGGGGAACCGGGGCTGGAGCCGCCGGACCGCCGGCRCGGAGGCAAAGCCCCTTCCCCACGCTGCTGTCGGCGATGGGTCGGCTCTCACCGCACGTCCCCCGGCTGCGTCCYGGCCTCGCCGGGCTGGCGCGTGTGGATGGAAAGCGGGCTGGCTCCGCGCAGCCCCTCGCGTGGGACCGTCCGCCGGCCTGGCGGGGGTTTCTCTTCAGGTCGGGATTAGGAAGACCTCGAGGTCCAGGCGAGGCTGGTGGAGAGCAGAGGGGAAAGCCACCAATTAACGGGTGCTGATAGAATCATAAAAAAAAAAAAAAAAAGCTCAATTACTCTGTTTTTGGCTGCCCCAAACTTGATATTTAAAGCGTTTGTAAAGCAGCTCAGTTGGGGCAGGAAAGGCTTTTTCCTTCTGGAAGGAATGACATCACCAAATACACTTAAACGATCAGGTCCCTGACCCAAAGAGAGCGAGAAACCCACAACAACTTTCGGCTGATGAGTGGAAACTTTTCTTTCTTTCTTTCTTCTCTTTTTTTTTTTTTTTTTTCCATTTGCTTTCCCCCTCTGCGTGCTGGGTCTGCGCGCTCTGCGGCGGCTCAGCTTACGGCCCGTCCTTTCCAAAGCAAGCTGACGTCTCTCCGAGCGGGCTCCTGCCGTCGGGGCGACCTGGGAGCTGCGGGGGGGCCTCATCCGCCCCTGCCCCGCGCTTCTCCCCGGCCCGGCATCCTGCTGGGAATTGAGCGGCCGCGTTCGCGGGGCGGCAGGGCCGGGCGAAGGTGCGCGCGGGCGGCGGGGCGTCGCGCCGAGGCTGCCGCCGCGGTGTGAGCTCGCCGCTGCCGGCGGCACCTGCTCGGTGAGGTTGAAGTTGCCTTTCGGCGGTGCTGTTTGCATCCCGTTTTCCCTCCCGTCACGTTCCCTGGCACAGGGCTGCCAGCTGCTCCGCTGGCAGCGCGGGCTCCCTGCCCGGGACCCTGAGCGGGCGGCGGAGGCGGGAATCGGCCTGCCCGCGAATCCAGGGCGGACGAGGCTGAGTATTTCCCCGGCCCCAGRTGAGGCAGTGGAGTCCCGCGCCACCTCGCCGGCTCTGGCAGTGTCCCCTGCCTCTCCCGCTCGGGGCAGCGTTGTCCTGGTGGGACCCGCGCTACGGACCCCCCCCAAACTCGGCAGGAGCCGGCCCGTTCGCGCTGCGCTCTGGCTACCCGCAGCGCCCTGCTCCAGCCGCGGCATCCGGAGGGGCAGCGAAAGGCGCTCCGGCCTCCTGCCGGGCTCTCCCTGCGGGGACGGCAAGTGCGGCGCTCCCCTCGCCGAGCGGCTGATCCCGCCGCCGGCTCGGCTGGCAGAGCCTTCCCTCCGGGAAGCCAGGGATCCTGGTTAGAGTTCAACCAGCAACGTGTCTCTTTCCGGAGGAGCCGCCTGTCCGGGTGCCGGGGGAGCGTGGCCTGGGCCAGGAGCGCGGGCATTGCCCTCTGGGCAGGGCAGCCCCGGCGCTGGGGCCGCCGCTCCCCTGCCCTGAGCCCGGGGCCTGGCCTCGGCCTCCCTCCTCTTCGGGCGGAGGGGTCTGGGGACACGCGCATCTCCAGACCTGAATCGCTGGCCGCTGTTCCAATGTCCCACTTCATTAGGCTCGGCTCCGCTCCGGGTACTGGAGAACGTGCGGAGGAAGCAGGAGGCTGCTTGGCCAGTTCAGGGGACCGGGGTGGGCTGGTTTGTTAGTCCAGGCCTAACGCTCCAGCCCAAAGATTATTTTCCTCAAGCCGTAACGCGCCGAGCAGATACTCGCAGCCCGTTTCAATGCACGGTGCCGATGCTTGCTGACAGGGGCACGTGCATCTCCGGCGGGGAAGGCTCTGCAAATCTCTTCCCCGCTCCCGGCGACAGCGTCCAGCGCTTCTCGCCCCGGTGCCTGCGTCTGACCCTGCACCTCCCGCTCCTCAGGCCCTCGCTACCGAGGTGCCCGTCGGCCGAGCGCGGTTTTGCCCGCGCCGTGCCCCGGCGCGGCGGCAGGCTGCCCTTCGGCAGGGAGCTCGCGCATGGCTCTCGCCCCGAGTTGGGCTTTTACAGCCCCAGCTGTGTCGGTGGTGTCCGGGAGCTGTTTGGGAAGATTCCTGGGTTTGCTGTGGCGACCGATGATTCCTAAGATAGTGCTCAGGAATGTGGGTTTATATATAAATGTACGGGAGGCTCTTTGCAAACTGGTATTTCGCTGCCAGACTTGGGGCTGACGGCTGGCTCCCGAGGGAGCTTCGGAGCCGCCTGCGCCCGCCGGGATTCCTCTGGGCACACGTCAGCGGGGTGTATCTGAAAGCTTAGATCTGAGGCCAGGGAGGAGATGCTTTGGAGTGGGCGAGAAGGGAGRAGTGCCCAGACAGTCGGGGCTGTTGGGAAGAGGCGCGTGACTCGAGCGAGGAACAGCCCGGGCACCCGTATTTTCCCGAGTCGTGTATTGCCGAGCGTGGACGGGCAACCTGGGCCCGAGCCGGGCATGGGAACAATCAGTTGGACTTTGCCTTCAGAGAGTTGTGCTCTCAGAAGGCTTTTAACACATTAAAAAAAGCTTGTTGAACTCCCAAGCCATAAACAAACTTGACAAAATAGCTTATAATTCAGTGCCAGCCAAAAAACCCCCAAAACAACCCAAAAACCAAGTGCTGCCCTGGTGGTGATTTCTTCCTCGATGCTGCCTGAAGATAATACAGGGGCGCTGGCAGCCACAACCGAGTGGGAAATGGGGCCTGGTTGGTTTTGGGGGGGTCGGGGCTTCAGGCGGGAGGAGGGGAAGGGATGTGGAAGTCGCCCAGCTCTCCGTGGGGCGACCCTCGGGAGCTGCGGCTGCAGCAGACCGGCGCGCAGCAAGCGCACGGCGTTGCTTTTCGGTCGTGGCGAAGGGAACTTTGTGGACGCCTGGTGAATTAAAATCCCCGTTCAAAGCCAGCCGGGTCGGTTTATAAATTCCTGACCGTCTCCTGGGGCGAAGGCAGGGGACCTGCACACGGCGGGCAGAGCACCGAGGGAGGTGAGGAGGAGGGGTCACCTCGGGGCTGCCCTGGGAGCTGGAGCGGTGAATTCGGCGGGTGGTGTGGGTCTGCCCGTGGCTTCCTGGGGAAAGGGCGAGGTGGGAAGGGGCTTCCCCGCGCACGGTCTGCGCCTCCTTTCCCCGTCGCTGAAAGGTTCCTGATGCTTCCCCGGCGTCTTGCCTCTTCTCAGGCTGTCTTTGGGGCCGGGCGTTTCTCACCTGTGCTCTCTGGGTGCTGGCAGAATCCCGGCGACGGGTGGTCCAGAAGAGCTCAGGGCAGCTTTAGCTCGGCYGCTTTGCTGCTGGGCTGCTCCGTGCCCGGCTCCGGGCAGGGATGCTCCGTYGCTGCTCCGTCGCCTCGGGCTGGGGGCAACGCAGCTGCTGGAAGTCCCGGGCTTGCAGAGCCGCGTCCGTCCCTCCTTCCRCTCGCTGACGGTTCTCTCACAGGCTGGCCTCGCTGGTTTTTTTTCTTTTTTTTTCATCTTTCCCTATCGAGGAGCACAACTTGTCCAAAAAAACACCGCTCAACTTAACTTCAATTCCTGGAAAAACTCTGGAACAAAATAATCAACCCCTCTGGAAGATAGCGAGCGGGCTCCTAACTGCCAACATAGACAAGTCTGTCAAAACAATCTCACTTCCTTCTGCAACCGGGGAGCGACGTCCGAGCGGGGCAGGGCGGTAGGTGTGGGTGACGGGAGCCTYGGCAGCCTGCTGGCATTGCCCCGCGTCTCTCTCTGGGTCTTCGTGGGAGAGTCCGCGTGAAACTCTCGCAGGTGGGTGCCCAGCAGTGACCCTTCGTGGGGCCTCAGCACCCGGGGCTCCTGCGGAGGGGGGGGGGATGCATTCGCCCGGCCCGCAGGGGTCTGCACTTGTCTGTCACCTCCGTCTTGACTTTTATTAGTGGAGCGGAGGGTCTGCTTATTAAAAGACACATCGGTAAATGGATAAGGACTATGGCTGRGGACAGCAAGTGCCAGCTGCACCAATACACTGCGCCCCGAATCCTGTGTTCAGCTTTGGGCCCCTCACTACAAGAAGGACATTGAGGGGCTGGAGCGTGTCCAGAGAAGGGCGACGAGGCTGGKGAAGGGTCTGGAGCACAGGTCTGATGGGGGGCGGCTGAGGGAGCTGGGGGGGTTCAGCCTGGAGAAGAGGAGGCTGAGGGGAGACCTCATCGCTCTCTACA
>JASVER010000093.1:120019-131754 GCA_030449065.1 Oceanodroma leucorhoa
GGGGGAAGGGGTGCCTGGGGAGCGACTCTGGGGTCAGGTGAGGGGAGGGGGTGCCTGGGGAGTGATGCCGGGGGTCAGGCGAGGGGAAGGGGTGCCCGGGGAGCGATGCCGGGGGTCAGGCGAGGGGAGGGGGTGCCCGAGCTCTCCTGGCCCTGCAGCTGGCCAGCCTCACTGCTCGGAGGGCTGCAGCACGCCCTGGGGCCGCTCTGTTTCCCCAGCCGCCAGAAAGGTGTGTTTAAAGACCCTTTTCCTTTCTTCTCCRAGACCTCTGTAAGGCTTTACTAGCTAACCTATAATTTTCACCTGCATTATTTTAATAGCTCRCCAGCTGCACGTGTTGCTGGAGGGCGACAGGGAAGGGGCTGGGGGAGGTGTATGGAAGCCATCGGTGGCGGTGGCAGGGGCTCACAGGCCCCCCGTCCCGGGCGCCGCGGTGCGCGGGGACACGTGGGTGCTGCCGGAGGGGCCGGGGCCCCACRCGCCGCACAGCCGGGGCTGCGTTTGCCCGGAGCTCCCCGCACGAGGGATTCGCGCTCAACCTCTGCGAACTCGCTCGCRGTTTAGCTCCGGCGTTTCGGCTCGGCCGCCCCGCGGTCCGTGGGGGTCGGCAGCGTTCGGACAGGTCCGGGGGGGAGCTGATGGGAAGCGGGGCTGGGCGCAGCGGGAGGCGTGGGGAGGGCAGGAGGTGACGCCCCGGCGATCGTTTGGGCGACAGGTACGGCAGTGCCACGAAGCTGCTCTGCTGGCCGCGGGCCCGGCGCCTCCGCCGTCGGTTCGGAGATCGTTGCTGGGACATCCCGGTCGCTCTGGGGTATGGCCACGGCGGGCAGAAGGCTCCTGCAGCAGGGCTGGCGGCAGCTCCGTCTCGGGCTGGGGCGTCCCGGGTCTGCGCGGGCTCGGGGCTACCGCCGGGATTTGGAGAGGCGCAAAGCCGCGGGACGGGTGCAGCTTGCTTTGCGGAGGCGGCATTCGCTCCCGGTCGCGCGAGGTGGAGCGGCTTGCTGTGAAACCTCTTCGTGCAGCCTCACCCGTGTGTGTGCCGGGTGCCGTTCGCGTGGCGAGCGAGGTGCCAGAGGTCTTCTGCTTGCCGCGGGGGGCCGGGGGGAGCGCAGCACGGAGCAGCCTCCGGCGGGGCTCTGTTCCTGCCAGGGTAATCGCATCAGCGTGCCTCGTCGGCTCTCCGCGCTCCTCCGGCGGTAGTTTGGATGAGCATTTGTGGGACGCGGTGGGACGCGGTGGGACGYGGTGGGCTGGGTGCTGGGCAGCAGTTGCGGTGCAGTCCCCACGTCAGGCTTGCTGGTGTCCTTCGTGCTTGTGAACTGGGAGCTTTGAAGGGGGGGAGAGCCGTCGCCCTCTGCGTCAGGGATCTCCGAGCTGTTGGGCTTTTAGCCTGCTTGCGGGATTGCCCGTTTTGTTTCCRTGTCTCCCAGTTGTGGGTCTCCTGGGCTCGCAGCGGAGGCAGGAGCCGCAGCTCTTGTCCCTTGGAGCGTGTCTGGGGTGACGGAAGGTGGGTAGCACCGCAGGAGCCCTCCGCTCCTTCCTCTKCATCCAGCGGGAGCTGGGCCTTGCTCCTGGATCTTACAGCACGGCCGCGGSCTGGGGACTACGATCCGGGGCACATCCGAAGCGCTGAAGGCAAGGGCTGGGCTGGAGCAGGAATTGCGAGGAGAGCTGCGGTGCCCGGGGCTGGCAGCGAGGGGCTCGTGGGACCCTGCCCAAGGCTCGCAGCCGGTYCCCCGGGAGGCGGTTGCTGAGGGAGCTGCAGCCCGGCTCCTCGTCCGCCCGAGCCAGCAGCACGTCCTGGACGTGGGCAGACGCGCGAATCCTGGAGCTACCTGTGACTTCACAGAGCAAATATGTGGTGGAAAATTGCTCTGCACCCGGGCAGGCCCTATCGCACAGCTGAGAGTAATTGCCGCACGGCGCTCTGCGGATGTCCGCCCGTCCCCCCGGCGCCAGCCGGCCCGCGGGAACAGCCTCGGAGCCGGGAACGCTTCTCTGCCGCTCCTGGGAGCTTTCGCCTCTCGCAGCGCGGCACGTGCCCCGGGCAGGGAGGTGAGCGGCTGCGCCGGGGAATGGACCTGGCTGCTGCCTCCGCTCGCCGGCGGTGCCGGCGGGACACGACCCGTCTGCGTTGGCTTTGCGCAGAGCCCGGTGCTGCCGGCAGCGGGGCTGGTGAGGGCTGGTAAAGCAGGGGCAAAGCTGCRTCTCCCGCAGCTGTACCTGTGCAAGCACCTCCCTTCCTGGCCGGCTCTGGAGGTTTTTCCCCGCTCCACCCGGCCGGAGCAGCGTCTGCGCTCGGCCCGCGGTGGCAGAGCCCGGCGGCGATGAGCTGGGAGAGGAATGCGTGGCTGGAAGAGGCCCTGCGGGATCCAGTGGCAGCGTCTCGGAGCCGCTGCCTGCCAAGGTATGCGCGGCGCGCCGTCTGCCAGGGCGTCGCGGCTCAAGCCCTCCTCTTCTGCTGTCCGCGGCTGAAACCGGTGCCTTCTGCACCTCGGTGGTGCYGGGCTGCGGCTCGGCAGCTTCGCCGCGGCTCGGACGCTCCGGCCGCGCGGGGACCCTGCGGATCGCCAGCGCCATTCTGCCAGGCACACGCGAGGGCAAACCGCGCTGCCGTGCCGTGTTTCGCTCTGCTCGAGCGCCGATCCCCTGTCCCTGCRTGACCGCAGCAGCCTCGGTGTGGGTGGGGACGAGTTGGCAGCATCCCTTGGAATTGGTGAAGCATCATTTCAGTGTTGAGTGTTACGACCTCATCTGCAGGACTCGAAAGGACTCCACTGAATCGAAGTTTTCCTCCCCGACGCCTCCAAATTTCGTTTCAACAGTATCCATCACTGCTTGTGTATGCCTTTGAGTCCTGCCTGAGAGGCAGGGAGGCTTTCCAAACCTCTTTCTCCAGCTTCGAAACCACTAATATTGAAATTAAAAATATAAAAATTTCCATCTCGGTAAAGCGAAGCGCTTCCAAATCCTTACGTGAAACCCCTGCGCCCCGCCGGGCTCCCTGCGAGCGAAGCACCAGATGTGTCAAACCGGCAGCGCCGCGCCTGAGCCCCTCGGGACCTCTGAACCCTTCGGCGCGAAGCGAACGGCCTCTTCCCGCTCCGTTAGTGCCGGGGGAGCGAGGCCAAGCCGTGCTGCCGCTCGCCCGCCCTGGCACGAGCTGCCTCTGACGTTCCTGCGTCCGAGGGCCGCGCAGAGCGGCGAGGGAAGCCTCCGGCACCTCCCGGCCGGGGAGCTGGCGCGCCTCGGGGCTGGCGGGACGCGCTGAGCCCGGCCGGGGGCTGCCGGCCCACCCCGGCCCCTGGCGCGCCGGTGGCCGAGGTCCATATTTCCCGGCCTCGGCTCAACTGGYGCGTTTGGAAAGAGGAGCTGTGGGCGCCTGGCCAGCCCGACGGCTTCCCGGTGCTGAGCATCCCTGAGTCCTGCTGCTCCCCCCTCGCCTTCCCTGCTGCGGAGCACGGCCCCCAGCCCCTCCGAAACCCACCCGCAGCCCTCAGGATTCATCCCGGGCAAGTCGCCAACGCCTTTGGTTATCTTCGGGGAACGCCGGCGACTGGCGTGGAGCAACCCTGGCTCCAGGGGCCTGGGCTCTCCGGGGCTCGCAGCGGTTCCCCTCTTTGAGAGATGGCGTGCCACGCGCGGCCGGGGAYGAGGTGCGGGGGTCCCCGGGGCTGACACCCCTTTGACGGCCCATCTTGTCTCAGCTCCGGGGGCAGCGGCTKGCTCCGGGCTGTGCTGAACAGGGAGATGCTTCACGGCACATTTTAGCCATCAAGGCCGGGCCCCTCTGCACCGGGGTACTCGCCRGCGCTGGCAGGGGGTGTGCCGTGGTCTGCCGGCTCCCCGTGCGCCGTGGGGTCTTCCCCGTTTTTGCGAGGAGGGGCACTGGCTGTGGCCTCCTTCCCCCCGCCGCAGCACGGGGAGCCCACCGCCCCGACGCCCTGCGCCGCCTCCCTTCTTCCCTCTCCAGCCCTCTCTCGCCGCATCCCCCCGGCCCTCCGGCGGGCACGCGGTGCCGGCGTGCCTCTCCCTGCTGGGCTGGCCGGTGCCCTTGGCCCCCCCCGGGGAGCACYGCTCCCGGTGCCGGAGCCCCCCGGGTGCCTCCGAGCAGGGCTGGCGGGGCAGGCAGAAGCCGGCGGCTCGCTCGCGTCTGCGGCGGAGCTCAGAGCCCCGGCCCGCCGCRGCCCCGCGCTCCGGCAGCCGTTCGGCACCGGGGCTCACCCCCGTTGGGCTCCCGAGCCGCGGGAGGGGGCCAGGAGGGGCTCGCGGACGTGCTGACAGCCAAGCAGCCCCTCACCTGCTGCTCGAGGGGGCCGGGGCTCAACCTTTGCTCCATCTCGCGCTTTCTGTAACCTCGGGCCGGCGTTTTGGTGACAGGAGAAGGAGCATTTCACTGCCCTGCAGCCAGAGGCCCCTGAAGCCRCAGAGCGAGCGCTGCCCGGAGGAGCGCCGGCAAGCGCCGAGATGCCGCSGCGTGTGTGTTATTTATCGCCCCAGGAAACTCAGCTCAGCTGCAGCATCTGGTTTTCACCGAGCTTTTTACCTGGTCCTCCAGCTGGGTTTGAGCGTGGCACGCGGGGGTGGGTGCTCGCCCCTGGCCCCCCCCCCCAGACCCTGCGCTCAGTCCTGAGGGCGGGGGGCAGGCGGAGGGGCTGCGCCGGGGGGGCAGAGCTGGAGCCGCAGCGCGGTCGCTTGCCGTCCGGCTGGTGTCCAAAGCCAGCGTGGTGAGGGTGAAACCGGAGGTTTATTGTGTGAGGGGGGTCGGGGGCTCTGGAAGGAAGGAAGCTCCTGCCGCGAGTCTGAACCATATTCATTTTTAATTATACAAATTGCTCAGGCTTTATATTATCATATCAATGACATGAAACACCAGCATGTATTGATTAAACTCAACAAACGCAGCACCCCAGGACTCAGAGTTCAGGGGATGGAATGGCTCAAAGCTGGAAGGGGACGGGGAGAGCAGGGTGTTTCCGTGAGCGGTTTCACCAGCGCTCCTCCAGTCAGACCCGGGCCGGGGCACGTCCGAGCGCTGGCTCTCCCCCGGGAGCAGCCGTGCGTGGCATCCGCAGAGAGCGGGGCAGGGACTCCCCTCCCCGGGAGCCCGGAGCAGGTCCCCTGCCCCTTTTGGCTCGCCAGGCAGCGGCTGCGTCGCCCGCGCCGTCGCGGAGCGTCCCTGCGCGGCGAGCGTTCCTCCGAGCCGCCACGCGCGGTCCTGCAAAGTCCTGCCGCCCCCGCGTCCGTGTTCGCCTCCCGTCTGCCGTCACCCCCCCCTCCGAGCCGGGAGGACGCCCGGCCTCTCCCRAGGCGTGTGTCCGGGTCGGGGTAAGGTCCTCCGGGGTGACGCCGTGCAGCTCTCCCCAGCAGCGGGGTGAAGGCGGGAGTGTCCGTGGCTGTGGTTTTGTGTGTGTGGCTTTTCCATCCTTCCTCCTTCTGCTCCTCCTTGTTSTCCTTCCTGAAAACTATGATCATCTAGCTCCGAATCGCCGTCTTCCTGTCTCGGTCTTTACTCTGCAGAGAAGAAGGAGAAGACAAAGTTAAAAAAACACACCTGGGGCTGGGAGCTTCGCCAGCGCGCTGGCTCCAGCCGCTCGCTCCTCCCCACGCCGGTGCTTGGCAGGAGAGTCCTGCGGCAGCTCCGCTCCGGCAGCTCTCGGGAGCTGTGGGGCAGCTTCCCCGAGGTGTCATCGTCATCCCTCCGCCTCTCTCTGGGGGTCCGGAGGGGTCAGCGGGAGCTGCCTCTGCCCCAAAGCCCTGCCGTCCCCTGCCCTGCCCGGCCCTGCCAGGGGACTCCCCTCGCTGCCTCCCCTCTGCCCTCCTCGGGACGCTCGCCGTGTCCGCCCCGCGCGCCGTGCCCCCACCGCGGTCTCTCGGCCCGCCGCCTGCCTCCCGAGCCCCCTCCCCGGGCCGAGGTAGCGGTAGGACAGAAACCCTCCACACGGGCCAAACTGTCGGTAACGGCGCCCGGTWCGGGGCTCTCTGGTCCCCCTCCTGCCGCCCGGGTTCCTGCGGGCAGGCCCGTTGTGCGCTGCCGAGCCCTGCAAGCACCGCTCCGTCCCTCTCCGGCTGCTGGCCGGCGCGGCTTGCAGGAAGCCTCCCTGTGCCGTCGCAGGGTCCTCCCGGCCGTCCCTCGGTGACGGCCAGGCTGCGAGTCAGGCCTTGATCCCTGGGCGCCAGGAAAGCTCACCGGCACCGTCACTGCCACCGGTGCCACCACCGCCGCCAGCACCGTCACTGCCACCAGTGCCACCATCACCACCAGCACCGTCACTGCCACCGGTGCTACCACCAGCACCGTCACTGCCACCAGTGCCACCATCACCACCAGCACCGTCACTGCCACCAGTGCCACCAGCACCACCAACACCGTCACTGCCACCGGTGCCACCACCACCACCAGCACCATCACTGCCACCAGTGCCACCACCAGCACCAGCACTGTCACTGCCACCACCACCACTGCCACCACTACCAGCACCATCTCTGCCACCACCACCACGACCACTGCCACCAGCACCGTCACTGCCACCACCACTGCCACCAGTACCACCACCACCAGCACCATCACTGCCACCACCACCATGACCACTGCCACCACTACCACCACCACCAGCACAGTCACTGCCACCAATACCGCCACCGCTGCCACCACCAGCACCACCACCAGCACCACCAGCACCACCGCTGCCCCAGCCAGGTGTGTGCAGCAGAGCTGGTGCTTCTCATCCCCGGTTTGATGGGATTTGTGGCCGTCTGGGGCTGACCCGGCGGGGCGCAGGTCTCTCCGCCCCGGTGCGAGGTGACGTTTCCACCTCTCCTCTGCTGGCCTGTGCTTGCCAGCGTGGCCTGGCCGAGGCCGCGTCCCTGGTCCGCAGGGCTTGCTGCGGTGCAGCCTCCCCCACGGCTGCACGTGCGGCCCCTGCTCTGACTCTTCCTTTGTTACCGGGGGTGGGGAGGGGAGGGGAAGGGGAGTTCAGCTCAGAAATGGTAAAATTAAATTTCCCAGATGTTCAGGCCCCAGGAGTTCTTGTGCTGTCTGGAGAGGAAATGGGGATTCGGAAAATCCCGCCTCATATTTTTTCCCCTATCACCTTGCCTTTCCGCTGCCATTAAGTGCAGCAGGAACAGTAAATTACAGGGCTGCGGAGCCGTCCCTTCGTGTGGATCCYGTGGGGGGAGCGGGGGGACGGCGCTGGGGCGAGGCACCGAGCTCCTGGGCTCTGCCCGTGGCTCCGGGCACCTCGCCGCCCGCTCACGGCTCCGCGCTCGCGGAAGGCTTTGGGGGGGGTGCACGGAGCCCTCCGCTCCCCGGCACCGTCCCCGCAGCCCAGCGCTCCCCGCTGATGTGCCGCCCCGTGCCCAAATTACGGGTCTCCTCACACCAAACCTGCCGGCGGGTGCAGACTCCGGTCCCCGCTGGCTAACGCCGAGCCCTGGCTGTCCCGTGGGCTGGGTGGCAGGGTGACCCTGCTCTGGGCGGCAGCAGGAGGGAYGCGGAGGGCGCTGGTGGGGCAGGCCGTCGGGACCAGGACGCCGAGCAGCCCGGCTCTCCTTGCCGTGCCCGGGGCGAGGGCAGGGGGGCTCGGCCGGCGAGACTGAGCCCTGGCGCTGGAGCCCCGAGCGGCTGCTCCGAGCGCGGGGCGGCTGCGGGTGCCCTGCAGCTCCGGTCGCCTCCGCAGACCYGTCATCCCCTCTCCCCCTCCTCCCAGCCGCTCTTACCCCCGACGAAGGCTGCGAGTTCCCCACTTAGTGTTGAATCACAAGCCCGCTCGGTGGAGGCTGCCCTCGAAAACCTTTGCCAGCATTTTGCCTCCCGAGGGACAGAGCGTTAACGGCCGGCAGCGACCCGCTCTCAGAGCCGCTCGGCAGGCGCCCGCGGCCGCCCGAGGTGGGCTCAGCGAGACCCCCCGTGACCTGCTGCCTCCTCGCCCGCGGGTGCCCCTCGGCTCTCCTGTGCCGGGGGCGGTTCAGCCGGACCCGGCGTGCCAGCGTCAGAACTCGCCTCGTCCCCTCCTGCTCGGCGCGGTGACACCAGCGGCGCTGGCAGGGCTCCCCGCCGGCCCCAGCCCTTTTGCCAAGCCCCACAGGTCCCTGCAGGCCAGGCTGACCCCCCCCCAGACCCCCGCCYGAGGGTCCTGTCCTAGCCGCACAGGAGAACCTCCGGTCCTCTCGTTGCTCTGCTGCAGCCCTGTGCCCCGCTGCCTTTCTCTGCTCCCTCCCCGTGGGGCCGGAGSTGGTTTGGGCGATGCTCTGGAAGAGTTGGCTGCAGCGCTCCTGCCACGCTTGCCGCATCTGCCCCGGCCGGGCAGGAGCCGGGGGTCTGCACAGCCGTCGCCSTCCCCTCTGCCGGGGAGCGCGGTGGCCCCCCTCCGCCACGTGCCTGTTCTCTGGAGGAGCGTACCTCGGCCGGGGGACGGCGGGGCRCGCACCAGCCTGCGGCACCGGGGTCCTCCCTGCCTGCCTGCTCTGCCCTCGGGGGTGGCAGTGCGACCTGGAGCTGCTCCGGCCCCCTGCCCAAAGCTGGCGGTCACCGGCCCCCCGCCTGCGCCCCTCCGGCTCCTCCGCGCGGGACGGGGCAGCGTGCACGCACGGCGGATATCCTCCGTACATCCCTCCGTACATCCCTCCGTACATCCCTCCGTACCATCCCTCCGTACCATCCCTCCGTACATCCCTCTGTACATCCCTCCGTACATCCCTCCATACATCCCTCCGTACCATCCCTCCGTCCATCCCTCCGTCCATCCCTCCGTACCATCCCTCCGTACATCCTTCCGTACATCCCTCCGTATCATCCCTCCGTCCATCCCTCCGTCCATCCCTCCGTACCATCCCTCCGTACATCCCTCCGTACATCCCTCCGTACATCCCTCCGTACCATCCCTCCATACATCCCTCCGTACATCCCCGCCGCTCCCTGAGCAGCACGGGGCGGGCAGGGGGGCCCGGGGGGCCGCGGCGGTTGTTTGCCGTGCCCCGGGCCCGGCTGCTGCTTTCTCACACGTCACCCGGCTGGCGGTGCCGGGGATTACCGCCACGTCTGTGCCGTGACCCCGGCCTGCCCTCTGCGGGGGTCCCGGTGCCTCCGCAGGGCGGGCGCTGCCCCGAGGTGAGGGGAGAGGGCTCGTGCTCCGGGCCCCCAGCGAGGGGCCGCAGCCCGGGCTGGCGGGAGCTGCCCCCGCCGGGCGACACATTTTAGCTCCCGGGTGGTCTCGGTGCCCCCTCCCTGGTTTGCTTTCCGTGCGGATGCATCCTCCCGCTCCAGAAGGCAGAGCGGCCGGTGCTGGACACTCGTCCCTCGTCACTTCAACCGCTCTGCGATGCCGGCGCTGGCTGCTCGGGGTGACCCCCGCCCTCTGCCCCCCCCCACGTCCCCGGGCCCCCTCGCCCCTTGGGCCTTTACAGCCCTACGTGACGCGGGCAGGGGGGACAAGGGCTGTGAGGGCTGTGGGCACGCAGGGGACGCTGGGGGGGTCCCCAACCCCGGAGCGGTTTCAGCAAGAGGCTTTGCTTGGATTCGGACTTTTTGGCATTTAACCAAGCCCCGGGGCCGGCGGTCTGCGAGCTGCCCCCAGCGGGGCTGTTCCCAGTGCTCTCCCAGCTCTCCCAGTCACTGGAGGAGAAACGTCCCGGTTTTTCCCCGCCAGCACGGTGTGTCCTGGCGGGAACGATGCCACAGGCAACAGCCGCAAAGGAGAAGCGCGAGCCCCATCACGGGCTGGCRGGGATGGGGTGTCCGGGGCACCGTGGCCCCGGGTCCCCTCTCCCAGCGCTCGCTTGCGGGAACGGCAGGAGCCTGATCCCAAGCCATGCCGGGGACCGTCCCCTCTGCCACCCGCCCGCACCCTGTCCTGCAGCGCCCGTGGCAAGCGTGCTGCTCCCTCCGGCGTCTGTCCCGACCGGGGCACGGCCTCGTCCCCGTGCGGGTTTTTAGCCTTTTGATAGAGCCGGGGGGACTGGCCCAAGCCTGAGAGCCGCAGCCTGGGCAGCCCCTTGAGCGGAGCTCGGCCCTTCTCCGGCCGGCGGCAGACACCTACACATGAGTCATTTTAAAGAAGGAGCTTTCCAGGGAGATGGGGTTGGTTTCAGCCCGATGTGGGAAAGTCCCTGGGATCAGACGGCGTCGGGATGCCTGGGTGCGAGGCGAGGCTGAGTCATGCAGCACGAATCTGGGCAAGCCCCTTTGCCTGCCGGGGTGCTGCGCGGCCAGCAGAAGCGGGATGGGGCGATCGCCTGGCTACGAAGGGTTCGCAGAAAACTTGTCCCTTGGGGTGCCCACGGCAGCAGACATCCCACCTGTGACCCCTCTCACTAGAAAGAGCCTCCGCAGAGCGGCTCAYGCCTCCCATCCCGTTCCTCCCCTCCCTGCAGCGGCTCCTCGTGCTCGCCCACAGCCTCCCTGGTGCTCCTGCCCTCCCGGGCAGGGTGCCCGCGGCGAGCTGGCATCTGGCCTCTGCCCGCGCTGCCGTCGCCTGCCTCTGGGGCATGTCAGGCTTTTAACGGGGGGAGCCGTGCCGTCGGCTTCCCCCTCGGAGTCCCGGGCTGGGTGCAGCCTCCCGCGGCTGGGGACGGAGACGGCGCGCCCGGCACGGACGGAGGCTGCGGAAGGGCTGGGAGCCGGGCGGGCGCGGGGTGTCCTGGCCTTTTGGGCAGGAGGAGGTTTGAGCTCCCACCGCAGGCTGGCCGGCTCTGGGGGGAGCCGCACGGCACGACTGCCGCAAAACGGACGGGCAGGGCTGGTGACGGGGGGGCAGACGGTGCCGGGGCTCGCCTGGGGGGCACRTGAAGGAGAGCCCTCACGAGGTTACCCTTTTCTAAAGCCTAGAAAGCCGGGGACAGGCAGCATCGCGTACCACAAGGTCGCGTCGGTTGGAACGGCGGCATTACGTGTGAGCAGAAGGACATGGTGGAAAAGCAGACCTTTCTGACGGGGGYGGGTGGGCTGTTTTCACCTGAGCACCCAGCAGCGCGGGACAGTTTATGTTCTGATGCGATCGAGCTCTCCCCTCAGCTCAGCGTGGAGCGAAGCTCTGCATGTGTTTGGGAGAGGAGAAGTGGCTGTGCCTCCTTCCCTCCTGGGACGGGTAGGTGGGACGGGGGTCTCACCGTCGCTCGCTGAGCTCACGAGCCCGCAAGCCCTGGGGCGCAGGGCGGGAGCCGCCGCGCGCGTTGGCGCCGGGTCGGCTTTGGGCGCTCGGCGAGGCGAGCGGCCTGGCGCRGAGCTCCGGCTCCGGCACGGGACGGTGGCCAGAGCCCAGGCAGGGTCCCTTCCACCCAACGGCAAGCAGGCTGTGAGATCCCAGCTGAGATGGCTTTCGTTTCCCCGCCGTTTGTCACAATACCTTCCTGATAAAAGATGGTTTATTTTATTCCTTTAACACACAATAAAACCTATCGAGTTGTTATCTGGCCGTAAAACCGCAAGCGCAGACCGCGTGCGCTGCTTAGGCACGGTCCGTTCGGTCCCCTCTTCCCAGCCTGAGCCCGACCCAGCTTATTTCTCAACCAAACCAAAGGATCTCGTCCGCTCTGACAGCGCTGAGGAGCTRATCTCCGGGAGGTTTGTCCAGAAGAGCTGCGGGAAGGGAGGTGGCCCATCTTGGCCCCGGAGTCCTGCACGGCTTGTCCTTCCCGTGCGCCTCGGCACAGACATGCCTGTCCTGGGGTTTGCCCCCGCACAGCAGTCCGTGCTGGGAACTGATGCAGAAGTGGCGATGGGAATTTATCGGCAT
>JASVER010000093.1:141355-173940 GCA_030449065.1 Oceanodroma leucorhoa
GGGACATGGTTTAGTGGGCATGGGTACTGGGTTGATGGTTGGACTCGATGATCTTAGAGGTCTTTTCCAACCTTAATGATTCTATGATTCTATGATTCTATGACTCCTGCCTCTGCCTGGCAGCCCCTCGGGGAGCCGGCGGCTGCTGCCCCATTGCTCTTTGCAGAAATCTCCTTCCCGGGTAAGGCAGCAGCTCCGGCCCCGGCAGACACGGCGGCTGCAAGCTGCTGCGTGGCCAAGAGCTGGCACCACCACACCGGTGTCGTGGCTGAGAGCCGTGGGCATCGGGCGCCTCGCTGGCACCTCCTGGGGCCGTGCTGGGGCATCCCAGGGAGAGGTGGGTGCGGAGCAGCCTGTGCCGGGCTCCCGGAGGCTTCTTGGATGACGGCTTTCCCGCTGCCAGCCACAGGATGAGGCTTCCAGAGCCGACATCCCGGTGTCTGTCTGTCTGCAGATGCAGGGGCTCTGCCGGCTCAGTCCCCGGTGCTCCGGGAAGCCCCCGGGGTCTCGGCCGTGCCCCAGCAGCACGCAGCCTTTGGCCAAGTGCAGCAGCGGCTTCCCGGGACCGGACCTTGCTGATGCCGAGGGGAAAATTCCAGCYCGGATCCCCGCGGGGGTTGCGTACATCCTGCGCTGACTCTGCTCAGAGTGATGGATGGGTCCGGCGTGGCTCCGGGGGCTTCTGCCGGCTCTGCCTTCCCGGGGCTCCAGGCGCCTTTCCGTGGGAGGCTCCATGTCGTTTGCAAGTGTTTATGGGGACCAGATGGTGCCGCGGGGCGAGGGTGACCCCTGACTGCGGGGTGTACGGGGCACAGGTCGCCTTCACACCTTCGTCCCTCTGCGGCTGTAATTGGGGAGGGGGTCTCTGCGTTCTGCAACGCGAGGGCAGCTGGGAGAGGCTGGAGGGYCCTCGCCCCCCGCTCCTGCCCGACCCTGCCAGCCCCGAGGGGCAGGATGCGGCCGGGGCRGGCGAGGAGCAGGGGCTGGTGCTGGGGGCCAGGCAGGACCACCCGCCCCGCGTCGCATCCTGCCCTCGTGTAGCCGCAGGGGCTCCGTCCCCGCGGCACGCCGTGGGTTTGCTGTCAGTGGTGGCGAGTCTGGAGGTCTGCGTTGCCCGCAGAAGCACCCGGTCGCCGCCGGGACTGCCTCGGTGTTTTGGTGACTTGCCGTCACCCTGCTGGGGCTGCGAGTTGAGCGAGAGCGATTTCGSTCCCGGGTTTGCATCTCCCGCCTTTCCCCTTGCCGAACATCCCCTCGCTCCCGTCCGGGGGGGTGCAGGGCGAAACCTCCCCGTCTGCCCCCTCTCCACCCGTGGGCTCGGCATCAGGCCCCAGCTGGAGCCGTCCCCGGTGCCCARATGAGCTCTTTGGGGCCTCTTCGTCGTCGCTGCTCCTCTCCGAGCCCTGCGCTGGGGCAGCAGGTCCCGCTGGGGAGCTGGAGCTGGTGGAGCGCGAGCCCCCTCAGGGGCTGGTACTGCCCCCAGCCTCAAAAAGGGAAGCAGAGCAGCTCCCATGTTTCCTCCGTCCCCATCCCCCCCAGCCTCCGTCGGTCCAAGGACCGCAGCAGGCCAGGGACAGCTCGTCTCCACAGCGTGTCCCCACGCGAGCTGYTCGGGGGGACCGGGGCACCCGTCGCCCACGCTCCCCGCCGGTGTCGGGGACGGGAGGTGCGAAGCCCGGCAGCATCTCCCAAACGTGCCCGTGGTGCCGGCTGGCACCGGGATGGCAGGGGCTGCTCCTGCCCCRGCGCTGTGGGACCCGTGGCCACGTGCAGACCCCGGCGGCCGTGGAGCCAGGGGGAGGGATGAAGCCACCGGTGCCGGGGCGGGCAGCCGAGGAAGGCAGCGGCCGGCCAGGTGCACGGGGAGGGAGCCGGCCTGGCGGCTGCCGATCGGAAAACGTGAGGCGCGCTCCTGTCTGCGGGACGGACGCAGGAATGTGCTCGGCCGCGGCGCTGCTGACCCCTGCCCGCACGCTCCAGCAGGCAGCTGAAGCCCGGCCGCAGCCGACGCCGCGCTCCGGCGTTCCCGCTCACCGAGCCACGAAAAGGTTTTTAAACCCTTCCCGCTGCGGTCCATGAGCCCGGGCGCTGCTTACCTTGACGCCTGCGTCCTCTGCCCCGAGCCTGGAGGCAGCGGCTGCACGTCCCCTAACGAAGCGCAGCCGGGGGGCTGCCCGGCAGCGTGGGGGGGCCGGGGCCGCGCAGTGCGGCAGCAGCAGCCGGGATTTGCTTCGGGAGGGCTCGGGGCGTCCTCACGGCGAGCCGCCCGGGTGCCGGGGTTTGCTTCGGGAGGGCTCAGGGTGTCCTCACGGCRAGCCGCCCGGGTGCCGTTGCTGCTTTCCAGCGCCTGCACGTGGGGAACACGAGGTTCAACCTGTACCCGGGCAGGGGGGTGGACATCACACGGCTTTCCTGCCCCCCCCCCCCTTCTTCTTACCCACTGGCACCCAGGGGTGCATCTGTTGGAAACGGTGTCCCCTGCCCTCCTCTCACGCCACTTCCCTCCGCTCCCCTCCAGGACATTCGCAACACGGTGGGCAACATCCCCATGGAGTGGTACCAGGACTTCCCACACATCGGCTACAACCTGGAGGGCAAGAGGATCTACAAGCCCATCCGGAACAAGGACGAGCTGGACGTGTTCCTGGAGAAGATGGAGAACCCCGACTACTGGTGAGCGCGGGGAGCGTGTGTCCRCACACCTCCTTACCGGGGCCTGAAACCCCCCGACTGCCCGGCGCCCGGGGCTGTGCAGCTCTCCCGGCGTGTGGCTTCGGGAGGCAGCGGGGCTTCTTGTACCCCGACGGCCGCCGCAGCCCAGCCCTAGCCCTGTCCCTTTCGGTTCCCCGCAGGCGAACGGTCCAGGACAAGATGACGGGTGCAGACATCAAGCTAACAGACGAGCAGGTGGACCTGGTGCATCGGCTCCAGAAAGGGCAGTTTGGGGATGTCCACTTCAACCCCTACGAGGTAGGGTCGTGGCACAGCCTCTGCGCTTGCGCCCAGCGCTGGCTTGCCCCGGGGTGGGCGAGGGCAGCGCGGTTGCCCCTGCCACACGAGTCTGTGTCTYCCCAGCCGGCCGTTGACTTCTTCACCCACGAGGTCATGATCCACCCRGTGACGAATCGCCCAGCGGACAAGCGGAGCTTCATCCCCTCCCTCATCGAGAAGGAGAAGGTGAGCGGTCTGACGGCACCTCGGGTGAGCTGGGAGCACAAAGCCGCGCCGAAGGCTGGTGCCTGCGGCTGTTCTCTCCGGCAGTCCCTCCTGTCCCTGCCGTGGCCCACCCCCCCCCACGACTGTTCCTGCTGCAGCAGTTTGTGTCCGYGTGTAACCCCGTGCCAAGTCCCCCRCTCCTGCGCAGCCSCCCCGGGCTGCAGAGCTGTGCTTGGYGGCTTTCGTCTCCATCCTCACACCCGCACCTCCTCCTCCCCAACCCTGTGGCTCCCGGGGTTGACCTCTCCCTGCCCCACAGGTCTCCAAGCTGGTCCACGCCATCAAGATGGGCTGGATCAAGCCCCGTAAGCCCAAGGACGACGCGCCTACGTACTACGACCTCTGGGCCCACGAGGATCCCAACTCCATCCTGGGCCGCCACAAGATGCACGTCCCAGCCCCCAAGATGAAGCTGCCTGGGCACGAGGAGTCCTACAACCCCCCACCCGAGTACCTGCTCAGCGAGGAGGAGGTGAGGGGGGGCCGCGGGCGGCCAGGAGCCGCGGGGGACAGCACTGGGCGCACGGGGAGCTCAGTAGGTGCCGGGACCCGAGGGAGGCTGCGCTGGGGAGGGCAGCGGGGGAAGYGCTGCACCTTGGAGGGGCACCCTAGGGACCACGTCATGTCAATGAGTCAAGACCTTGCAAGGAAAAGGAAAGCAAAGGTTCCTCAGCCCCCTGAATAAAAACAGAAGTGGGGCTGCCTCCCAGGGAGCGGGGTGTCCCTGCGACGGCAAGGTACAGCCTCCAAGCTAAGCTGCTGTGGGGGGTACCGGTGCACGGCGTCCAGAGGCACCTTCAGCCCGGGGGCAAAACCAGGCAGCAAAACCCTGGCAGGCTGAGGAGGGCTCGGCCGGGGGCAGGCGGGGAGCGTCAGGGCTGGGGGGGTAAGCGCCGTGTCTCAGGGAGCAGCACGGTGCTGGCCGGCGAGAAACCAGCTGGAGGATGGTTCTTGCTGGGCTCGGGGGGATGTGTCGGGGCTGGGGCAGCGGCACCTCGCCATCCGGGGGTCCTGCCAGCCCTGCGGACCCGCCTCCCCCCCTCCCCGCAGAAGCTGGCCTGGGAGCAGCAGGAGCCGGCCGAGCGGAAGCTGAACTTCGTGCCCCAGCAGTTCGGGTGCCTGCGGGCAGTGCCTGCCTACTCCCGCTTCATCCACGAGCGCTTCGAGCGCTGCCTGGACCTCTACCTCTGCCCGCGCCAGAGGAAAATGCGGGTAAGGGCTTCTCCTACTCCAGCACCCCCCAGCCGGGTGGTCTGGGGACGTTTCAGACTGGCCTCTGCTCCAGCCTGTGTATGCCACCATGGTCAGGGGACAGCGATGCTCTGGGGCACAAACTGCTGCTCCTAACGGCCCCTTGCCCCTCACCTACCCACAACGCCAGTCCCGGCTCGCTGCAGAGCTCCTGAGCTKGGACGGGGCCGTGGCCACGCTTGCAAAAGTGCTGTCCCGTGATCCCCCTCTGGCTCAGAACCCCGAGCCTGGGCTTTCCAGCCGGAGCTGTACAGCCCGTGCACGCAGGGCACCGGCACCGGTGCCGGGGGGRTACCGGGGGGCCGAGGTGCAGCCTGGCTGCGTCTCACCGCCTGCCTCTCGCAGGTCAACGTGGACCCGGAGGACCTGATCCCCAAGCTGCCGAAGCCGCGGGATCTGCAGCCCTTCCCGACCACCCAGGCCCTGGTAAGCGGACGTGGGGAGCCGGGGAGGGGGCTGGCTCGCGTGGGGTGGCTGTGGATGTGGTCTACCTGGACTTCAGCAAAGCCTTTGACACCGTCTCCCACAGCATTCTCCTGGAGAAGCTGGCGGCTCATGGCTTGGAGGGGTGTACTCTTAGCTGGGTAAAAAACTGGCTGGACGGCCGAGCCCAGAGAGTTGTGGTGAATGGAGTCAAATCCAGTTGGCAGCCGGTCACGAGCGGTGTGCCCCAGGGCTCAGTTTTGGGGCCMGTCTTGTTCAACATCTTTATCAATGATCTTGGACGAGGGGATCGAGTGCACCCTCAGTAAGTTCGCAGATGACACCAAGTGGGGCGGGAGTGTTGATCTGCCTGAGGGTAGGAAGGCTCTGCAGAGGGATCTGGACAGGCTGGATCGATGGGCCGAGGCCAATTGTATGAGGTTCAACAAGGCCAAGTGCCGGGTCCTGCACTTGGGTCACAACAACCCCAGGGAACGCTCCAGGCTTGGGGAAGAGTGGCTGGAAAGCTGCCCGGTGGAAAAGGACCTGGGGGTGCTGGTCGACGGCCGGCTGAACATGAGCCGGCATGTGCCCAGGTGGCCAAGAAGGCCAACGGCATCCTGGCCTGTATCAGGAATAGTGTGGCCAGCAGGAGCAGGGAGGGGATCGTGCCCCTGTACTCGGCACTGGTGAGGCCGCACCTCGAATCCTGTGTTCAGTTTTGGGCCCCTCGCTACAAGAAGGACATTGAGGSGCTGGAGCGTGTCCAGAGAAGGGCGACGAGGCTGGTGAAGGGTCTGGAGCACAGGTCTGATGGGGGGCGGCTGAGGGAGCTGGGGGGGTTCAGCCTGGAGAAGAGGAGGCTGAGGGGAGACCTTATCGCTCTCTACAACTACCTGAAAGGAGGCTGGAGCGAGGTGGGGGTCGGTCTCTTCTCCCAAGTAACAAGTGATAGGACGAGAGGAAATGGCCTCAAGTTGCGCCAGGGGAGGTTTAGATTGGATATTAGGAAAAATTTCTTCACTGAAAGGGTAGTCAGGCATTGGAACAGGCTGTCCAGGGAAGTGGTGGAGTCACCATCCCTGGAGGCGTTCAAAAAACGTGTGGATGAGGCGCTTCGGGACATGGTTTAGTGGGCATGGGTACTGGGTTGATGGTTGGACTCGATGATCTTAGAGGTCTTTTCCAACCTTAATGATTCTATGATTCTATGATTCTATGATTCAAAGCCGGTCCTGGTCAGACGTGGCGTGCCCGTGCGCCCGTAACGGCTCTTTTGGGCCCGGCTGCTGCCTGCTTGCCGCGGCGGGAGAGGAGCTGCCCTGCAGCCCGTGCCGGGCAGAGCCGGGCGAGGGCTGGGACCAGCACCACTGCCGATGGGCAGCGCAGGGACCCTGCCCCGGGAAGAGCAGGGACCCCGGGTCTGGGCACGCAGACCTCTGCTTTCCTCCGGACGCAAATGACCCCAGGCCCCCTCTYCCTCCGTGCGGAACCCCGGGGCAGCGCGGGGAGGTCCCCGCAGAGGAGCCGCGGGGCTGCGTGGGGCCCTCACCCGCCTCCCGTCTCCCTCCCCAGGTCTACCGCGGGCACACCAGCCTGGTGCGTTGCCTCAGCGTCTCTCCCAGCGGGCAGTGGCTGGTGTCAGGTAAGGATTCGCTCCCCGGACCGGGGCATCCCGGACACGCCGGGCACTGCTGGCCTGGCCCCAGCGCTGGAGCTGGTCCCAGTGTCACCCCATGGCACTGTGGGGCTGGGGGCAGCCAGGCTGCCACCCTGTGCACGTCTGAGAGCTGGGGTTCCCCAGCGGTGGGGTGCCAGGGAGCCTGCCAGCCCCCGCCACCGGTGCACGGCTGTGGGGGAAGCCTCGGCGGGAGGCTGGGAGCATCCCTGGGAGTCCTGCGGCTGCCCAAGCCGGCAGCGTGTGTCCCCCAGCCTGCGGGAAGGCGCGTTGCCTCCAGAAGGCTCCGTGGGTTTTTCCAGCCGCTCTCGGGACCCCACCCAGGAGCCTGCGTCCCTCCCGCTCAGCAGTGGAGAAAGTGAGGCTGGAGGAGTAAACGCGGAGCCCTGCGCGGCCGGCCGGAGGCTGGAGATTGAGAGCAGATGGCAGTTTAACAGCCCACAAAGGCACATGTGCTTTTTATAGCGCTGGAGTTTCCAGGCTGCCAGCTCCCGGTGGCCGCGGTGTCGGTTGGTTGCACAACGTGGAATTCCTGGCCCTGGGCTGGGAAAGTGGCTGAGATCAGGCGTTAAAAATAACCCGACCTGCGGGGACGCGCGCACGCCGCCGGCTACCTGCTCCCGCCACGCCTGCCCGTGGAAAAGCCGGCCCGGGGAGCTGCCGGCCCAGGGAGCTGCCTGCCCGCATCTCGCAGCTAGCCAGGGCTGCGCCGTGCCGTGCCGWGCCGAGCCAGGCGTGCTGCCAGCACGGCAGCTGTGCCGGGAGCCGCGCGCGTCGGGAGGGGGACCGCGGGCAGAGACGCGGTGCTGGAGGGAGCCGGGTGGGGGCCTGTTCTCTCGGCACCGGCGCCCGGTCACGTCTCGCCTTCGTGGTGCTGGCACTGCTGCGTCCCTCTTGCTGCTCCCTGCGAGCAGGGACGGTGCCGTGGGGCGCTGGGCTGCTCTCCCCTCTGGCTTGGGGACGTGCCCTGGAGCCCCGTGCTGCCGAGCTGAGCCGCGGCAGCCCCCGGCGCCGCGACCCTGGGGGGAGCCGTGCCTGGCCCTGGCCCTGGCCCTGGCCCTGGCCCACCCCGTCCTGTCCCGCAGGCTCCGATGACTGCACGGTGCGGTTCTGGGAGGTGGGCACGGCTCGCTGCATGAAGACCCTGCCCGTGGGCGGCGTGGTGAAGAGCGTCGCCTGGAACCCCAACCCCACCATCTGCCTGGTGGCCATCTGCGTGTGAGTGTCCCAGCGTGGCCTTCGTCATCCTCCGGCCGGGAGCTCCCCGAGCCGGAGCGGTTGCTGGGTTTCCCCTCCCAAAGCCTGTCCAGCCTCCAAGGAGCACCTGTAAACTCGTGGCACCCCCGGCAGCGAGGGTGGCCCCGCTGCGGTGTGCAAAGCCACCTCTGCTCGCTGTCACCCTGCCTCCCGCTTCGTTTGGTGGCCCTCGTTCTTCTGTGGAGGAACCAGTCAGCCCCCAGCATCCTCCCTGGGGCATACGGGCTATGACGGAGCTCCCCCGTGTTCTCTCTCCTCTCTTCGCTGGCCTACGGGAGGGCCTGACTGCTCGCCGCGTCCCACACGTCCCTCCCCGCGGCCCCGGCCCTGTGCTGGGGCCGTCCCGTGGCGGCGCGGGGCTTGCAGGGGGCTTTCCTGACCCATCCCCTCCCTCGCCGCAGGGAGCAGGCGGTGCTGCTGGTGAACCCCTGCCTCGGGGACAAGCTGCTCTACGGGGCCACCGACCAGGTGCTCGAGTCCTACGTGGCGCCGGAGGAGGAGCGGGTCCAGCCCGTGCAGTGGGTGACGGCCACCGTGGAGGAGCACAGCAAAGGCGTCCGGCTGGTCGTCCGGCACAGCAAGGTAGGGACGGGGCGGCCCGCCGGGAGCYGGGCTGGCGGGGGGCTGCTCCGGGGGGAGGCGTGGGGCCGTCCCGCTGAGGGGTCTGACCTGTGGCTGTCCCCCTCCCCGCTCTCCGCAGGCCGTGAAGCAGGTGACCTGGCACGGCAAAGGCGACTACTTCGCCAGCGTCGTCTCTGACAACAGCAACATGCAAGTGCTGATCCACCAGACCAGCAAGCGCTGGAGCCAGAACCCCTTCCGCAAGAGCAAGGGGCTGGTGCAGTGCGTGCTCTTCCACCCCATCCGCCCCTACTTCTTCGTGGCCACCCAGCGCTACGTCCGCGTCTACAACCTCCTCAAGCAGGAGCTCACCAAGAAGCTGATGACAAACTGCAAGTGGGTGTCCAGCATGGCCATCCACCCCGGAGGTACGTGGCCTGCGTGCTCCCCGAGGAGCTGCCGGGTCTTGTAAGCCGGTACGGAGCGTCCCGCTCAGCCAGGCTGCCAGGGGTGCTGGCAGGACACCGCGGGGTTCGCTGGCAACCCCAGTAATACCCCCTTCCCTCTCACAGGCGACAACATCATCTGCGGCAGCTACGACAGCAAGTTGGCCTGGTTCGACCTGGACCTCTCCACCAGACCCTACCAGCTGCTGCGGTGAGCCCCGGGGCCACGGCCAGCCCCTGCCTGCTCCCCACTAACCTGCCCGCAGCCCCCCCAGACCCCGTGGGGCCTCTTCCCGGGGCTGTTCCCTCTCCTGGGACCTGGCAGCAGCGCGGAGCCCGTGGGGGCTGTGCCAGGAGCGGCCATCCCTGCCCACCACCTCTTGGTGCCTCACGGCTCCCGTGTGCCGGGGTGGGGGACGGTGACCACAGCTCTCCTGGGGCTCGGGGCAGGTCAGAGCCTCTATGGCAGTRGGTGCTGAGCTGGTTTGAGCTGCTCACAGCAGGTCCCAGTCTGTCCCAGTTGCCCTCTCGCCTCCCATACGTACGGTCATTCACAGCAGGGCTTGGGGTCCGTAAAGCCTGGCCGTGCGCAGCCCCGGGCGCCCCGGCCGAGGGCCGGGACGAGGTGGAGCGTCCGCCCCTTGCCCCGACATGGCACCCGCCGACTTTGCAGGCACCACAAGAAAGCGCTGCGGAGCGTGGCCTTCCACAAGCACTACCCGCTCTTCGCCTCGGGCTCGGACGACGGGACCGTCATCGTTTGCCACGGCATGGTCTACAAGTATGTGGTGGTGGGGGGGAGCCATGGGGGTTCGGTGCCCGCTCCCCTCCCTCCGGCGGCACGGCAGAGCCCGGGAGGAGCTGCTGGGCCGGGAGGGTGCTGCCCGCGCCTCGGGTGGGGGGGGCGGCGCTTGTGGGGTGACTTTGGGGGTACCCCGGGGAGGTCGGAAGGAGGAAGCCAAGGCCCTGCATTGACCTGTCTCCTCCACCGCAGCGACCTGCTGCAGAACCCGCTGCTGGTGCCCGTGAAGGTGCTGAAGGGCCACGTGCTGACCTTGGACCTGGGCGTCCTCGACGTGCTCTTCCACCCCACCCAGCCCTGGGTCTTCTCCTCTGGCGCCGATGGCACCGTCCGGCTCTACACGTAGCTGCTGCCCGGGGCCAGCRCACCCCCAACCCGACACCAGCGCCTGCGGGCGAGGGGCAGCGCTGGGACCACCGCACCCGGCCGGGAGCGTCGCTCCCGCTCCTGCACAGACTCCTGGGGCCTTTCTCATTAAACTCTTTTGGGTACAATCCTGCGCYGCGTTGTCCTGCATTGCCGGCTCAGCCCGGGCTGGACCGAGGGGGACGCGTGGATCCCCCTGCCAAAACCCGCTCGGTGCTGCTGCCTCGCCCAGCGCGGTGCCCTCCGGCCGGCACCGCTGCCCTTCCCCGCAGCTCCGGCGGTGTTCACCATCGCCGCCCGGCCCTGGGGCTCACCGTGGCCCCGGCCAGGAGGGGCCATGGTGGTATTGAGCAGGCAGGACCTGTCCTGTCCCAGCCCCGGCTGACCCCCGTCCCTGTGGGGAAGCCACCCCGCCACGGAGAGCGGGAGCTGGGCTGGACGTCGCCATCCCTCCCTCCCCAGAGTACCCCGGGCGGAGGGAAGGCCGGTGGGACAGAGGAAGGAGGGATGGAAGGGCGGGCAGAAGGTGGGATGAAGTTGATCTCAGCCCTCCCCAGGGTCTCCACTTGCCCCCCTCCCCAGCTCCAGCCCACTCACACCCCCCCCACCGCCATGGGGGGGCTGCAGGGGGGCAGCACCTGACCCCCACGCTGGTGCCCCCAGCAGTGGGCACATCCCGCAGTGCCCGGGGCTCCGGGCTGCCCCCACCGTGCGCCAGCCCCGGGGCCACGGTGGCTCCTGGGCTGCAGCAGGTCCCAGCGCTGTACCCGGGCTGGGGACACGCACCGGGGCTGGCAGGGGACCTGTGACAGACCGGGGCTGGCAGGGGACCTGTGACAGACCGGGGCTGGCAGGGGACCTGCACCCGCCAGCGGGAACCCCGACACCCTCTGCCCCGCAGCTGGCTCCATCTGCACCTGGTGCAAGGACACGGCGAGCAGCCAGCCCCAGCCATGCCCAAAAGGTCCCCAGCACCCCTCTAACCCCAGSAGCACCCCCCCATAGTCCCTGGGGTCACCCCAGGTCGGGGGCAGAGCCCTGGCTGCCCCCTGCCCGCGGTCCCAGCGGAGGATCCCCGCGTGCCGCCCTCGGCACCCCGAGGGCCGAGAGCCGCCGTGAGCTCATCCCGCGCGTGAGCTCAGCCAGGACGGCCCCGGGAACCRGCCCTCCCCCCTGCGGGCCTGGGGGGACCAGCCGGGACCCTCCCTGGTCCTCGCACCCACGTGGCTGGGGGCTGCYGGGAGCCAGCACGGCCCCCCCGAGCACGCAGCACCCTGCAGGACCCCCGCTGCRGGGTCCCACGTCGCCTGGGCTCGTCCCACCAAACCCAATGCCAAGAGCCCACCCGGAGCTTCCACTGCACAAGTCAAAGGCGGCCGTGGGAGGAGGAGGTGGTCCCCCCAGTTGCCCCCTGAGGCTGGGGGGCACAGCCCGACTCCCTGCCCAGTCATCCCGGGACCCCCCCCGCCGCACCAGCGCTGAGGGGCTGTGAGAGCTTTCAGAGGTGTTTTGGCCCCGGGAGCAGGCCGGGCTGAAGGACTGTCCCACAGAGCAGAAGGGCCCCGGCAGCCCCCGGCCCCGTGCAGRGGCAGCAGCCAAGGGAGCACCAGAGCCCGCGGGCACGGCTGGGCCGCGCCAGGGCCGAGAGCTCACGGGRCATCTCCTGCCACCGAGCCCCGGGCGGCCTCTCCACCCTCCCGGCAGCCCTGGGCACAAACCGCTCCTGCCTCTCTCACAGCAGCTCTTCTCTGCCCCGGCTTGTTCACTCTGAGCCCTACTGACACCAGGACTASCACTGACCCTGCGGGCCCTGCTCGGTGCGGGACACGGGTGTCACTGCCGAGGGCCGAGGAGCACTGCTGGGAGGATGRCGCCAGGTCGTGCTACGGGACCTCTGCCACCCCACACCTCCCGCAGCTGCTTCTGGCTGGGGAGGAAGCGCCCACAGAGGCAACTGCCCTGCCCCCCTGTATCACGTACAYCCCAGCGACGGAGCCCAGGGAGCAGCAGGAACAGGATCAGGACCTGAAGAAGAAGAACCCAGAGGTGACCAGAACAGGGAGCTCCAATGTAGGGACAGAAACCTGTGAGAAGGAGCAGGGGGAGCTGGGGCACCACCAGCACGGGGCAGGAGCAGCYCGGGGGGACCCCACGAGKAGAGCCAGGGCCGGTGCTGGGCYTCCCCTTTGGCAAGGGKGGGGGGAAGAGACCCAGCATCTTCCTCCGAAGGGGACCCAGCATCTTCCTCCGAAGGGGACCCTGCACAGCCGGCAGTTGCCCCTGTGCCGCTCCCTCCCCACAGGCCCCCCAAGCCCCCCCGTGACCCAGCTCACACAGGCACGGTGGGACCACCCCTCCCCTTCACCCCACCACAACGCTTGAGGAGCAAAGAGCTTTATTTAAAAATACGTTTATGTACATGTGTGTTGAGAGGACGGTCACATTCATCGAGTGGGGCCCCGGGGGGGACAGGACCCCGCGTTCAGCATCGGGGAGCAGCGGGGGGGGGACGAGGGGCTGGAGGCAGCCGGGGGAGGGCTCGGGCTCCGTCCTGCTCCCGGCTGAGCGGGAGCCGTGCGGGGAGCCCGRGGACGCCACCGGCCCGCGGCTCCGGGCCAGCTGCAGCCCCTTCTTCCCTCCACGCGCTGCCACCACCGTCTCCTGCCCAGGACCCTCATCCCACCAGTCAACCAGGACCCCCCGCAGCAGCCCGCGGAAAGGAGCTGCGTGCCCACCACCGTGTCCTCCAGCCACCGCAGTGCCACGGCCAGGCCGAGCCAGCCCTGGAGGGGGTGGAGGTGCTGGGGGGGTGGGCTCCGGTGGGCTGGCGAGAGCAGAGGAAGACGATGGGGCTGCCGCAGAGGCAGGTGAGCTGGGCCCCAGGCGGGTGCTCGGTGCAGGAAGACGTGGCAGTGCCCGTGGGGGGGCTCGCGGCGAGGAGCCGACCCAACTATTGCTGCGGTGGAGCCGGGGTGCCCCGGGGCTCACAGGATCCTGACGAGGCGGCCCAGCGTCTCTGCCACCTTCACACGGACAGCGGGGACGGGGTCCTTCAGGAGCAGGTTCAGAGCTGGAAGGAGCAGAGCAGAGACGGGCCATGGGGCCACGGCCACGCACCCCGGCCCCCAGCCGCATCCTGGCTGTGCTCCAACACGCGAGGAAGGAGAAACTCCACTCGTCCCAGGGATGCTGGGCCCCTCTGCCAGCCCCCTCCCCTCCTCCAGCCCCGCCACACACCCCAGGGGAGAACAGGCACCCTAAAGTCCTCTTCAGCCCCCCAGGACCCCCCAGCTCTGCAGCCCCGGTAGCTGATGCCACGGCAGCAGGATGGTGCTGCGGAGGCTGCTGGCCCTGCCCGGCCCCCTGCTCCGGGGCGGTGGGACTGGGAGGGCTCCCTGGGGCAYGGGGCTCAAGCTGGTGGGGCTCCTCCTGCCCTGCCCTGGGGAGGGGAAGGGCCCCAGCACGGGGGTCCGGGGCCAGGGAGGGGAGCGGAGCYGGGAGCTGAGCCCCCGGGGGCCCGCGGGGCCGTGCAGACGCTCGCCGGGCCAAGCGTCCCCTATCAGCACGATTTCCTAATGCCTGGAACAGCTCCCGGTAGTACGAAAACAATCCAGGTAGTTTTTCCTAGCAGTAAAAGTATAATAATATTTTTCCAGTAGCTTGTTTACCCGGCGCAGGAGAGCCCTCGCCTCCCTCCCGATCCCACAGCTCCAGCGGTGAGCCGGACCCCCCGGTTCATGTGCCCGCTGCCTTCCCGCTGGCGGCATCCTCGTGCCTCGCCGGGCCCGGCCGCGGGGGTGCCSCGGGGCGGGCTGTAACGCCGAAGACCCCCCGGACCCGGCGCGGCCAAGCCACTCAACACGGGAAGCTCACGCAACCCAATCCAGGGCTGCTCGCTCCAGCGATTACTCACACACAGGCAGATTATCTTTCACTTGTTTCAAACAGACAGGCCTCTTTCTTCTGGAAGGGCTCAGGGAGCCAACGGAAAGATAGTTTTTCCTTTTTTAGTGTTTTTTAAGCTCCCTTGGAACAATCCAAAAGTTTCCATGCATTACTATATACTATGAGGTCACTAGTGACAGGGAAAAAATCCCTGAAATCCAGGAAAATTACTTAACTCTGCTCCAAAATGCCACCAGCTTCAAGTCGACTTTTTATTAGCCCTTCATAACGAGCCTTAACTCTGCCTTTTAACAGTTAACACGTTACAAACAAACGCTGCGAGTCCCCTCCTGCTTACGCTAAGCCACTGCAAATGCCCCGTGAGCCGCCGGCCGAGGACCGGAGCTGGCGGCACAGCCCGGTGGGGCCGAGCTCGGACGCGGGGCTCGGGGCTCGCTTGGCACCCACCAGCAGAGCCCCGCTCCCGGGGAGCTGCAACCTCGGCCCCGGGCTGCCCGCGGGGTGCAAACCAAATGCCACCTCAGCACCCCCACGCCGACAGCTCGGCCCCTCGCAGCACCTTGGCTTTCCGGCCCAGGCCCCCCGCCTCTGCTGCCCGCAGGCGCTGGGCTCAGCCTGGCCACAGCTCTGGTTTCACCGGCCGACCACGAGGTCGGGGACGTTCCCCGCGTCCCCCGGCTCACCCCGGGACGCAGCCAGGCGCTGCCTGGGGGCAGTGCTGGATCGCAGCGCACCGCCGCAGCTGGGAGGGAGCCGGATCCCAYCGCGGCCCCGTCCCCCTGCGATGGCCTGAAGCCCCCAAGCTGCCGGTCCCCGGGGGCYGGCGGGAAGGGGGGCTGCCCATGCCCCAGCCCCGAGAGCCGAGCAGCAGCCAGAGGCCGGGGAGCCCCATCTCGCGGGGGGCTGAGCTCCTGCTCCAGCGGGCAGRGGCGAGTCCCCGCTCCCCAGCAGCGAAAGCCGCGGGCGGCAGCACCTACTCACCCGAAATGAGTTGGTCCAGGTCCACTTGCTGACAGTGGTCCTCGTCCACGTGCAGCACGAGGAAGCCTGAGGAAGAATTTCAGAGAGTCAGGGCTTGGTCTGGATCCCACCGAGGAGTCCCACAGCCGAGAAGACCGGTAACGGCGGCACGCCACTGGGCACCGGGTCACTCGCCCCTGCGYCAGCGCGTCGTGCGGGGTCTCAATGGAACCCCCCCAACAACCCCCGCTCAGTGAGGAGCACCGTCGGTGCGGTACACMCAGGTCTCTGTCTAACGTGCACCCTGAGGAGTCGCCTGCCGGCGTTTCTGCCTCCTGCAGCTCTGGTAACTTGTCCTAAAGCGTCGCTGGGCGCATCCAAGCCCAGCGCACCTGAGGTCTGGGCTGAAAGCGGCAAAACCTCCCCCCAGGCGCACTCTCCAAGGGGTAAAAGCGAGGCTGGGCGCTACCCACCCTCCTCGGAAAGGAGGAACTGCAGGAACGCTCTGAGCGGGGGGCACGGGGCTGAGGCAGCTCTTCTGGCCGCGCTGCTCACCTCACCATAACCTCACCGTAACCTCACCGTAACCTCACCGCACGCTGCACCCTGAGCCTGGAGACCTTTAAAGCGAGGGACCRAGCCGGCCCAGGTCCCMTTACAGGCATCGTCTGTGCAGCCGYAGGCAGCCCGCTGCTGCRGCGAACCRGGGTCYGTWCGGGCATTGCCCACRGCRGGTGGKCACCCAAACCGTGGCACGGCCTGGCCACGTGCTTTCCACCTCAGCTGGTCACGGCAGACACCSTGCACCCAGGCAGCATTAGTGGCAAGAGGCTGGAGAAAAGTTCCCGGGGTGCTGGCACCACCCGGGGACATCGCACGTGTGCCCGTCCCCAAGCCCCAAGCGAGGCGCAGGTGGCTGCTCTGCAGGACATGGAGGCACCAGGCGACCTTCCCGTTGCCCAGCAGCCCTGCTCGTCCGCAGTGCCCTCCCAGCAGAGCGGGGACCGAAAGCATTCCCAGGACGGCAGGGACAGGTACCCACCGCTTCTGGGCAGAGGACACCCACGCGAAGCCCGAGGAGMGGCTTGGGAGCAGGAGGCCAGCAGCCTTACCGATGAACATGGGCGCAGCTGCTCGGATGTCCACCCAGCTGCTCTTGAAGTAGAACAGGTTGGTTGAGATCAGGCGGTTCAGCATCTCCGGGTAGCTCTGCATCTAGGAGAGAAACACCCGCCGAGGAAGTCACGCAGGACACGAGACCGGCTGCCTGCGGCGCTGGCACCGTCTCCTGGAAGCCCGGAGCTCCCGGGGAGGCCGAGGTCAGGCCAGGAGCACACCTGGGCTGGGGGGGGTTCGCCCCGTGCGGACGCGGGGGCAGGACCCAGAGGACCTTATGGACCGGCAGCCCCCGCACGAGCCCCGCCGGGCTGCACCGAGCCCCGCGGGCAGCGCCGGCACCGGTGCCGCGGGCTCCGGCAGCAGCTCACCAGGTGTTTGCAGACGTTGTTCATGAACTCCCCATAGTGCAGGCTCCTGTCCTCCCGCAGGTGGTTGAGGAACATGTCGCAGAGCCCCTCGCAGCCCATGCTGGGGCCACACATGCGCAGAGCGAACTTGCAGGCCTGCGGCACAGAGAGGGGAGGCTGCAGCGCGCACCCGAGGGCTCAGCACCCCGCCGGATCCCCACGCCGAGGCAGGGGACCCCCGTTCCTGCCSGCCGGCACGGGCAGCGGGGCACTCACTTTGACCACCTCCGGCTTCGGGTCCTGGAGGTGCAGCAGCAGCGTCACCAGCCCGTTCAGGATCTGCTCGAAGAAGACTTCGCAGTTGCATTCGCTGAACTTGGTCAGGTTGCCGAAGAGGACGATGGACGACTGGCGGAGGTCAGGCTGCTCCTGCGGGCAGAGGGGACGAGCGGGGCTCAGCGGGAACCGACCTGCGCCGGGCATCTCCCACCCCGGGGGAGGCTCCTGGCAGTGCTGCTCCCCCCACCCGCCGCCTCGCTKCCCAGGTCGGAAGGCACCGGAGCAGCAACAGGAACGCTGCCGTCTGTCCTGAACCCCCAGCGCCTCCCTCCCGGGCTGCCCCAGCCCTCAGCTGCAGGACCTCCGCTTTTTTTTTTTTTTTTTAACTTTTCATGCCACCTATAATTGATTGCATTTCTTAGTGTGTGGTCTGCTGTAAGTATCGCACGGGAAAAAAAACTGAAAAGAATATTTTTAAAAGCAAATACTTCAAATACTCTGAGCAGAAGTATACAAAACAGAGGGTGCTATTGTAGAGGAATAACTAGTGATTTCTCACAGCAACGTCTTCAGTGATATTTGTTGCAAACTCTCGCGGGGCTAATTCTAGAGATCAAGTGTGTGGATGTGTGTTAGTTACTCATTTTTTCAGTAGCGTGTATCTCGTTCAGAATCTAGTGTATTATTAACTCACTGTATTCAGTCACAGCTTCACTTTCCTCTTTGTGTGGCAACTACAAAAGACCCACACCTGATCATCTTTCTGTTCGTGATTAAATCAGAAATAAGAATGAAGCAGTTAAAAAACTGTAGCCCACCGCTTGAGTTGGATCCTATTTTATAAATGCTTTAAGCAAGTGTTTACTGATAGAGAAAATTGAAGTTATTTACCAGGTAAGGAGGTGCTTAACTTAAATCTGAAAGACTCTTAGCTATAGCATAAACTTGATTGCTCACATCAGTGATGAAAATGTAGTGGGGAATAGAATCAATATAAGGATACTTGGTAAGATTTATTTAAATACTGGCGTTTAAAAGATGCTATTTTAAATATTGAGACTAGAGTAGATTGCAGTTGAGATGTTCTGTGGCTCTGAGTGATGAATATAAGTATTACTGAAAGTTATTCAGACAGCTTGAAATGTTTAAATAGGAACACGGTGTCTTTCACCTCCACCACATCTCAGCCTTGCATTACTAGAATTGCTAGTTGCCATGTTAATTCAGGATGTTAGCATGTTTTAATAATTATAAAGGATTGACAAACAAGAGAGCTTGCAATGCTCCTAAGGAGTAATTTCTAAAATTGCCGGTAAATGGTGGTGATACTCTATTAAATATATGAAAATAACCACTGAAAGTAGCTCTAATGTTTGGAGAAGTCTTAGATACCCTCCAAATATTTTGGAGCCAAATTCTCCAAGTATGGTCAAGCATTGTTTTCATTACCACAGGCTGTTTCATTGTCTCCTGGTGTTGATGTATCTGCACAGCACAGTGCAGCACCATGCAAATATATAAACTTGGGTGCTCTATAGAGGTGTTATTTTCTGTAGCACCATGCAGCGTGGCGGCACTGCTCCCAGAGAGCGCTTGGGTGTCTGTGCCACGCTGGGTGTGTTGGGGAGATGTACGGGGCTCGATCCTGCAYATTTTTACTGACTGAAGTAGGATGTGCTACTATCATGTGACCTCTTGTGCCTGTTCCCAGTCGGGAAAGCTCAAATAAATCTTTGATGGCAGTTCCCCTATTTCTGGGTTGGTACCTTTCTTTTTCATGATCTGGAGGCTGAGGAAGTATAATATATATTGGTCCTTTTAGGGTATAACTTCCACTCACAGGGTCTCTTTCCCTTGACTATATGTACATTTCTGTTAATGTGTATATAAACTAGAGGTAGGCCTTGCTCCTATCAAATGAAGCTTCCTTTTGCTGCAGAAATTGTTTTTTATCAAAGCTAGTACTTACCTTGCGCCATTAATGGGAGCATCGAGCTGAATAAATACAATGTTGTGTATCTCATTTGAAATACCAAATTTCCATGGACAAAATAGAAGCTGTGAATATATGTCATTGAGAAAGCAACGTAGGCAGAGATGCTTTAATTTTCTGGGTTTTTTTTCAGTCTGATTTAAAAAAAAAAAGTTTTATCAGACACGACAGCACTTGCATTCAGCCCAGCTGAAGCTCTTGCAATCTTAAGGTAAGTGTCAAAACATTTTCAAAGCATTGCAAATAAATAAAAATTATAAATATAACAAGAAGAGGGGATACAGTTGCTGGGGAGAGGAAGGGCAAGGATACCAGCAGTGCAATAATGAGTCCTCTCAGTCCACATGGGAGTCTCTAAATGATGGGTTCACTAGAGGGTTGGGTTCCTTTTAACTAAAAAGGTCTTCCTTATCTTTTCACCAGATACTGATCTGATGGAAAGATGAGTCTTTGGTCCAGCGGAGCTGGGATAGTAATTCTGGGAAGAGGGCAGAGTGAGGAAAGCAAGCAGAGAGGCAGCGGGGCTGCCACTACAGTTGTGGTGAAGGCGAAAGGCTGACGCAACAAGATACTAGCTTGGCACGAGCAGATTTGTGTCAGGACTTGAAGGAACACTTTGTGCTCAAATTGTTTATCACAAGGGAAATCTTTCTTCATTGTATATTAATCCCAATTTAAGTTCTTTGTATGAGGTGGGTGTTTATTTACACATCATTTTAATTCTTGAAAGATGTAACAAGCATCCTCTTACCAAAGAGCTGGTTCTCAATGTATGAGAAACAGTTTTTCCCCGTAAACTGTGAAGGCTGTTTCCTGACAGAGATGGATGGTGTCCATATAACATTTACTGCAGATTATTAAATGAAAGTACATTTAAGCGTGATATTTTATTGACCTTTCGAAAGCAGGTATTCTATTGAAAGAAAGTCATCACCAGAAACTTTATTTTTTTATTAGTAAGTTAATACAAACTTCAGAAATGCTTCACAGTAGCAAAGTGGTTTGCAATAGGATGAGACTTAATGTCTTCCCTAAGTAAGGTAATGTTCCTTACTGTTTGCTGAGCATTTCAGAGGTACAATGTTGGGAGGATGTAAAGGACAGTTAAAATTATTTTTACTGAGGAGTGACTGGTGGAAAACACTCTTGTCCAGTCTTCTGCTTCAAGCAGTAATGGTCACTGGTGCATGAGATACTTGTATTAAATGCGTGGATGCATGTGCACAGGCACTTGGTTCAGGGTAACCTTTCAGGTGTAAGGTTGTCCCACTTCCTTTGTTATCCGTGTAGTCAGTACCTGAAAGATTATAGCAGTAATCAAGCATTTATGAGCTTTAAAACTCCATCTGTCATGCTAACCACACTTACGTTAGTCCTGTGATTTTCCAAAAAATCCATTGACTGCAATGCCGACATCCGTATCTTCGAAATCATGCTTTATAACTTTGAGTTGTTAAGATACTCCTATTTGTAGCGATACAGTCTGCAACGTGGTCTTTTGTCCTGCTACGTGTCCAAACTAGCGGTTATGTTTTGTGGAAGGGATCCGCTGCATGGGATTGTGGTCATACAGGGGAAGGTCATACAGGGCTGCATGGAGGACGCTGGAGATGTGGTGGAGACAACGAACTCTGCACGGGGCACGCTGATGGGAGGATATGGAACTCTGGTAAATTTAGGAGAAGATTTTAACCTCTGCATTAAGAGAGTGAACACAGCACCCATTCTTCTGGTGTGGAAGGAGTTATGCTTTCCTGTCTCTCCCTTTCTGTAGCCATTTAGAGAGACACACAGTGTTAGGGTAGCACAGTGCTAGACCTGTTAGGCCTGTGCATCAAGCACAAGTGACTACTACCTAGGGTGGGCTCATAATGTGGGAAACTGAACTCAGAATGTGCAAAGAGAAGATGCTTCACCGGCTTTACAGTCATTAAGGCAGAAGATTTCTGTCTCTGATCACGTAATAAGCTTACTGCTCGTAATCCTAGAACAAAGATGATCTATGAAGACATAAATATGAATCATCAGTTGCATTTGAGCACCATTTCAACACTGGACAATAATAGGGATGGAGATAATTAACATCTAGAATTTTAAAAGCTGTTTAAATACTGTTATAAATCCATTACAATCTTCAAACTCAGTTTATAAGTAGTTAGTCCAAACAGCAAGTAGTATTTCAGATGCTCTACAGAGTAATTTTGTGTAATACAGGTTTGTCAGCAGCTAACACAGAACAACTCTGAGGGGTAGTTGGAAAGAGTTAGGTTATTAATAATAACCGTCATGTTGCATCATTTAAGCGCTTAAATTGAGTTTGAAGTTTTACTACCACAGGATAAAATGAGATTGGTAGAACTTGGCCCTTCAGTAGGAGAARAAATCAAATCCTGACCTACTATCAGGAGCTCTTCCAGCACCATGTTCACTAGCTATTGGCTTGCACCCCAGGCTGTCGTGGCATTGTGGTCCTGGGCAGCCCGATATAGTCACTCAGTGCTCCAGCTTTTGCAGTGGTGCTGGTTCAGGTCTAGCCAGCCTAGAATTTGAGGAGAACAGAAGTATTTTTGCCTGATCTTCTCCAGGTAGAGGCATCCAATGGCTGTTTCTAGCCTTGAAAGTCTGCTGCACCTATAAAATGCTGGGTTTGTTCAAATCCCAGTGGGGTGGCTCCGTATTCCAGGAGATGTCTAGGATGCATTGATGGTACCCTGTAGGTAGAAACCGTACCTGTGTTAGTTCTGTGAACAGATGTCTGTGTGCCTCACTAGTATGCAACAGTTTTGGGTTCATCTCTACAACCTTAGTGATRTAGCCAAACAACTCCTTTTATGCCTGTTGGAGTTTGGGGACTGGGTAGCAATAGTCTGACCATGAAAGAGAGTCTGTAGGCCAGGAGCCAACAGATTTTATTTCATCTGTCTTGATTAAATGAGCATGCTTGTCAGTTTTTGCTTCACAAACTGCATGCCTTATTCCCAGCTGCTCGCAAATGTTCAGCTAGCAGTCTGATTTCTGCTATATTTCATGTTTTTTCTTTTTTTTGCCTGCCTTTTTCACACGCGCATAGATATTTATGTCAGTGTTACCTTGAGAAAGAATTGATGCAGTGGGCTTTCCTTTGTTACATGACTGCAAATCTTGTTTGAATTTGGTACCAAATGCTYACTAAATTGTTTGCTCAAGAACCATGTTATGAATCTACTTTATAATTGTTTTGAATGATACCTGGTATACTGTTATCATCCAAAAAACTTGAACTGTGATGTTTTGACTGTTCATGAAATTGCTAATGGCTTTATGTGATGCTGCAAAAAGTGAGTGAGAAGAAGGCAGGGTTCCTTCTAGACGGTGGTTCTTGTCCCTTGCTTCTCATGAGTTGAAGAGGACTGATTGTGATTACGTTTGGGACCAAGCTTTATCTGTTCTGCCTAGGGTAAGGAGGGTCTGGGATGAGGCTCGAGAGAAGAAAAGCAATTGGAAGTAATGAGCTGCTGTATTTTTGGGTATGATTACTTTTTATGGCTGAGCCTAGTAAGGTATGTCCAGGGAATGCTACGAAGCTTTTACTTACAAAGAAACCCTCAAGAAAACCATCGCTTTTGTAATGACTGTGACAGTTTGAATTCGGGCACAGAGCAGCTCTAAGGACTAAGTTAGACGTTAAGAAAACAGGGCAGAATACAGTGTGGTCAGGACTCCACGAGTCCATCTGTACCTCACAGCATGTGCAGATCAAGCCCAGTGAGCTGTGTTTACACTGGGACTTTGGTCTTCCAGGTTGAGTCCTGGCTTTTGTAGGGCATATACTAAGGGCCATGCTTTGCTGCAGTGAGTTGAGCCACCAGAAGGAATGATTTGCAGCGTGCAGTGGGAAATCCTGCTCTTTTTTTCTTGAACCTATTTGCAGTTTTTGGCTCATCCACACATGTAACTGAAATACATGCGGCTAAAGCTTTTCAGACTTGACTTGTGCTTGTTCCAAACAGTGCCAACCTGCTGGTCCAGCACTTGTGGATGAACTGTTCTTACTCGTGGCCGCAATGTTACTGCAATAGGATCAGAGAGAGCGTGTGAGATGATGCTTTTGTGCTTTTTGACTGTAATTTCTGACCTTTGGAGAGCAGCAGTGAGTCTCTGGGTCTGCTCGTGCTGGGTGGTGGTAACAAACACGGCACAGGAGAGATGCTTGTTACGTGATACGGTCACTGCTGGCCTCCTGTACGCCAGCCAGTTCTGCTGGTGCAGGACAGTGTGTACGGCATGGAGGGACTGCAGCCCAGGATGGGGAGAAATTGCCCCTTCACCTCCCTGTGAGGAAGGCTATTTTTGTGGAACCGTGTGATGAGCTCTGGCATCTTCCAGCACTAAGGTGCATTTAATAAGGGTGGCTGTATCAGTTCAGAAACCATTTCAGAAAAAGCAGTCACTGTTGTAAAGCAGCCTCGTTACAGCTGGTTCTTAAGTATTTTCCTTGAATAGCTAACTTCCTTGACATAATAGGTAGCTTTGAGAGAACAAATTTCTTTGATTGTACTGGGTCCAGATGCACTTTTTTCAGTGGCATGTGATTTATCCACCACAAGGCACACACACGAGTGTTAACTACAGYGGATACTGCTTGATTGTTCTTCAGGCTTTGGCTGACCACACAGGGGTGCCAGCAGTGACATTAAGGAAAGATGGCATTTACCTGTGTAAGTGGTGTGAGGGGCCTGCCTAACTTGCAAGGAGGAGAGCAAGAATACTTGCATGAAGATGCTTTATACATCATTGATTTTTCAGGCTTATTGTGTATAACTGTGTAGAACCTGTATCCAATGTACAAGGAGAATAAGCAATACATTGTGCCCTTGTGTCTTTGATCCAGCTTGTGGCACAGATGAATGCACTTAATGCCATAATGAAAAAAGTAATGCTGTTTACTGTTGCACCCATGCATTTGTTGTAGCCTGTTCTATTGCTTTTTCCAATTATAGAAGAGTTAATGTTTTAATAAAGTAACCAAAAGTATTGTGAAAATCATTGCAGGTCCCTTTTCCTCTCCCGTTCTACTACTGCAGGTGGAGGGCTCTCTCTGTAAGAGCCCAAGGGAGCCTTATGGATCCAGTGGGAGTAAAAAGTCCATCCGTCAAAAAGAAAGAACATAGGATTTAGGAAGAGAGACTCCTCCTGACTAATTGTTCACGTTGACATTGAACAATATAATGGAAATCTTCATAGAGAAGCTTCTGTAGTCATACTCCTGTTTGTATGCTGAGGTATGAACTTCAGATTTAATTTTTTAAAGAATGGTGGCCTATCGTTTGAATGTTATTTCAAGCCTAAGGAGCCTGAAAGCCTGGTTAAGCATGGGAGATCTCAGAGTAGAAGAGGGAAGAATTTTTCCACAGCCGGAAAACGTGTTCAACAGGTGTTTCAGTTTGCTAAATCATGCAGAAAAGGAGAGGAGCTTTTACAGTGTGAGGGATAAAAAGCCAGGGACTGCATAGAGATTGAGGAGAGTTTCTGAAACAAAACGGAGTATGTGTAAGTAGAAAGACCAGGACATGAAAGCCTGGGGAATTGTTGGCTGATATTGAAAAGACTGAAGTTACAGATTCCGAACTATTTGGTAGCACTATCTTAAGGTAAAAATTGGATGTTACCAGTTACTGGATTACCAGTAATCAAAAGCGCATGTTTAAGTGTAATGATTGTTTAAGAATGTTTTGAGATGGCTAGACTAAAACACAGTAAAAAAAACAAACTCTCAAGATGATTTAAAAATTCAAATGTAACTTAAATTGCACCCAGAAGTATATCTCCATACTGGTTTTTTTTTTATAATATATTATTATAATGATTATGCCACTTTATGGGTAGATCTGTGTGGTAAGAGTAAAAATATTTTTGGTAGTGTAGAACTCATTTTGCCAGAGGCTTGCATTGCTATGCTTTCCAAATGGTGCACTGGTTGCAGTGTTTTGGAGGAGCCTGTCAATGCAGCAGCTCGTAACAAAACACAGGAAATGGAAAGATGGTATTTTTGCATCAAACAACTGATGTCTTTCATGAACTCATTTTATATGTGAGAGGTTGGTACACATACTGTTTGTTTATATTGCAGTTTTTGTTTTATTTACTGATGCTGAAGTGTGGAAAAAATGTAAGATGTCAATAAAAATGACTGGCACCACTTATTGTTAGGGCTGAAACAGAAGAGGTACTTCTCACTAGTTATTTGTCTGGATTTTTTAAACTGATTTTAAAAGGCTCCTGCCAAGGAGCCTGATCTGACAAGAGGCTGTGGCTTGGTGATTCTGTTCATATGAAKCAGAAGTGTGCCCTTAGGGGCAGGAGAAGAATTATCCCTCACACCTTTTACATCTCAGACACCTGCACTGACCAGGTATCTTGAAAATTGGCACAAGGGGTACATTCATTCCAGATCAGATTAMGCAGTACTGCAGAGCAGCGACCTCAGCTGCGGCTTCTGGATCTGCAGGCCACACAGCTGTCTCTTCTTGGGGCTTTTTGTTTGCTCCAYTGGGGGTGGCCAGGCTCCTCTGCCCCTGGAGCCACATGCCAAAACCTTCGCTCAGCTGAGAGCGAGAGTGGAATAGGCTTAGTCAAGTAATTTTTTTTTAATTTAATTTTGGACCCTTAAACACTTCCTAAACCATTTTTGAAATTTCTTATGTTTCTATTACAGCATATATAAACATCCTTTATGTTGTCATTTTTTAATAGGCTTTCTAGGTTGAAAGCCTCTGTAACCTACTAGGGTGACATTCATTAGAGTTACTGACTCATTCTGTGGAAAAGTTACCATGGCCTGGCCTGCCATAGAGGGTGCAGAGTAACAGATGGAGAGGGGAGGGAGAACACTTTTAAACTCTACTGTGTCAGTACCAGCCATGAGGGAGAAGAATTACTTGCAGAGGCTTTCTTATTTTCTTCTGGCTGTTTTTAAGCAGTTCTATTAAATAATTGACAAGGCCAAATACCAGAAAGGTGATCCGCAGCTTACTGGACATATAGTCAAATTTCAGCAATTCTTTAACGGAACAATCCATAAAGAAGAAAAATGCATCCAGATTATTGAACTCTGTGTTTCTTTATTGTATACAATCCATGTTGAGCCTCATGTTATCGTTATATTTAATAGACCTAGGAAAGTTACTTCATTCGCTTTATTCCAGCTCTTCTGACTGAAAGTTCGCTTTCAGTTTTGGGTAGGCTTTTCTGAATTGCGTGGCTTAGAGAAAGCGTGGAAGGACTGACAGAAGCTTCTTTTACAGGACGAATGAGCAATCTTTATCTCTTGCCACATCATTGTGCTTTGGTAAGGTGGCTCTGGTGGGCACTAGCAAAACCCTGTGTTTGTGGTGTTGCTTCGTATCCTAGTAGATTGGTATTTTCCAGGTGTTCTGATTACTYGCTAGCTTAACAATACAGATAGGTGCTCTTAAAAAATGTTATTAAAATTCCCGGTTGGAAGCAGCGCAGTTGTTCACAAGCTGTGGCTTGTGGAGCACTTCCAGACAACGCAGATTGAAGCCAGCTCGGGAAAAGTGCTGAGCTGTGCTCGGCCGGAGGAGATGGCAGCTGGGGCGTCAGTCGCCGGTTCAGCAGGCTGCGAGCACAGATGCCGGTGCGCCATCCCTCGTTCCTCCCCGGCCCCTCGCCCTGGGCTGCTGCTGGCCAGAAATTGAAGTCTCTCTGAGTTTGTGCTAATGCATGTGAACTCAGCAACCGGTTTCCTCCGATACCAATACAGGAGAAGCAGCAGATGATAAAGCCCACATGTTAAGTGTCCCTAAGAGAGTAGAGCTGCAGAAGCTGGTGGAYGTGTGGCACTGGCGGAGGTGGAAACTTGCCAATAGAGAATAGCAGGAAGCCTGAACAAGCAACTGTATTCATTATGGCAATTACTGGACAGAAATAAGGCATCTTCTGGGGAAAGATGAATATTAATCTGCATTTTGTTCTGTTGATGCACTTCATAGCGCAGTGCAATCATTTGTAGGTGCTATAACCACACAAACAATACTGGAGGAATTCAGACATTTGAAAAGCAATAACAAAAAAGCACCGAAAGCACAGCGAACGGGCTAGCTTTGATTCTTTACCTTGCATAAGCTTTCTGGGATGCATTAGGGACTGAGACATGAAGAGTAGACCATAGTTCTGACACAGTAGATCAGGAATGGAGGGTATGTACTGCTAACTGAACAGCACGGACCTTTTTGGATGTTGTACATTATAAATAGTTGCTTATCGGCGGCTCTGGCTTTGGGCCTTGCTTTTGACCCCTACTGCTCTTACCATTCATTCTTTTGTCTTTGTCTTAGCAGAGCACTTCAGTTAGTACAGAAAGGGACTAATGCCATTTATTATGTTGTTTCGTCATTCAAAAGTGTAAAAACAAACACAACCACTTATATTCTTGTGACTTTTTTTTCACAGACCTGTATGTGTCTGCTCGGTGAGGGACAATGCTTTCAAAACCATCTTGATAATTCCTTTCTGAGGATTGACACAGGACCTTACTGGGCTATAGATAAGGAACTTTCTGCATACAGCGTTACAAACTTTGGATGTATTTTATGTAGTGTTAGTATTTCTGGCCATTCTTTGGCTCAAAGATGTATCCATGGACATTAAATGCTGTCTGCTGCTCTTCCCCTTATTACCAGCAAGTCACTGTGTAGAACACAGTCATTTAATTGTAATAAATTTAAGCAAATGTTGAAATGGTAAAGAAGTGCCACATGGACCATTAGAAATAATTATGATGGGATCAAGAAGACCCACAACAGTAGTGTTTCATCTTCAGCTATTAATACAGTCGGGCCTTGAGAAGCTGTGAAGGAAATTCAAAAAAATCTCTCCAAGTTTTGCCAAGATTACTCAGTAGAATCGCTTGTTGCCAGATGCTGATGCTGAATGAGAGAGAACAGCAGTCACCACTGGGGGGATTAGTTTTCTGAAATTACTCAAAGTCAATTATCAGTCCAGTTATTCTAGGGGTTTATTAATACTCTGTGGACTACCCTACGGTTTGAATGACAAGCAAGCAAGTAGAAATTATATTTATGAGGAAAGTGTTTCTTACCTATCCTGTTAGCTCTGGGAATGCATACAGCATCTTTTATTTGGGAGTTTAATGTAGCTGTGAAAAAGGGATCGTAGCATAGATGGTAGGAGCAGAGTGAAAGATTYGGTCTGCATTTCCCAAGCAGTAGCTCCTGGAAGCGATATGCGGCTTGCGGCTAGGAACAGGGCCATATCCCTGGCCATGACTGCAAGGGAGGCTCTGCAGTGAGCTCAGAAAGACCTCAGCCAGACGTGAGCCTTCAGAGCCTACGCTCATGGCACTGGTTTCCAAACCATAGCAGGACCACTACAGCTGTTCTGTTGTTTTTGGKTTTTTTTYCTCTTAGAACAGGGGAATACTTGGTTGAGTGTTTGGGTGTTGTTTTGAACGTATTGTGCTCTTAGTTTTTATGCAGTCTTGGAATTAGTAATAAGCCAGGTGCTGCTTGTGTTTCATGGCTGATGTATCCAACCCAAGAGTCCAGGGAACCTACAAACAGACTATTCCTTTTCTTCAAGCTGTTCTCTTTGGCAGTAGCATGAGCTGAAAGGCTTACATGAATTAAAGWTTTGTGGCCGAATATGAAGTCAGGCCGTTAAAGTTATCTGCTGATCAGACCCCCTTAGTTAATAAAGAAGTGAAAATCCAGCGCTATACTGACTAAGTACATGTAATTGCTTCAGTGGTAGGTGCTCTGGGAGGAATGTAGCATCCTTTCTGGAGTCTGGTTTGTTGATTATTGTATGACCCAGTTGGCAGCAAGCCTGTCTTGTGAGGCACAGGACAATAATATCCTGCACAGCTACTTTGCTAAGTAATTGAAATATAGTCCCAACATTATTTGGGACAGATATGTATTTGATAACCTATTGCTGCCAAGTTGCATGATAAAAAGAACAACTTTTTTCCATCACAAAACTTTCCTGCATTGTTCATCAGCAAGCTGAGCCTGAGGTACTCTGCTTCTGGTAAGATTAACGGAGAGTTTCTAGTCAAGGTGTCAACAGGCACATCCTGTCGCTCACTAGCAGATCTGCTTATTCTGGAGTTTTCCATGCCGTACTAGAAATCTAGACATTTGCTCAAAATTCAGAAAATTCAGATTGTGGTATCAAATGTATTTAAAAGTTATTTTCATAAATCTAGAAAAACTAAACCAAACAACACCAGTAGGTATCCTCTTAGATAATCTTAATTTCTAACTCTAGTCTCTGCCACATGATGACCTATCTGCAGGAAATGAGCACTTTTTCACCGATCTCAGAATGGCTAAAAGCTCGCTCTTTAGCAAAAATGGGAATCTGGCAGGCCCCAAGAGCAAACAAGGCTCTTTGTGGAAACTTAACCTGCAGGCCCTCTGATATGCTGCTTTTCCCTCTGCAAAGTTAATGTAGGTACCTGGTGTGGTTAGGCTGATCTTTCCTCTGTTTGAATTTCTGTGTTGTCTGAACTCTGCCTGAAAAGTAGATTGGCCTATGTTCTCTTATTTTTCAGATTAGTCATGCCAGCTATGCATAAAGGAGCTGGAGCAAAAGCATTCCATATCCCTTGTTAAGTGTTTTATTTTCCAGACTAAAAACTGAATACTTGCAGCTCACATGTCATTATATGCTTGTCATTCCTAATTACTTTCTGGCATGTTCCTGGGTGTTTGGTAGTCAGGGAAATATATTTGATTRTTTTTTTTAAACACAGCTGAAATGCCTCTATAACTAAGCTAACAAAAAAAAAAATATTCTGTGGGGTGGAAAACTATTGGGAGAAATAAATGTGTGGACATACTAACTTTTCCTTTCCAAAAGAGTAACTTGCTTTCTCTCTTATTATCAGTAAGCATTTTGTCCTGAAGGAACGAGACTGTTACATTTTGTAACTGGAAATTAGTCATCAAGCATATTTGGTTAYTTTCAGAGCATGTAAGCGTGTGGTTTTTCCCTGCAGGTATTCTATATACTGCGACATGTTTTACCAAAGGAAAAAGTGGTGTTTGCATACCAGATTTTATACACAAATTCATAAATGCACATGTACACAGAAGCAGATTTGCAGTTCTGACCCTTGAGATATGCTAACAGTGAGCTACAATAACTGTACTGAGGCTGGTGGTAAATAGAAACTGCATCAGTGAAAAAATAAGAGTTTCCCAGCTGGCATTCCCTTTGCTTCTTGGGATTTTATTCTCTTGTCTGTCAGTTGACAACTTGACTACTCTGACAATGTGCTGGAGTATCAGAAGCCTATTACCTCCCAAAGGAGCTGTGGTTCCTGTGTCTGAAGGTAAATCGCAATTAAGAGTGACGCAGCTTTGTGGAGCACATGTCAATACACCGGCTGCGTAGGATAGATTYAGATGTGAAATACATTCAAAGGCCGTGGCCGAAAATTAAAGGCAAATATATTCTACATAAGAATGATTAATTGGGGAGGCTCTTGTTTCTCTGCTGTGGGGGCTGCAGCGTACGCTGTGGCGTAGGGTGCCTGAGCTGCATCCCTGGCTGGGAGCGGGGCTTTCGCTGGGCTGGTGCAACTTGTCCCACAGCTGTTTGGTAGCAGGAGAGGTTGGGAGCCCGTGGCAGGGGGCTGCCTTGTCATCAGGAAGGGCTAGTCCGCTCCTTTTGGCAGCAGCCCACAGCCGGGTTGGTTTTGGCCAGGCACGAAGCTGCCTTTCGACAGCCCCACGTCAAAACGAGGTGCGGCCAGCCTTGTTGCAGGGCTGGGGCTAGAGGCAGCCTTGGGGCAGCTGGAGCCCCGGGCCAAGGGGGACATGGGGATCTGCTCTCAGTCACCTGCAGGGCGGCCCACGTGTGACCCGAAGGCTTGTGTATGCAGGGACAAGGGACCTGAGAGCTCTACAGCCAGGGCGTTGCAATCAAAGACAGACCTTAGGCGGGGGTGGGCAGGATTTAGCTGTAACAGCAGATGAGAAACGTGACCTAATGGTGGCTGGTCCGTCTGGGCGATATCCTAAGTCTGTTAAACTTGCTGAAGAGTACTTACATGCTGTAATGTTAAGTATCTGCACTAGATATCTGAATTATTTGCCTTCTGTAAAGACTCCACTGACTGTGATAAGCCTAAAACCTTAATTCAGCCACCTCAGTTTAGTGCCTGCTCTTCAATGGTATGTGCAGAATTTCCCTGGTATGCACTGTCTGTTGTGATAAACAGGAGCAAAGACTCTTGCCTCAGTTGACAATAATTTATTACTAATACAGTGTCATAGCCATAGTTTGCAATTCAGTCCACTGTGCTAAACAAACATGAAGACACCTGCCCTGGAGAACTGGGAGGTGGCATTCAGGAATGGTAAGATAATTTACAGTGCCGAACAAACCAAATACAGCCACATGCAGCTGTGCTGCATGCTGATTACTTGTGCTTTGAATGTTTTTTGTTGGCCTTATGCCTGCTGAAATCTGACACTCACCAATATTAGTTGCCTCTTTGTGCCTCGCTAAAATAGCTGTGGGAGAATATTTTTCTGAAATCTGAGGTTTTAAGGGAATTTTGAATATAGCCTGATGAGGTATGACAGTGAAGGAATCCTTGAATATTTAATTTAGAGTGAAGATAATTAGTCTCTTCTGTGCAGTGAAGTATATAAGCTTTTCATTATAAGCTTGCCTCTGACTGGATGAAATAAAGGAGTAATTTTTCTGGAAAAAGAAAACTTTCAAGAAACCAAGCCAGTTAATAATTTTGGGTTGAATTAGACTAATAGTTTCATCTCTTAGAAGTAGCTGGGACTATATAACTCATAAATGCTGGACTGGTTAAATACATTTTAAATAAAAATGAATTTTTCAGTCTGAAAATTAGTTGAAATTTTAGTGAGTTGAAAACAGCTAAACAAAAGTAATTTTAAATAAATGCAAGTAATAAGTTCAAATATTTTCAAGTGTATTCAAATAAATGAAAATACTTTTTGTTTTGTATTACATGAAATAATACGAATTGACTAGAAATAAAAATTTCAATTCTCCTATACAATTATAGATAGTATGAATGGAGCCAACTGACTTTTTTTCATCACACCAAAAGGATCTCTTACTGAACTGGTTTTTGCTGTTAGGCTAACTGCTGTCAGTTTTCTTTCATAGAGAAACCACTGTTTTTATGATGTTCATGAAGATACTAAAATGCCTTGAACCAGAATTTTACTAAATGATTATTTACTGATGCCAGATATTGATTGTGCGAGATGATGATCTAGGAAAAGGATACAGCAGACGTAACGCTGCTGCTGCTCATACCATGGTAGGCACTGAGCGGACACATCTCCCTGTCCTTGAAGAGTTTTCAGCGTGGGTAGGAAAGCTGTCACCCCTCCTGTGGATGGGACGGCAGAGCCCCAGGGCACCTCCGAATGAGCTCCACAGGGTCTGCRGAGGCTCTGCAGCACTGCAGGGTTGTTTTGCTTTTCTTAGTTACCCAGCTGGAACACTACTAAAAAAACCTTCACCGCAGTCGGTGCTCGTGATAGCGTGACAGCCACAGCGAGCCACCAGCCATGGCTTCCTCTGCAACAGCCTCTCCAGGCAGCAAGGCTTTGTCCTTGCTTCCCTCCTCTTGCTCCCCCAAATGTCTCACATCTCTTCTGTAAGCCAAATGCCGCTCTCTAAACCTTTTTCCACTGATCAGGTTTTTTGAACTTCATGTCTTCATTGCCCTCTTCTGCACACTCTTTGGTTAGGCAACAGCAATGGAAAGGAGAAGCAGCCCAAAGGGAAAGTGTTTAGTAGCGAGYACATGGGAGTGGGGCAACTAATCGCCCCTCTCACATGTGCTGCTCCCGTTAATGCGCCACAGAATTCCTGGTGCCTGTGAGACAATGGTATTTTGTCACTGACTTGCATTCAGTTTGTGGCTTACCCCAAACACCTCTTCCTTCTCCCCTCC